>JAWNZC010000406.1:4835000-5074638 GCA_035771165.1 Paragorgia papillata
TTCGTCGATTTCATTCATGGTATAATAATAATAATAATAATAATAATAATAATAATAATAATAATAATAATAATAATAATAATAATAATAATAATAATAATAATAATAATAATAATAATAATAATAATAATAATAATAATAATAATAATAATAATAATAATAATAATAATAATAATAATAATAATAATAATAATAATATAATAATAATAATAATAATAATAATAATAATAATAATAATAATAATAATAATAATAATAATAATAATAATAAATAATAATAATAATAATAATAATAATAATAATAATAATAATAATAATAATAATAATAATAATAATAATAATATAATAATAATAATAATAATAATAATAATAATAATAATAATAATAATAATAATAATAATAATAATAATAATAATAATAATAATAATAATAATAATAATAATAATAATAATAATAATAATAATAATAATAATAATAATAATAATAATAATAATAATAATAATAATAATAATAATAATAATAATAATAATAATAATAATAATAATAATAATAATAATAATAATAATAATAATAATAATAATAATAATAATAATAATAATAATAATAATAATAATAATAATAATAATAATAATAATAATAATAATAATAATAATAATAATAATAATAATAATAATAATAATAATAATAATAATAATAATAATAATAATAAATAATAATAATAATAATAATAATAATAATAATAATAATAATAATAATAATAATGGAAACTTTATTTGTTTATGATTTACGTATACTACAATGATAAACCTCTCTTTTACAGGTAGTTTACCAATGTCTACTTGAATTAACACTATATGGTATAAAAATATTAGTATGACATTAAAGTCGGGTCATCCCATTTTTTGTTAACGTTTACAAAATATATAGTAAGAGGTCCTTATGCAAGTGTTCATAATTTTCTGAGTATAGTACTTTCTACATCGTTCGTCAAATTTCAGGTCTTTCAGCATTTCAATAAAGTCTACAGCTGACTGATTAAAAACTCCAAGCGAACTGATAGATAAATTTATAAATTTTACTTTTTCATAATTTTTGTGCTGTTCGTTGATAAGTTCTAGATATTTATGTCCCTTCCGGGTTGCATTAGTAAGAAGATTAGATTCAAATCCAACAGTCAGTTCGAGTATGTAGATGTATTTGTTTTCGATTGTTATCAGAAGATCAGGGCGTAACTTATCTCCGGTGATAACAGATGGACTGATGAAGCCAGGTTAGGTCAGCATAAAGGTTTATAGAGTGTTGTACGGATTTAAGAGAGGTTGCAATGAAGTTAAGGACGGAATCGTGTCGCCACGTAAAAACGTCCTTCGTTTAGGTATGTCTTGCATCCATTGACGACGTGGAGCAAGGTTTCGGGTTCCAAGCAGAAAGAGCAGTCGGATGTTGGTGATATTCCCCATTTCAACAGATTCTTGCGAGTTGGGAGCGTATTATTTATGTACCGGATGGTGAAGTTAAAGATATTCTTAGGAAGTTTGTTTTGGACCGAGGACCATATAGAGTTGAGCGAGAGTATAGAGTATTTGATGATATTGGAGAAGAATGAACCTTGTGAAATGAGGTGATTTTGAAGCCTTTTTTCATTTTCTTTCCTGATAGTGTTCAGTACGTCTTTCGTGTTTTTGTACTTGTCATATTGTACATTTTTGTGATTGCTTGTGGCCATCCATAGGTTTTTGATCTCATCATTTTGGTGATGATTTCAAAACTTTCCGAGATATAGTTTGACATTGAAGAAATTTAGTTGATGGGAGAATAATATTTAAGCCGAATTTGTTATGAGGAAGTAGGACGTTGCTAAGAGTTGCGGAAATTGGAAGCTCGAGCCACTTTCGGATATATTTTGACGTGATATTATCTAGATTTTTCGTTTACCCAGGTTTTACCTATATCAGAAACGGTGAAGTGCCAAGAGATTTTTGAAAGAACATAGCGATTGTACACTAGAATTTTGTTTTTCGGATGTAATGGTAGTTCGTCGATTTCATTCATGGTATAATAATAATAATAATAATAATAATAATAATAATAATAATAATAATAATAATAATAATAATAATAATAATAATAATAATAATAATAATAATAATAATAATAATAATAATAATAATAATAATAATAATAATAATAATAATAATAATAATAATAATAATAATAATAATAATAATAATAATAATAATAATAATAATAATAATAATAATAATAATAATAATAATAATAATAATAATAATAATAATAATAATAATAATAATAATAATAATAATAATAATAATAATAATAATAATAATAATAATAATAATAATAATAATAATAATAATAATAATAATAATAATAATAATAATAATAATAATAATAATAATAATATAATAATAATAATAATAATAATAATAATAATAATAATAATAATAATAATAATAATAATAATAATAATAATAATAATAATAATAATAATAATAATAATAATAATAATAATAATAATAATAATAATAATAATAATAATAATAATAATAATAATAATAATAATAATAATAATAATAATAATAATAATAATAATAATAATAATAATAAATAATAATAATAATAATAATAATAATAATAATAATAATAATAATAATAATAATAATAATAATAATAATAATAATAATAATAATAATAATAATAATAATAATAATAATAATAATAATAATAATAATAATAATAATAATAATATAATAATAATAATAATAATAATAATAATAATAATAATAATAATAATAATAATAATAATAATAATAATAATAATAATAATAATAATAATAATAATAATAATAATAATAATAATAATAATAATAATAATAATAATAATAATAATAATAATATAATAATAATAATAATAATAATAATGGAAACTTTATTTGTTTATGATTTACGTATACTACAATGATAAACCTCTCTTTTACAGGTAGTTTACCAATGTCTACTTGAATTAAACACTATATGGTATAAAAATATTAGTATGACATTAAAGTCGGGTCATCCCATTTTTTGTTACGTTTACAAAATATATAGTAAGAGGTCCTTATGCAAGTGTTCATAATTTTCTGAGTATAGTACTTTCTACATCGTTCGTCAAATTTCAGGTCTTTCAGCATTTCAATAAAGTCTACAGCTGACTGATTAAAAACTCCAAGCGAACTGATAGATAAATTTATAAATTTTACTTTTTCATAATTTTTGTGCTGTTCGTTGATAAGTTCTAGATATTTATGTCCCTTCCGGGTTGCATTAGTAAGAAGATTAGATTCAAATCCAACAGTCAGTTCGAGTATGTAGATGTATTTGTTTTCGATTGTTATCAGAAGATCAGGGCGTAAACTTATCTCCGGTGATAACAGATGGACTGATGAAGCCAGGTAGGTCAGCATAAAGGTTTATAGAGTGTTGTACGGATTTAAGAGAGGTTGCAATGAAGTTAAGGACGGAATCGTGTCGCCACGTAAAACGTCCTTCGTTTAGGTATGTCTTGCATCCATTGACGACGTGGAGCAAGGTTTCGGGTTCCAAGCAGAAAGAGCAGTCGGATGTTGGTGATATTCCCCATTTCAACAGATTCTTGCGAGTTGGGAGCGTATTATTTATGTACCGGATGGTGAAGTTAAAGATATTCTTAGGAAGTTTGTTTTGGACCGAGGACCATATAGAGTTGAGCGAGAGTATCGAGTATTTGATGATATTGGAGAAGAATGAACCTTGTGAAATGAGGTGATTTTGAAGCCTTTTTTCATTTTCTTTCCCTGATAGTGTTCAGTACGTCTTTCGTGTTTTTGTACTTGTCATATTGTACATTTTTGTGATTGCTTGTGGCCATCCATAGGTTTTTGATCTCATCATTTGGTGATGATTTCAAAACTTTCCGAGATATAGTTTGACATTGAAGAAATTTAGTTGATGGGAGAATAATATTTAAGCCGAATTTGTTATGAGGAAGTAGGACGTTGCTAAGAGTTGCGGAAATTGGAAGCTCGAGCCACTTTCGGATATATTTTGACGTGATATTATCTAGATTTTCGTTTACCCAGGTTTTACCTATATCAGAAACGGTGAAGTGCCAAGAGATTTTTGAAAGAACATAGCGATTGTACACTAGAATTTTGTTTTTCGGATGTAATGGTAGTTCGTCGATTTCATTCATGGTATAATAATAATAATAATAATAATAATAATAATATAATAATAATAATAATAATAATAATAATAATAATAATAATAATAATAATAATAATAATAATAATAATAATAATAATAATAATAATAATAATAATAATAATAATAATAATAATAATAATAATAATAATAATAATAATAATAATAATAATAATAATAATAATAATAATAATAATAATAATAATAATAATAATAATAATAATAAATAATAATAATAATAATAATAATAATAATAATAATAATAATAATAATAATAATAATAATAATAATAATAATAATAATAATAATAATAATAATAATAATAATAATAATAATAATAATAATAATAATAATAATAATAATAATAATAATAATAATAATAATAATAATAATAATAATAATAATAATAATAATAATAATAATAATAATAATAATAATAATAATATAATAATAATAATAATAATAATAATAATAATAATAATAATAATAATAATAATAATAATAATAATAATATAATAATAATAATAATAATAATAATAATAATAATAATAATAATAATAATAATAATAATAATAATAATAATAATAATAATAATAATAATAATAATAATAATAATAATAATAATAATAATAATAATAATAATAATAATAATAATAATAATAATAATAATAATAATAATAATAATAATAATAATAATAATAATAATAATAATAATAATAATTAATAATAATAATAATAATAATAATGGAAACTTTATTTGTTTATGATTTACGTATACTACAATGATAAACCTCTCTTTTACAGGTAGTTTACCAATGTCTACTTGAATTAACACTATATGGTATAAAAATATTAGTATGACATTAAAGTCGGGTCATCCCATTTTTTGTTACGTTTACAAAATATATAGTAAGAGGTCCTTATGCAAGTGTTCATAATTTTCTGAGTATAGTACTTTCTACATCGTTCGTCAAATTTCAGGTCTTTCAGCATTTCAATAAAGTCTACAGCTGACTGATTAAAAAACTCCAAGCGAACTGATAGATAAATTTATAAATTTTACTTTTTCATAATTTTTGTGCTGTTCGTTGATAAGTTCTAGATATTTATGTCCCTTCCGGGTTGCATTAGTAAGAAGATTAGATTCAAATCCAACAGTCAGTTCGAGTATGTAGATGTATTTGTTTTCGATTGTTATCAGAAGATCAGGGCGTAACTTATCTCCGGTGATAACAGATGGACTGATGAAGCCAGGTAGGTCAGCATAAAGGTTTATAGAGTGTTGTACGGATTTAAGAGAGGTTGCAATGAAGTTAAGGACGGAATCGTGTCGCCACGTAAAACGTCCTTCGTTTAGGTATGTCTTGCATCCATTGACGACGTGGAGCAAGGTTTCGGGTTCCAAGCAGAAAGAGCAGTCGGATGTTGGTGATATTCCCCATTTCAACAGATTCTTGCGAGTTGGGAGCGTATTATTTATGTACCGGATGGTGAAGTTAAAGATATTCTTAGGAAGTTTGTTTTGGACCGAGGACCATATAGAGTTGAGCGAGAGTATAGAGTATTTGATGATATTGGAGAAGAATGAACCTTGTGAAATGAGGGTGATTTTGAAGCCTTTTTTCATTTTCTTTCCTGATAGTGTTCAGTACGTCTTTCGTGTTTTTGTACTTGTCATATTGTACATTTTTGTGATTGCTTGTGGCCATCCATAGGTTTTTGATCTCATCATTTGGTGATGATTTCAAAACTTTCCGAGATATAGTTTGACATTGAAGAAATTTAGTTGATGGGAGAATAATATTTAAGCCGAATTTGTTATGAGGAAGTAGGACGTTGCTAAGAGTTGCGGAAATTGGAAGCTCGAGCCACTTTCGGATATATTTTGACGTGATATTATCTAGATTTTCGTTTACCCAGGTTTTACCTATATCAGAAACGGTGAAGTGCCAAGAGATTTTTGAAAGAACATAGCGATTGTACACTAGAATTTTGTTTTTTCGGATGTAATGGTAGTTCGTCGATTTCATTCATGGTAATAATAATAATAATAATAATAATAATAATAATAATAATAATAATAATAATAATAATAATAATAATAATAATAATAATAATAATAATAATAATAATAATAATAATAATAATAATAATAAATAATAATAATAATAATAAAAATAATAATAATAATAATAATAATAATAATAATAATAATAATAATAATAATAATAATAATAATAATAATAATAATAATAATAATAATAATAATAATAATAATAATAATAATAATAATAATAATAATAATAATAATAATAATAATAATAATAATAATAATAATAATAATAATAATAATAATAATAATAATAATAATAATAATAATAATAATAATAATAATAATAATAATAATAATAATAATAATAATAATAATAATAATAATAATAATAATAATAATAATAATAATAATAATAATAATAATAATAATAATAATAATAATAATAATAATAAATAATAATAATAATAATAATAATAATAATAATAATAATAATAATAATAATAATAATAATAATAATAATAATAATAATAATAATAATAATAATAATAATAATAATAATAATAATAATAATAATAATAATAATAATAATAATAATAATAATAATAATAATAATAATAATAATAATAATAATAATAATAATAATAATAATAATAATAATAATAATAATAATAATAATAATAATAATATAATAATAAATAATAATAATAATAATAATAATAATAATAATAATAATAAATAATAATAATAATAATAATAATAATAATAATAATAATAATAATAATAATAATAATAATAATAATAATAATAATAATAATAATAGAGAACAGATTGAGAGCCAAGAGAAATTAGAGTATATTATACCGGATGGTGAGAAATGTAAAGAGTTTTGGGACGGAGTTTGGAATGAAAGAGTGAGTCATAATGAGAAAGCTGAATGGCTCGGAGGAGTAGAGAGAGAATTAAAAGATGTAGCCAAACAACAGGACATCAACATTACGCCAGAAAAAATTACACGGCAAGCCAATAAAATGCCAAATTGGAAAGCCCCTAGCCCAGACGGATTATAAGGATTCCGGCTGAAGCATTTCAAATCGATTAGAACAGTATTGGCTTCAATGTTGAATGAGAGTCTAGACCAACAAGACATACCGGATTGGTTGGTAAAAGGAAAAACCTCATTGATAATTAAGGATAGAGAAAAAAGAAATGTGGTTACAAACTTTTGGACAATACCGGTGCCTACCACTAATGTGGAAATTACTTACAGGGATGTTGGCGGACTACATGTATGAACACATGAATAGTGCAAACCTACTACCAGATGAGCAAAAAGGATGCAGAAGAAATGCGCGAGGAACAAAGGATCAGTTGCTTATAGATAAGATGGTGTTGAGGAATTGCAAGAGGAGACAAACCGGCCTGGCTATGGGCTGGATTGATTATAAGAAGGGATATGACATGTTTCCACACTCATGGATCAAGAAGTGTATGGAAATGTTTGGGGTGACGGATAACATAAGATCGCTAATAGGGAGGGACAGAACTAAAGTCGGGTGGAGACGTGGAGTAGAATTAGGAAAGGTAAAAATAAGGAGAGGGTTATTTCAGGGTGACAGTTTGTCACCGTTACTGTTTGTACTAACGATAATATCCCTAACTCTAGTGTTGACAAAGGTCAAAGCTGGATATGATTTGGGGAAGAAACAAGGAGTGATAAATCATTTGTTATTAATTATTTATGGACGACTTGAAAGTGTATGGAAAGACGGAGAAACAACTTGAGACATTATTGAAGTTAACAGCTTGTGGAAATATGTGATAGAAAGTGAAGAAGAATTAATGACTGCAGTGGAAAATGAAGGTATACTTGTAGAAGGGAAGGACAAAGCGAAGGTGCAAAGAGAGAGGCAAGACAAATATAGAGGAAAGGGGTTGCATGGAAAGTTCTTGATAGCAACTGATGAAGGAAGAGATCAGCGGTCATGGCCCATGGGATTGACTGAGGAAAAGTGCTCTGAAGAAGGAAACGGAAGGAATGATAATGGCTGCCAAAGAACAAGCAAATAGAACCCGATATATCCGAAAAGTAATAGATAAAGAAGAAATTGATGGGAAATGTCGCATGCGTGTGACAGAGTGTTGGATGTTGGCGGAAGGACAGTATAAGGACTGGAGACAGGATAAGGTCGTACAGGTGATACATTGGAAATTATGTAAGAAGTATAAACTGCCGGTAAAAGAAAAATGGTATGAACATCGTACTGAGAGTGTTAGAAAGTAATAAAGTGAAATTACTTTGGGATGTGAAAATTCAGACAGAAAAAGTGATAGAGCACTCAAGACCTGATATACTGGTAATGGATAAAGAGACAAAAGAGATTGTTGTTGATGTGGCGTGTCTTTTTGATACAAGAGTGAAAGAAAAAGAGAAAGAGAAGGTAGAGAGATACCAGGATTTGAAGGATGGAAATAAAAATAATCTGGCAATGTAATGAAGTCAACATCATACCAGTCATAATTGGAGTATTGGGTACTGTAACCGCCAGTCTCAATCAGTGGCTAAAGAAGTTGGATGTAACGATAAACTTTGGCACAACGCAAAAAAGCTTGTTTATTAGGATCGGCAACGATAATGAGGAATCTACTGGATAAACGAGGCCATGTGAGATGGCTGGATATCCAGTAAATAAGTCCGGCAACGATATCAAATGTTGAGTGAGATATGTACATAATAATAATAATAATAATAATAATAACGAATTGTCCCCCACTACTCCGAATCCTGGCCGCCATCTTTGTTTATCTTGTGCAAGAAAAGCCTGGGTACGAAATTGTAGCCTGCGAAGCAGGCTCTCTGGGAGGCGCGGGCGCGGAGTGGACGGAGTTGAAAGAGAGCCTGCTACTGAAGCAGTACCTTTTTGGATTTATGCGTACAGAATGTACGCAAAATTCCCATTGGCTAATCCCTTTTAATGAGTAACTTAGGCCTGGTGTTTCTGCAAAATATCGCATCAGACGCTCTCAACTTGGTATTTTTATGGCTTTTATATAGTTATTTAATGCAGGGCTATGATATTTTGAACTCCGATGCCGATGGGCTTTAATTCATGTTGACGACTTTTGAATGATTCCGAGGGGAAATTTTTAAATGATTTTACAAATGAGATATATATCAAATAGAAGCTATTGAAAAATGTTATTTGGGGTAGAAATTTCTAGTTTTTAGCTAAACGGGAAATATTTTTAAAATGGGGAAACGTCGGTCATTTGATTCATTGCGTGAATGTGTTTATATGGCTGATTCAACTCTCTTTCATGACTCCGCCCACTCCGCGCCCGCGCCTCCCAGAGAGCCTGCTTTGCAGGCTAACGAAATTGGGAAATAATAAATACCGTTCATTAAATCCGCTGTATAACGTGGCTCTTTTCAGTTTTTGTTTTTGATTGACCCATTGGCTCCAAAATTAAAATTTGTACTAATTTCTCTCAGTCTGCAGCGTATTTCGGTATTTCCTTAAAACTGTGCTGCTCTCAGCCAATCAAATCGGCCGAGAATTTTTGCCATGTATATTAATATTATTCAGAATGTATTGACACAGTGGTTATGCGCACGTGCCTTTCACCTCTGTGACCCGGGTTCAATCCCTGCTCTCAGCAGTTATCTGATCAAAGATTTCACCTTGGCGGCATGTGAGAAGCTAGAATACTTCCAGTTTGACTCTACCAAACACCACAGGTTTCCTCCGGGTACTTCGGATTCCTCCTGTAGCAACACTGGACCAGTGAGGGAGGGCCATACTATTTCTATGGGGAGGGCCATTGCTGGACGTCTAGGGATAACAGTTTAGATATAACTGATAGAGTTATCCAGTATAAATATATTAGGTAGTTTAGTTTAGCTAATTCACAAATCGACTCTCTATATTATATATTTTGTCTTGGAATAACCTATAAAGGCCTGCCAAACGCTTTCAACATTTCATGCAACATCGTTCAACATTATTGAATTCAACCGTGATTCAACATGTTGAAAGCGTTTGTTGAATGGTGTTGAATGATGTTGAACAAAATTTGAACATGTTTGAACATGTTCAAATTTTCGTTCAACATGCGTTCAACAATGTTGAACGATGTTGCATGAAATGTTGAAAGCGTTTGGCCAGGCCTTAAAGCATTTTCCCAACTCAACTGATACTGTTATTAAGCCATCAAATGATACTTCTCCTTAAATCTAGCTAAAATTACCTTATTTGGGTAAACAAGATGAATTTCTTGTGCGTATAGTCTAATAAAACCTAAATGTTCAAGTTAATTTTGCTGTCTTTAATCAAACTAATAAAAACTGTTATTTTTCATTTCGAATAAAGGTTATATCTGTCTGCTCCTTGACCGTTCCCCCCGGAATTTACATTTCATTTATAAATCGCCATGCAAAGCTTCAAACATGTCCAATTAAGAAATGGCATCCATATGCATCCATAACTCGATGGAGCACACTAAACCATGAGCCATTTATTTTATAACATAGCATTAAATCCTTTCACAAGCCGGCGAATCGTTTTGGTTATTGTGTTTTTCTACTTTCGCAGCAAAGTCTTTTATGTTCACTAAAATCCAACCAAAAGGACAGTTTAAACTCGGTTACCCAGACCAGTTTATGTCTTCTGGCTCGTTGTTCTTTATTACTCAATAAAATTAAATGACTCGGTTTTAAACTCAGTTTTGTTTTGAAATTTTTTCCCGCGCTTTTTTGCCGTGCTCCATCGAGTTATGGAGCACGCACGACAGCCAATCAAAAACGTTGCTATATCAAAGCTATGTTATAATATATTTTAACTATGTAAGTTATTTTAAATTATTTTAGATTAGGGAACTTCCGTTAAACGGAAGTTCACTAATCTAAAATAACGTCATCTGGTTGTCACATTATTATCTTATTATGCGATCATGCATTACATTATTTGCTAAGCTAAACCTGGACTCCTGGAGATCATGGTCGTCGAGTCATTGATTTGGTAGAGCAAGCAAGATTTACACCTACAGCTTTTTGCAACAAGTAGAAACACACGCGCGCCACATATTCCCTAAAATTCTTGTTACGAAATTTGCTGTGGTATGCCTTTATAGTAATAGTAGTAATAATAATAATAATAATTATTATTATAATTATTATATAAAATGAGTGGTTTATTGATTTTTCGGCAACTAATAAAATCATAATCTCACATACATGTGATTATTCATGATAATCTCACACGTGTGAGAGACTGCTCAGCTCTGCTCTGCTTTGCTCTGTTTTGCTCCGCTTTGTTTTGCTTTACTTTACTAATAGCTCGAATATACAAGACATAACCGTTTATTTATTTTCCCCTGTACCTCTTATTGAAGAAGAGAAGGTGGTATCACCTGAGCTTATGATCAGGGGTCACGGCTTCTTAGGGAAATAATGGCTTCCCAGGGGTCAAGGTAAGCTAAACCTGCACTCCTGGAGAGCATGGTCATTGAGTCATTGATATGGTAGAGCAAGCACAATTAACATCTGCAGCTTTTGCAACAAGTAGAGTAATAAGAAACACACGCGCGCTATATTCCCTAAAATTCTTGTTACGAAATTTGCTGTGGTATGCCTTTATAGCACAGCACAGCACAGCACAGCACAGCACAGCACAGCACAGCACAGCACAGCACAGCACAGCACAGCACAGCACAGCACAGCACAGCACAGCACAGCACAGCACAGCACAGCACAGCACAGCACAGCACAGCACAGCACAGCAGAGCACAGCACAGCACAGCACAGTACAGTACAGTACAGTACAGTACAGTACAGTACAGTACAGTACAGTACAGTACAGTACAGTAGTAATAATTATTATACAAAATAGTGATTTATTGATTTTTCGGCCACTAATAAAATCATTGGTCAGGGGTCACGGCGTCTCAGGGTATAACGGTTTCCCAGGGGCACCGCGTCCCAAGGATCTGCTTTCGTCTCTAGAAAAAAACATCTACTGTTTCTAAGCGCCCCGTTTCCCCGCTTTGCTTTGCTCTGCACTTTTCTTTGGTCTGCTTTGCTTTTCTTTGCTCTGCTTTCCTTTCCCTTGCTGTGCATAGCTTTGCTTTCCTTTGCTTTGCTCTGCTTTGCTTTGCTCTGCTTCGCTTCGCTTTGCTTTACTAACAGCTTTATATAACCATTATTTATTTTTTCAGCGCTATAACCTCTTATTGAAGAAGAGAAAGTCGTACAGTGTAATTATGTCAAGCCGTAACATTTGTGACAGATGATGCCGTATATAGAAATAAGCGATACACTTCGAATCTATTTATTGAATTAACACTGCCGTGCACTTGTAAAGTTAAATATCTCTTACAAAAAAAAATCGAAATTGGTAGGTATTTTTAATGGTTTAATGTTACTCATTTTCGTTAACTCGCATATAATGTGCATAACAATGTTTAATAAATATATAGTTTTCATTTCTTTCATCTCTTTTAGAAAACGATTAACAAAAAAGTGTTTCGTGGCAAATATGTTTACTGTTTTGACAATATTGGTAATCGCTACCCTACTAGTATACTATACCTAGTATACTGTAGGTATACTACTATGAACAGTGAAAAGTATTTTATTTGCAACTACCGTATTTAGTTTCTCAAGTTTCGCAACATCCTGGGTGTTTTGATCAGGACATCCTACAGGGAAAATCGTTTGATATTTTCTTATTAATGAAAACTCTGATTCTCAGCAGTTTACGCAGGTTCACCTTTTCACTTTGCTCAATCTATCTAAACTATAACCAGTCTACGCAGCACTCTACTTTTTTACACTCTTGGTTTAGAGACTATAGTGTCTTAGAATTCTCAATTTTGTTGTTCTTGTGATTGCTTTGCATGGGCTTAGCATAAAACTCACTTTCTTGTTTATAATTGTCGATTCATACATGATGTCATGATTTAGTGCAGTGTAATTTACTGAATTTGCTAACTTTTGGGGCTTTTTAATGTCCCCTTTCATTGTTTTTTTTTGTAAACAAAATGACCGAGAAAACTTATAATCCGGTCTGGTCCATTACTGGAACAATAGAACAAACTGGCATGTGACATGCACATGAATTGTCATAAAAACTCCACAAGTAAAAGTTCACATGTGAAATTGGTTTGCATGTGGATGTGTGGTTTCACATTTCAAATAATAATAATACTGTATACCATATACTGTAGGTATCACTCACCTATATACTTGCATAATATGTTATAACCTACTATTAAATTTATTTACCACAATTTAGGCAAAAGAATCTCCTTGCACTGGAGGAACTCCAGCCAACCAATGAGGAAAAAAAACAACAATGATGCTTAATCTTATTTTTTTAAATAATACTACTGTATTACTGTATTTTAAATAAAAAAATCATTTAAATGGATTAAACCATAGTTAATAGAAAATAGACATGGTTTGGAAACCCGGAAAACTTCAAAGCGGTTAACAATGAAGCTGCGATTCATGTTGAAAGGTACATGAAGGTGCCAAATCCTTTGTTTTAGGTTTATTAATATTTAAACAGTACGGTTGAGTGATTGAACCCAAACGTTGCTATTGGATGATGCTTCATTATACAGAGAACACAATATGTTCAGTAACCGTGAAAGTGCAAATATTTCCATAAACCTGAACAAAAACATACAACAATGACTTTTGTGAGCTTCCAAACCATGTCTATTTTCTATTAACTATGATTAAACATTGATCAGCACTTTGTCACAATTAGATACCAAGGTTGAGAAAAAGCTGGGTCACTGAGAGTGGTGTTGTTATGTATGTTCATGGGAAATTTGTGGAAACCTTATGCCCCCTCAAAAAAATTTTGCATTTAGCAAGTGCTGGGAGTGCATTTTCAACAATTTCTAAGAATTTTCAACAATTTTCAAAAGAGTCAATCTTTGAGCCTGCATGTATCCCAGTCAGCCATATTTGCTTTTCAGTGTATCGATCGCACCAATTTTGTTTCCTGAGCCAGCATTCCATATGACCACCACATGCATGAAGAACTTGGGACATGATTTTTCAAAAGATTTTCATTGATTTAAAAAAAAAAATTTTTTATTTATTTATTTTAAAAGTTTACCCATAGGGTAGGTGACATTACAAAAGGACACTAAGTCCCCTACAAGGTAATACACCCATAAACTATACATAAATAAATACTAATATTACTACATATAAACAAGAATTTAACAACTACAGACTGACATGGCATTGATCTTCCTACATTTAGGACATATGATCTTGTAACTACGAACATTGTCAGTTACAAAAACATTTTTCAATCTAGAAAAATAGAATAATTTAAGTTGTCTTTTAAAAACAGCTAGAGATGAACTACTCCGATTAATATTATCTGGTATAGCGTTCCACAAATGAACAATCCTCACAAAGAATGAATCCCTAAATAAAGGTGTTTTACAAGATAACAGTTTTAGGGTACCAGAACGTCTTGTACGATTGTTTGAATAAGACAAATAGTTGTTCATGTTTATTCTAATGTCCCCTGATTTACACTTAAAGAAAAATTTTAAATCCAAATATTCCAACCAATAGTTGATCGGCAATAAATTTAAAGTTAATAAGCGGTCTTTATAACAAAGTTTATTTATTCCGCATATAAATTTTGTAGCTCTTCTTTGTATGTTTTCTAACACCACTAAATTATAAATAACTGATTGAGGAGCCCACACCTGTGAACAAAAGGACAAATGCGAACGTACTAAAGAAACATATAAAAGTTTTATAGGCTTCTGACTTGTTAGCCCAACGCAAGATCTCCGAATAAATCCAAGCATCACTTATTTGCTTTCCCCGTAATCACTTTTATGTGCTGGTTCCATTTCAGATCTCCAGACACTAAAATACCAAGATCCTTTACCATAGAAACAATATTCATACCAGTTTCATTTAAATGATATTCTCGATCAATACTCTGATGCTTTCGGCTAATTCGTAGGTTTTCACATTTTTCCGGTTGGAAATGCAGCTCATTGTTTAACGACCATTCACCTAAGGCAGTTAAGTCATCTTGAAGAGAAATACACTTTTCTGCTCTGTCTATAATAGCATAACACTTCGAATCGTCTGCAAACATTGCTAACTTGCTTGTTGAAATAACATCAGGCATATCATTCACATATAAGAGGAAATTAGGATCGGTCCAAGTATAGAGCCTTGTGGTACTCCAGACTTAACATCAGTCCAAGAGGAGAATATCCCATTGATAACTACCCGTTGCTTTCTGCCCATTAAGTAGCTTTCAAACCATGTTAACGAAGAGCCACCAATACCAAACGATCTCAACTTTAAAAGGAGTCTTCGATGACATACAGAGTCAAATGCCTTGGCAAAATCAAGATAGATAATATCCGTTTCTATGCCTTTGTCGAGGGCCTTTCCAATTTCATGAAACACTTCGAGCAACTGAGTTGTACATGATAAGCCTTTTTGAAAGCCGTGTTGCATTTGGTATAATTGGTTCGAAATGTGAGGAACAAGGCGAACTTCAACACATTTTTCCTGTATCTTAGACAAGACTGATAAAAGAGAGACCGGACGGCGGTAATTTATTACTTCCTCTCGCTTCTCATTTTTATGAATAGGTGGGATATTAGCTTTTTTCCAGTCCGTAAGACAGAAATAAATACTTTCCTACGGTACGTAGTGTAATAGGAAAGTGTATTCATTATGGCACTAACTGTATTCCCAAGAGGATGCTGCGGCAGACCCTGTGGTCAGAAGAGCACTTATATAAAGAGCAGTACCACGTTGCAGCTAGAAGTCACTCGGTTAACAGTGTTGGTCGTCAAACTTGTATTTTAATTTGGTCTATTTCTATAGTTTGTTTTTTATATATTATTTCTTTGTATATTACTGCATGTTCGCTCTGTTCGGAGAGCAGCGCTGGTTATCTCGGTCCCGACCCAGATTTCCTATCACGTTTTTCCCAGATGTGGGTTTTTTATCAGACAGGTTTTTTCCGGCCTTCCTGATGCCAGCCAATTGTGTAATAGTGCATAGCTAACTGTGTTTCCAGTTCTTCATCTATCTTACAGTATACTTGTATATTTTGTCACTAGTTGTTTCTGCATGTATATCGCGCTTGTTTGTTTCTTTGTATATAGTTTTCATGCATGCCACCATTCATGTAATCTATCACACATATTTAGTAGAATCTATACGTGTAGTCTAGCAATGTTTTATTAAAGAGCTGTTCGTCTCCAACACTGGACACCGCAGCAAGATTCTCCACACTCCCAGTTGTCGTGTGCGTTGTAGAGTAATGAATCAATTTTTAATGAGACATGAATAAAGGCTGTAACAGACGGTGCTAACCTTTGAGCACATTCTTTCAATACAATGGTCGGTAATTGATCAGGTCCAATGGCTTTTGATGCGTCAAGAGTAGATAAATATTTACATATTTCTTCAAGCTTAACATCTATATATTGTCTCAATGCATGGTTGTGTAGAAGTGCTTACAAAATCATCTTCCAGCAACATCTCGCACTGAGAATGGTCACCAAAAACAGATTGAAAAAAATTGGTAAAAGCCTCAGCTTTCGCAGAGTCGTCAGTTACACATTTGCCATTGTATACCACCGTATCAGGAACAGAACGTTTCTTATTTTTAAAAGAAAAATATGACCAAAACATTTTTGCATTATTTTGAACTTCCTTTGCCATACGATTTAAACATCTTAATCTTTCAGCACGCACCCAATTCTTTAGCCATTGCCTTTTTCTACGCAATTTCTCTTTCTAAGTATTTTCTTAAGTAATTTCTAAGTATTTAATATTGGAAAGGAGTTTAACAGGCAAATTAACCTGCTTCACCCCAAACTGAGTCAGTCAGGTTTTGAACTGGTCAAACAAGTTGTAGTTGTAGATTGCAGGAAAATAGCAAGTAACGTATTAGAGCATGGGCCCAAAATAGTACCTTGGTAACAGTTTAGGCAGAGCTCAGCCTAGAAATAGGCTTTTCCGTGCGCAAACCGCTGGAAACCGCTGTGGGTGCTGACCACCAAATTAAATTCGCTTCGTGATGTCAACACCCCCTTTTTAGTCCCCAGGCTCCCATAGTATAAATAAGCTCCGAATTCTCCGGAAAATCCGAAAATAAAAATAGAAGAGCTGAGCTCACTTTCCTAAACCGGTAGGAACAACATGGCAGAAAACCAAGCGATTCGGCAAGGATATCCAGGTTGAGAATCTTGCCAAGATCTTGGTAAGATTGGCAAGATCTTGGCAAGATCATGGCAAGAAAATCCTTTTTTTGATCTTGGCAAGGTCATATTAAAATATATATAAAAATCTTGGCAAGATCGTAGCAAGATCGTAGCAAGATCTTGCCAAGATATTAGCAAGATCATGGCAAGAAAATCATTTGTTGGATCTTGGCAAGATCTTGCCAAGATGTTGAACCTGGGATAATCTTGAGTTTCTTTTTCGCCTGGATTTCGAAACATTGGCACAAGAAGGGGAGGTGTATTTTGTTGCCCTTGATTTCAATTTCTGATAAGTAACATTGAAGCATGCGCTGTGTCCACAGATCATCCGTGATCGTGCTCAGCGAATAATTGTTATTCTTCAATATTTCACAGCTTAATTGATGCCTTGTTAAAATTCGTCAAGACACCATTCGTTGTTTTAAAATCTTCTGGGATGGCTACGAGCGAGATAAATGAAGATTATGAAAACATTGTAAATATTGTTGAAGACAATCGCGAAGTGGTCTGGGCTGATCAAACAACCTTGAAGCCAGAGAAAGAATACGCGGAACCCATGGATGTCATAAAAATGATGGATAGTAATTTATCATTTATTTCGGCTGACCGTAAGTGGAAGGCTTGATTAGTTTTATTTATTAGTTTATTTAGTAATATTAATTTGTACCCTCCAGTCCTTCCTTCGTCCGTTTCTTATTTACTTACTTCTTTTCTTTCTTCCCCCTTTCTTCCTTTCTTCCATGAGACATTAACATTATTCGTACATACATAACTACACACTTATACTTCTTTCCTTCCCTCCCTCCCTCCTTCCTTCCTTCCTTCCTTCTTCCCTTCCCTCCCTCCCTCCCTCCCTCCCTCCCTCCCTCCTTCCTTCCTTCCTTCTTTCCTTCCTTCCTTCCTTCCTTCCTTCCTTCCTTCCTTCCCTCCCTCCTTCCTTCCTTCCTTCCTTCCTTCCTTCCTTCCTTCTTTCCTTCCTTCCCTCCTTCCCTCCCTCCTCCTCTTCCTTCCTTCCTTCCTTCCTTCCTTCCTTCCTTCCTTCCTTCCTTCCTTCCTTCCTTCCTTCCTTCCTTCCTTCCTTCCTTCCTTCCTTCCTTCCTTCCCTCCCTCCCTCCCTCCCTCCCTCCTTCCTTCCTTCCTTCCCTCCCTCCTTCCTCCCTTCCTTATCCTATTAAAAGGTTATTTATTTTACTGTAGAAACTCCTCTGAGAACTCCAGTCAAGCCTAAATTAACTACGTGTAGTATTGATTTAACGCCAAGACGAGTCAAGACCCCGACACTCACATTAAGTTCTACGAAGAAAGATCCTGTATCGCCATTCGTGTTCGCTGCGCCAAGTGCAGGACAGATCTCAGCTACTAAAACTAGTACTGCTACTGCTACTACCAAAACAACTTCAGAATGTTCTGTCCGACAAAATCTACTAGACGTGTTAAACCGAAATGAATCAACATGTACGACGTCTTCTGCAGTATCTTCAAAAAACATTGAAGTGAAAATCTCTTCTGGTGCTCCATCTTTTCTGTTTAAAGCAACAAGATCAACTCGAGAGTCTGGGGAAGCTCAGGAATTTCGTAAACCAACGTCAGTCTTGAGCACGCAAACTGAATCTGCATTTGTGGTATAAGCAATTGAAATCTAGATTGTATATCTTTTGAGTATTAAAGATTAGGGACTGGGGGGCAAATCATCCTTACTCGCAGCCAACGGCTGAATTACGAAGGACACATACAGATCAACGCGGCCGTGTCGAGGCATATCAAAGGCGCTTCAGACAGCCGCTATACGCAACACAGTTCAGACCACGGGTCACAGCTAATTAAGATGTTGGGTGTTGATTATATGGAGGGAGAAAAACTGGAGAACCCTGCGAAAACCCCTCGAAGCACAGGAGAGATCAACTACAACTCTACTCTACATGAGTTCCAAGCTCGACAATGGGGTCATTCCCAAGCGGTCACCCATCCAAGTACTAACCCCGTCTAACCGGGCTTAACTTTTGGTGAGAGGCAGCGCGCTAACAGCACACGCCACCCGTGCTCCCCTATTTGCAGTTATGTTGAATAATTGAATCTACTGCAATTCCCCCCTGAGCTGACAACTTTCAAACTGAAAACATTTACGTTCGTATATCTGCAAGATACAAACTTGAAAACAATGTTTTATTTTTCTTTATAGGTTATGTAGTTTTCCAAGAGAACCTCTCTTATTGGTAAAGCGTTTCATCCGAAGCCAACAGCTGTTGTTAACAAAAGTGCGGGTCCTCCTCTACGAGAGCAGAACAACTCGAATATTCAGACAACACTGACTAACAATAATCAGACGATGACAGATACGAGCATACTGCGGCAAAAAGCGAACACCACCTTTGGTTAGTATCTTAAATTATTTAATTTAAATGTATTATCATAAATTATCATTAATGCTCCACCAGGACAAAATTACAGCCGAAGCAATTGGCACTAACATTGGTAATTGATTATCGTGTTAATAATGTTTTCTGGTTGTTGTTTTTCTTCTTTCAAGGAATGGAGAATGGGGAAAAGATACCAAGTTACGCTTCATTAACAAAATCTGCCGCACAAAAGATGACTTCGAGAAATATGCTTCCGAAAAGGTTTGTAAATAAATGTATAAAAACCCCACTTAACATATTTTCTCGATTAAATGCTCTGGGGTGTGTCTCTGTTTGTTTGTTTGTTTGTTTGTTTGTTTGTTTGTTTGTTTGTTTGTTTGTTTGTTTGTTTGTTTGTTTGTTTGTTTGTTTGTTTGTTTGTTTGTTTGTTTGTTTGTTTGTTTGTTTGTTTGTCTGTTTGTTTGTTTGTTTGTTTGTTTGTTTGTTTGTTTGTCTGTCTGTCTGTCTGTCTGTCTGTCTGTCTGTCTGTCTGTCTGTCTGTCTGTCTGTCTGTGTCTGTCTGTCTGTCTGTCTGTCTGTCTGTCTGTCTGTCTGTCTGTCTGTCTGTCTGTCTGTCTGTCTGTCTGCCTGCCTGCCTGCCTGCCTTCCTGCGTGCGTGCGTGCGTGCGTGCGTGCGTGCGTGCGTGCGTGCGTTTGTGTGTGTGTGTGTGTGTTTGCTTGCTTGCTTGTTTGTTTGTTTGTTTGTTTGTTTGTTTGTTTGTTTGTTTGTTTGTTTGTTTGTTTGTTTGTTTGTTTGTTTGTTTGTTTAATATAATGTCTCTTCATCATCATATAGGAGCCATGCCAAGGAAAGCACCATTCCCCAACCAAAGCGACGTAAGTTACCTCTCTCAGTATCATCCAACAGTCTTCTAACTGGCCATCATTCGAAAAAACGGGACCAACATAAGAATCACATCAGTGGACTTAGACGTGCAGTGAGCGTTTTACATATGTGAAAATAGTAAAGTGACAGGAGTGAACAACCTGTTTTAATAGTACTATTGTATGATATGTGTGTAGATAAAATGTGATACTTTTGCGTGAACTCGTCTGTAAAGTTCTATATTTAAAGAAATAATGACAATTTTTTTTATCAAGTTAATTTTATCATACAGAAATATTGATATTAATAATACGATTCTACTATACCCTTATTCGACGTATTTAGCGTTCAAAATCTGAAGATTACATGGGAAGAAGGCAGGCTGTAGACTTCGGAGACCTTTTTCACCTCCCTCCCACTCTCTCAGAAGCCCGCCTCCTTCTACATTCCACTTTGTACTGTGGAAACAGCTGCCGATAAATATTCGATTTATTTACTTTGTTTTATAATTTCCATGAAAAAAAATTAAACTAATAAGACGAGCCATCATGGGGTATCACTGATGTAAACTTGTTCTGTAATCTCTACGTCGTTCAATTGCGGTTTATAGGTTCGTTCATGGGAGCTACAGAAACTTGATTACTGCGAATATTCGATACCTTGCTGCGCCATCTGCATAAAATGTGTTTTAAAGCAAGACGAAACTGCTTTTCACGCCACGAGAATATCGCCGAGTTCGCAAACGAATTAAAGAAAAATAGTGTTTCTGCCCAAGGCATGATAATGTAATAGAGTTGAAAATCAAACTCATTTTGAAGTGATCCGTATGTTAAGATTATCGCAGCAGGCAAGTAACAAAAACAAATACATAAAATAATCACGCAGGCAAGGTATCCAGCTTTTGATTCGTTAATTATGGCTCGTTGTTCTTGACCGTTGATCCCAACTTGTTGGCGTTTTATTGCTTTCTGTTGTCTTCTTATAACAAAATGTATATGAGTCCATACTACGACTGCTGACGCCAAGAATATTATGCACATAGCAGCGTTTACTACCATTAAAACATGAACAGAAACTATCCCAACTCGTAAAAATATAAAAACGAAATACACCAACCATGAAATGGCGAGTAGTTTTTTCAGACGCTCATGGGTTATCCAATGTGGATACATGTAAGGCCAAGCGATAGCAATATATCTTTCTGTGTTTACAACTGTAGCAATAATCAACGATATTCCACCGCAAAATTGCACCGCTAGTCGGAAAATACTGTATAGAATACAATTATGTTGACCATAGATCTCAAAGTAAGCTTTCCTAACGACGAACAACGGTTGTATAATAGCAGTAACAATAAGATCAGAGAATGCCAGAGCTATAATGAGCATGTTGGAAAGACGTTTCAAACAAGGATCTCTCCAGTAAGTTAAAATGACAAAGGTATTTGAAAGAGAACCACAGACAGCCAGAATATACTGTTGATAATTGCTAAGACGATGTTTGATACAAGATGACGATTTACAGCAGACGAAGTAAGATAGGTCGCCAGCCTTGTTGAATAACAGTATCTCATGATGTAAACAGTTGACTGATTTGTAAAGTTTGAAACTTGGTCAGTTACTTCCATTGCCGCGAGATAAGTTGTTAAAGTGCCACTAACCCCAAAAAAATTTTTTCGCAAATCTAAAAGCCCTTATTGAGTGAATTATGCCAGTTAATGAATTATTGGTATTGGACATTTCGTTGGTCTTCTGTAGACCACCAAAGTTGCATCTGCATGTCCCATGGCGGAGCAGGAAAGGGAATGGGTATATTCCTGGTGTTACGTCAGACAAGTCAAACAAAAACTCCTTTGAGCTCTGTCTGGTGAATACATAGAATTTTTTGGGTTGAAAACTCATTTTCCCAACTAACGCAATGTAAAATTTCTATGTATTCAGCAGACAGAGCTCAAAGGAGTTCCTTGTTTGATTTGTCTGACGTCACACCAGGAATATACCCATTCCCTTTCCTGCTCCGCCATGGGACATGCAGATGCCAATTTTTGCAACTTTGGTGGACTACAGAAGACCAAAGAAATGTCCAATACCAATAATTTATTCACTGGCCTAATTCACTCAATAAGGGCTTTTAGATTTGCGAAAAAAAAGTTTTGAGGTTAGTGGCACTTTAAGTGTCCCACTATAGAACTCAATTGTTTTTTTCACAAGGAAACATATGTCACTTCTTTAAAGGCTGTTAATCTCGTTAAATCTCTTGAATAAACATTACAAATTAGAGATCATAATTTTCGTGGAAATTGTAAACATGGCGGGAATCGAAATGAAATAAAACTTTGCCGTATAAAGAAATTAACCACTTCTTAAACAGCAATCAGTTGATAAAAACAACAAACATATTTAGCTGTTGTTTTGGTCAGTTGTTCCGCATGAAGTGAATGGATCACGTGATCTTTCTTTTTAACAATTATTCTGATTGGCTAATGTTCAATGTTTGTCTGGTCTGAAGTAGTCCCTTTGATAGTACAGATCTCTACTTTAGTGACAAAGTATTGGATACGAATTAAAACCCCAGAATTTATAGACACTCTTGTGGGAAAGGCAACAAGTTTTAATATTCTAACTAATTCCCAGGCCGTTATTTTCACAAACTATGTTTTAAAATTATGTGATTTGAGATCACTAGACGTTATTTTTCTTCCACTTGAAAGTTTAAACAATTTAGGTAAATATATAAAAAATAAATTATTCATTTACTGATTTCTGGAAAGGTCAGATTCAACAAAGTCGTTCTAATGGTAAACTGAGAACTCTCGTACAAGTTAAGAATAATTTTGGCTTTGAAGAATACCTTCACGAAATTTGTAATGTTAAACATCGCCAGGCAGTAACACTGAAAGTGAGAATATCCGCACATAAACTACCAGTTGAATCTGGCCGATATAACAAAACCCCTTACGAGGAACGAAAGTGTACTTTATGTCACTCGAATGAAATCGGTAATGAATTTCACTATTTAATGTCCTGCTCCAACAAAAAGTTTGTAGAGCTTCGAAATACTTTTATAAATAATATATACATAGTCAACGCGTCTTTCCGTTTACTTGACACAAAGGATTTCTTTCTATATATAATAAATCAATGTACGTGATAAGTCTATCATGAAAATAATATTTTCATGATATTCTTTCATTATATGATAGTCATTATATTGTCTAACCCATATTACCATACACTGTACTCCTAGCTATATTATTTAACTCACATTACTATACCCTTTACACTTTTAACCATAGTTTGTATGGTATTATCTAGTTTATGTTACTGTACGTTCTGTTCCTTTATGTAAATATCTTTTCATATGTGCCTGTATTGGTATTTGATGAATAAAGTATTATTATTATTATAATCACTCAACGCATTATCCACGCACTTCATGCGGAAAGGTCTATTGTACTTAAGAGGCGTGTAAACAGAAGAGGACGAGCCCTCTTGGCCGAGATCTTGCAGCTGTCAGTCAAATCGGTTGTTCAATTTGTTTTGGTTTCGATATATGAGAGTGAGAGCCAGCAGAACTTGGCGCAAGATCTCGCTTTTGACCTCCCCGAGATCTCGCCTATGGAGAGCGCTGAAAGTTTTCCATATAAACGACGCTTAAGATGGTTGGTTAAGGTTTTCTCCATATAAACATCCCCTTGCGCCAAAGCCAAGTGATAGACCCAAAATTATGTTCCCTACTGAACCACTCGAAGAACATATTACTTTTCTGTTAATTATTAAGTACATTTTTTAAAAGTCTGTTTAACCAACGTTGAAAAAAACTACATATCTTAATTTAATATAATCAAATAAATTTTAGCGAAACCGTAATATTGTCATTTGGACTTCTTAATTCTTGTAAACACAAGTGAAGAAATGTGAGATGTAAACGTCGAAATATGTCGTTAGTTAAAACACGGTTAAAATGGATGTTTTTATTGCCATCGTTCATCGTGATGGAAATATTCGTTGGCTTGATCCATCTTTGAACGTGTTAAGCCCAGGGGCGGATCTAGGATTGCTGAAAGGGGGGTGTCCTAGGGCGAAACCGAGCCTTCTAGGGGGTTCCCCTGGAAATTTTTGAGTTCTTGGGTCTCTGAAATGGCATTTCCAGCAATTTCAGAGCCATTTGAGGGCACGTTTGAGCACTCCGCAGTATAGAAAAAAGGTTGTATTTTTGGGTTACATGTACTTACAGTATAAAATATTTATGTAAACACTTTTTTTCAAATAGCAAATATTTTGCAAATATTTATGCAAAGACTTGCAATAATTATATTTAGCGTCTTTTAATAATTTTTTCTAGACCAAAGAGGGGGGTGGCTAGCCACCCAATCCACCACCCCTAAATCTGCCCCTGAATCCCTAAACGAGGACGCAAGTCATCGCAAGTTGGCAGTCACAAATTTCTTTGGCGGTCGTTCGAACACCCAAATTAACAAAATAAAGGTTTCATGAGTGTTTTAAACAAGTTTTAACTTTGTCACGGTACATAATATTTTCAGGAAATTATTCAGAGCGGCTGGCTGAGATAGCGTGACTGCCAACTGGCGATGACTTGCGTTCTCGTTTGATTAGGGCTTTAAACCGGTTTTTTTCCAAACCGGAAGCTGAATAGAAATAAGATTTTAGCCAATCAGAAGCGCTGAAGCGGGTAATTTAAAAAACCTGTCCGGACTTTAACTGAAGTATGCTCGTGATTTTCTCAGTTTGGGGCATGTCGGCAAGAAGTGTGGATTTACGTCGCTCTAAAGCCTTGAAAATTCGCCCAAGTCTCGCTAGAATACTAGACCCAAGGTAGCAACAAAACGGCTTCGAAGTTTGAGAAGTGTGAGTATGCTTTATAGTTGTTGCTTGCTTTTAGTTGTTGATTTTATTCAGTTAATTTGACCGTCCCATAGCGAATTCCTTCGGCTGCATGCTCAACCCAAAATGCGAGATTTCTTCGATTTTATCACTTCGAAACAGGTCAAAAAGCCTTCAAACAGAAACATCATGACAAGTACCAAGATTTCCAAGCGAAGTTGAGCATTTCTCGCAGATTTTCGACATTTTAGAGACGAAATTCACCAAAATTTCGGCGCACGCTCTCGAAGCTGTCGGAAGCGTCTTGGCTGTTCTTGTTCGCTCATTCGCTTGTCCGAAGATTTAGCAAGTGCTGGTCGTTTTTTAGCTCATATTTTCGAATAGAGACGTGTTTAGAAGATAGCCTTAGTGATTATTCGTCTTTTGTTAACGTTTCGAGGATTTATTTTTACAAATTTCGCTCGTTCGGCGATATATTCGGGTGCGAGAAGATGTCGGGATAAGCTTTGTAGTGGTCCCGTAGGACGTTTAATGTATTTGACTTCTTCGACAGAATTAAGCAACGCGTAGAGGACATTTCTTAGCCATTATCTTTCTTCTTCTCGACGTTTTGAAGACGTTTTTGTACAAATTTTGGCAATTCGCTTTCTGCGTTTCAATAGTTCGTTGTCTGCACGTACGTGTGCATGCCTTCGCTTTATGAGTGGACTTCGGTGGCACGTTTTTTATTCATGCATTGAGACATATTCAGAATCAGACCTCGTGCTTTTAAAAGCGTTGAAGCCAGGAATTAAATTCTTTTTAGTTCAGCAGCATTCTTTTTCGAAACCAAGGCAAATGAAGTCTTTAATGTTTGTACTCAACTATACCTCGCCATTGATAATTTCACGTCGACTTTAGCAAATCCTGAACAATTATAAACGCACGCGACCGGTCTTAGCTAGCTTTCATACTTTGTTAAAATTCCGATGCACACAAGTTCCGCTGCGAATTTTGAGGAAACTCTTCATGGAAAGAAAATAATTGAACCTTCAAGATTTTGCTGGCGTTGCCGCCATATTCCTGTTTTAGTTAAACTAGTCGTTCGTTCGCTGTTCATTGTCAAAGATTTTTGGATTCTATTTTGAACTTTTCTGTCGATTCGATAATTTTCATTGTACAGTTGCGTATAAATTCACCCAACCACTGCGTGCGTTACCATTCTTGAGGTCGGGTACGTGGGGGTGGGGTACAGTAGGGTGGGTGGGGTGTACCTCAATTGCCTTCTCGCGTTACCAACCAATGCAATTTTACGATTAAATTAACCAACCAATTTCTTATGCATCAATTTATATTAACAAAAAATCCCGTATAACAAAAAATCCTCTACAAAATTGATTGATTGATTGATTGATTTAATAATATTTATACAGGGTAGTCCAATTCAGCTAACGCTGATTTAAATGGAGCCCTGTTTAACAAAAATACAAACATCGCAATAAATAGAAATACAAAAAATTAATTTACATTTACATTTACAAGACTAGTACAAATATAATATAAATATATACACACATATACAATAGCAATAATTCGGTAGTCAGTCCTGGGCAAGCCGCAAATGTTTCTTTAGCTTCCTCTTAAAATTATCCAGTTCTGTTACGTTCCTGAGGTCTGATGGTAACTTATTCCATACTCTTGCCCCATTAATTCTAAAAGATCCTTGATATTTTTGCGTTTTAGCTAATGGTGGACGGAGTAGATCTCTATTACGCGTCATATACGAATGTACGTTATACGCATGGTTGAATTCGTTAAGCAGATAGTCTGGAGCTAATCTATTTAAGTATATTTAAACACAAGTAGGCAAGTTTGATAGTGTCTACGTGATTGTAGTGACGGCCAACTAAAGATACGCTTTATTTCATGAGGCTCAACTTTGCGCTGTTCAATTATTCTAGCAGCTCGCAACTGAAGTTTATCTAGATAGTCCAGATTCATTTTACCGCACGTACCCCAGATGACAGAACAATAGTCAAAAAGGGGGAGGACCATACTGTTATATAGTGTGATACAGGCCTCTCTAGGAAGTACTTTACGTGATTTACGGAGCATACCAAGCCTAGATGAGATCTTATTAGCTAAGTGATCTATATGATCATTCCAAGATAAGTTTGGATCAAGAATGACACCTAGATACTTAAATGTATAAGCTCGAGATAGAATGGTGTCATTGGTTTTAACAGTAAAGTTTTTAACTAAACTTAACTTTGATTAGTACCCATTTGTCATAATTAAGGAACAAGAAGTTATTACTAAGCCAATTGATTATACTGTTAAGATTGTGAGTTAGGCTATTTTCAATCTCAGAGATTGATTTACTGCTAAAGTAAAGCAAGGTGTCGTCAGCATAAAGGCGCACGCTACAGTAGTTGGTAATAGTATAAAGATCATTAATATAAATAATGAACAGCAGGGGGCCCAAAATAGACCCCTGAGGTACACCAAATAGAATAGGCTGTGGGCTGGAGGACACACCATTAACAGTAATAGTTTGCGATCTATCAGTAAGGTAAGCCTTAAACTACTGTAACGAAGACTTAGAAAAACCTAACACAGAAAGTTTATCAAGTAATTTATCGTGGTCTAAAGTGTCAAAGGCTTTTGAGAGGTCTAAAAAGACCATCCCAGTTAGCTGTCCCTTGTCTATGTTATGCAGTAAAGTATTGGTGACATCAGTCAAGCAGGTGCTAGTTGAATGGAGAGGTCTGAATCCCGATTGGTAAATAGATAGGATGTTATTTTCATGCAGAAAAGAATAAACCATGTTGTGAACTGCACGTTCCAAGATCTTAGCAAACAGCGGGAGTACCGAGATAGGTCTGAAATTTGCAGGGTCAGATTTTGATCCAGTTTTGTGAACAGGTGTAACTATAGCATGCTTCCAGTCAGGTGGTATTGAGCCTTCATTTATAGTTCGATTTAGTAGTACTGTTAGAGGCTTGGCAATTTCGTGAGAGCCGTCCTTCAGAAGGCGAGCCGGCATGTTTGTTAGTCCAGTGGGCTTACTTGTCTTGATATTTCCAAGTTGCTTTAGAACAAACTCCTCGCTGATCTGGTTCAGGCTGAATGAATAGCTAGGCTGTGAATGGTCGTCAGCTTGTTGTTGCGAGTTGCTTCGTAGCCACTGTCTTATATTCAGTACTGCATTGTAGAAGTGCTGAGCAAAACCATTAGTGATTATCTGAGGTTCATAGGATAGGCCACTAGCAGTGTCTAAACAACTAACAGTTGCGTTCTTTTTGTTGGAAGATATTGCATTTTTTAGTATTTTCCACAGTTTTGACGAATCCTTCTTGTTCTCATTAATTAAGTTGGAATAGTAATCCCGCTTGGCAGTTCTAATCAGGCTCGTTGTTTTGTTTCGTAGGCCTCTATAGGTAGCCCATTCAGTAGCTGATGCGGTCTTCTGTGCTTTTTTGTGATGATAATTTCGACGTTCCCATCATTGTTCCATGGGAGTGTATTGGCACGAGCGCTTTTGGTGGTCATAGGTGCATGCTTGTCCATTATATTGGTCAACGTTGTTTTAAATTCACTCCATGCATCACTTACTGTCAAAGAGGTGTTTACATGGTCCCAAGAGGCTGAATGCAAATCCGAGGTGTAATGTTCCGGTGAGTAGTTCTTGAAGTTTCTGTAATGAATAATTTTATAACCATTACGCGGCTTCTGAGCTTTCCTGATGATATATATTAGTGAATGATCACTAATGGAGCAGTGCAATATGCCAGAATCAATGATCTTGTTCTTGTCCGTGGTAAAGATAAGGTCTATTAAAGTAGATGAGCGGTCCGTAATCCTTGTAGGCGATTTTATAAGTTGAGTGAACTGATATGTATTAAAAATACGGTTCAACTCTCTACTTTCAGCAGACCGTTTTTTCAGTAGTTCGTCACAATTAAAATCACCAAACACTAGCATCTCTTTTCCCTCGACAGCAGCTTGGTCTAGGATATTAGTCAAATCAGCCTTAAATAAGCTGAAGTCCGCATTTGGTGGTCGGTAAATGGAACCAATCAATGCTTTACTTCTATTGGGGAAAGATAATTCCAGCCATGTCGCTTCAATACTATCAAGATTAAAATCCATTCGTTGACGAGCCATCAGCTTAGAATTATAATAGATCGCAACCCCTCCTCCTCTCTGAGATCCAGCACGATCTGCTCTAATAAAATTATATCCCTCAATTTGAAGCTCTCTATCACTCCAGGTTGCGTCAAGCCAAGTTTCATTAAGGCACAAAACATCAGAATGGTCGTCCTGTAGAAGAATCCTAAGTTCATCACTATGTCTTGGGATAGACTTCGGATATTTAAGTGAGCCATCTTGAGACCTGGTCTATTTAAGCCAGAATAAGACCAACCTGGATTTGGGGAAATGTCGCCAGCAAGTAGAAGCAGCGTAGCTAATGAGCAATACTGTAGAAGTTTGGCGATTTTAAGCAGCTTTGTTCTCGCATCGTCAGCCATGATGGTTGCTTGTGTTGGTTTGATTGAGTTTGATATTTTCGGGGAAGATAACATGCTGCCAATGTAGAGAGTAGTGCTAGACTTACTTTCAATATCTTCGTTAGGAGTTAGGCCCTTTAAGATTTCATAACAGATGTATAAAATATAAATTCTACGCCAAGTAGACTTACAAAAGTGTGGAGCTTTATAAAGCCGTGCTACCGCCATTATTCAAAAAATGCTTTTACCGATCAGTTTTTGTAAAAGTGTGTGGTTGTCGGGGTGGGGGGATTTTGGGTTTGTGATATTTTAAAATAATTGTTAATTGTATTTATAGGAATGTTGACAAGAGTATTACAATTTGAGTACTTCATGGAACTACAAGGATTTAATTTTGGAGTTCAGTTATTACCATTCAATGATAAGATCTACCTACCAAGCAAGCAGATGTCCTGGGTCGAATGTTTCAGGTTTAAATTATTTCCATGTGGCTTAAGGTTTAGGGTTTAATAAGCCAGGCCAAAGTTTATTGGGGTGGGATGGGCTGGTTTATTTATTAAGGTGAGGAAGTTTAAATCTTCTAATAGTCATGCAGTCAAATGTGTAATAAGAAGAAGTAATTAGTTGTGTAGTTCCCAATAGTACTCAAGCAGCCTGAAGCAAAACAAGATGGCGGCGAAAGCAAGATGACGGCGAAAGCAAGATGGCGGCGAAACTACGATGGCGGCGAAAACAAAATAGCGGCGAAAACAAAATGGCGACAAAAACAAAATGGCGGCGAAAACAAAATGGCGGCGAAAACAAAATGGCGGCGAAAGCAAGATGGCGGCGAAAACAATGTTTAACTGACCCATTGCTACCTAGGATGTCTAAGGGTGTTCTCCTCTGGCAAGGAAAATCTCCTGGCAGTAGAATCGTCTGCCTTGCAGAGTAAAACAACAAAGGGGACGTTTTGCCTGGCTCAGGCAAGGATGGGTCAACAACACTAAAGGGGTTAAGGGGTTAAGTAGAGGAGCAGCTTTTCTAGATGGCCTTCTATGGCGTCCTAGACTGGTCTCCATGCACCCCAGCACCGTGTGAAGCGCACCACATAGCCTCTCCATGGTGAATGACCGTCCGTGCGTGGTGAAGATTAACCACATCCTACTGCGAGGTAACCCTGTTAACATCATCAAGAGATGGTGGAGCAGAACACGGCGGATCTAGAGGAGTAAACCTCGATAAAACAATCCTGCTGTTCTAGATAACCATTGCAGTTCTAGAGATAGATGAACAACAGTTACTTTCAACCGGAGTACGGTATATGCATATTCTAAGTTAGGAAGTTTTCTGCTGGGGTTTAAATGATTTAGAACTTGCCTATCTGCATTAACTCTATTAAACTGCTCTTAAGATACTGACTCTCAAGATACTGTTATTTTACCTTAATTGTTGCCAAAATTGTGTCTTAATTGGAGAATGACATTTTCTATGCATGGTCATCATCGGGTCAGGGATATGGATAAAATATAAGGTTGATTTGCTTTCTATAGTAGACTTGGGGTTTGCGATTCATATTCCTATCCTTACTGGTCCTTAGTCCCAGCTGTAATCATTGTTCTCTTGAGGCAATGAAACCTATTCCTACCCACTACCTATAAATTACCTGGTACCCCACACGCTTATCTCACCTCTACTGTAGAAAGCAATACAATCTGTTATCCAAGGTTTTGTCTCTGCTACCTTAATTTTTTTTCACTTCTGAAAAAGAAAACAACCGCTACAAATACTGGTAACTAAGTAGGTGCTTTGTAGTTTGTGATTACAAAACAAAATGCAGTAGAGCGTTGTTAACTTATGATCTTTTCTTTGCAGAGATGGGAGTAGAATTAGTGGAAAAAAGATCTTGGGTATTAGGTTGAATTGCTTTCTATGGTAGACTTGCGGTTTGCGTTTCCTATTCCTATCCTTACTGGTCCTTAGTCCTAGCTGTAATCATTGTTCTCTTGAGGGCAATGAAACCTATTCCTACCCACTACCTATAAATTACCTGGTACCCCTCACGCTTATCTCACCTCTACTGTAGAAAGCAATACAATCTTTTATCCAAGGTTTTTTCAGCTACCTTTTTTTCACATCTGCAATGAAACCATGGCTACATATGTCGATAGCCAAATATTTTGTCGTTATTAACTTTTCTTTGTACTCTAAAAATGTGAAATTGGATTCACTGTCTGTCTTTGGTATTTCATGTGGTGATTCGGGATACTGCTATCTGTAAGTATGTAAAGGAAAGGATATAAGAGTGTGCCGATGAAATGCATTTCTTTGTGTGCAAGAAGAGATCCAAAAACATGATTATGTATGAACAGAAAAGAGTTGTACTTTAGCTGAAGGTGGGATTAAGTAGCAGAAGGAAGAAACAAATTAGTAAATGTGTAGGGTATATGCAGTGTACTGTAGGGATGATGCATGAACACGAGTTTGATAACTTTGCCTTCATTTTTTGAGAATGCCATTTATTTTAACAGAATTGTTTACACTTATAACCATAACTAGGAGCGCGAAAAACAGTGTAAGCGTAAAAATTAAATTAACTGAAGCCTTAAAACTTAAAATTAAACTCAGTGTAAGCGGCATGACGTTTCAATGAATGGCATTCTCAAAAGTGAAGGCAAAGTTATCAAACCGATGTTATTGCATTATTCCTACAGTACATTGCATTACTTTATGCATTTACCAACTTGTTTTTTTCTTTTGGTACTTAGTTTTACCATCAACTCAAGTACAATTCTTTTCTGTTTATGCATAATGTGTTTCTAGGTCTTTTCTTGTACATAAAGAAATGTATTTTACCATTACATTCTTTACATCTTTTCCCTTACATACTTGCATGTAACAGCATCCCGAATCATCACATGATCTGTCAACGTCAGACAGTGAGTCTATATTCGGATCTTTTTTATACAATTTTGATCGGCAAATGTTACACAAATTCCACTTACAAGAGTGAGCAATAAGGTAAACTGATAGTTTCCAAGAGTCAGAGCAGTTTTGATTGTACTAATCCAAATATAGGCAGGTTTTAAATTATTTAGACCCCAACCAAGATTTTTCTAATAACAAGGTATTTCTAGTGCTCTATTATCTGAGCTAGCTATTGAAAAAGGATATGCCTTGGAGGTACAGTATGGCTATCAAATGTTCAATCCGAACAAACCGTTGATGTGAGATGATGAATTTCTAATGCTCTATTATCTGAGCTATTTAAAAAACAACGGCCTGTGAGCGAGTTGTGGCTAACAAAACATTTAATCTGGAAAAAGCCTTTAAAACAAAACATGGAATTTCTAATGCTCTATTATCTGAGCTATTGAAAAAAGCCGAGTCTGAGAGGTGTAGCTATTATAACATTCAAGTCGAACGAAGCCTTTTTTATAAAATGATGGAATTTCTAATGTTCTATTATCTGAGCTATTGAAAAATAGGCTATGCCTGGAAGGCGAGACTAACAAAACATTCAATTCGGGAAAACTTTTATAAAATGATGGAATTTCTAATGCTCTATTATCTGAGCTATTGAAAAAAGTCGAGTCTGAGATGTGTGGCTATTATAACATTCAAGTCGAGCGAAGCCTTTTTTATAAAATGATGGAATTTCTAATGCTCTATTATCTGAGCTATTGAAAAATAGGCTATGCCTGGAAGGCGAGACTAACAAAACATTCAATTCGGGAAAACTTTTATAAAATGATGGAATTTCTAATGCTCTATTATCTGAGCGATTGAAAAAAGCCGAGTCTGAGTGGTGTGGCTATTATAACATTCATTCAAGCTGAACGAAGCTTTTTTTTATATAAAACAAGACGCCTTACAACATCCAATGAATCGATGAAATTCTTAAAGCTCTATTATCCGAACTATTGAAACTCGAAATTGGAACTTGTGGCTATGAAAACATACCTGATTTTTATTGACTTTTTAAAAATTTTTTTGTTTAATTCAAGCTTGGGACTTGGAACGAATTTTTATACGATAATGGAATTTCTGATGCCTTTTGAAAAACTTGGGACATGTGAGTCGTGGTGTGGGCAAGTATGACAGTGGTCCTGGCAAATTGGATATGGTGTGTACAACATTTGAGCAAGCAAGCAGATGTCCTGGTCTAAAATGTGGTATAGTGAGGGTTTTTTCGGCATATGTACGACATTCCTTTGTACATCTGCAAACTTCTATTTAAGAACTAAAAAACGTGCAGCTCTATATTTTGCCATAAAATAAGACCTGTGGTTCAAAATTCTTGGTACAAGATCAAGATGTGATGAAGAAGCCAATTTCGTAAAGATGCACTTTCGTTTGGTGAGTCGTTTTTCTCGGGTTTTTTTTTTTTTCAAGGAATTGCTTTCTTGACTGGCGTACTGTTGGCAAGATTGATAGTTCCTGTAGACAGAAGTATGTTTTCATTGTCATGAAACAGTGAAACATAGAAAAACTGGACAGACGCATTGCCAAAGAGCCGCTGAGCGGTTACTCGTTAGGGCATCGCAATTACTGTCTACATTTAGCCAATGAATTCCTTGAACCACAATATTATGGGAAAATATATAGCTCAGCACTACATGTAAATAGTGGTATTGACAAGTGTCGAATTGTTTGATTTTGAGCCAAATATAATTTTGACTGGAAATCAAATTTACTTGTAATCAATCCACCGAGAATCCAAGCAATTTTGTCAGTCATTGATGAAATATGGCGGTTCAACGTGGAGGCAAAAAAACAAATATTTTGAAGGACAATTCGGTAAGAATAAACATTAGTTACATGTTGTTTTTCAATGCTACTTCTTCAAATAAATGGTTTATTACAATGTTTTCTTTTTGCTTATTTCAGGAAATTAAAAAACTGCTCGTGGCGACCTCTACTCAGGGTCGAAAAACAATTGAGCAGAAAGTATTGTCTTTGCAACGGTATGGTAAGACAAGCAATGACAAGACCTTCGCCGTCTTCTCGGATAAGGACGTTAAAACGGAGGTCCTTGGAATGCCAGTTATTTCACCAATATAGGCTTCGATGCCTTTTTTGGAGGTATTCCATTCACCAAAGAGTGATAAACCCTAGTTACGAAGGTTCCCATGACATAAAATGGACATGGAGTTATTGAGTTAGAGTTTTATTTAAGGCTTAAGTTAAGACATAGGTTAGGTTAGGTTAAGGCAAAACTCCATCTCATTAACACTTTGCTTCATCTAAATCTTATGGGAAACTAAAAATTTGAAATTTCATGTTTGGTACCAATTTCCATAAAGAAGTTAATAAAAATACAGTTTTTAGGTCAATGCTAGTTTTGCTAGCAGAGTTGCAAGGTGCAACCATTTTTTCTGTGACCAAGTTGGGACATATTAGGGACTTTAAGATGCTAGGACGACGACGGCGGTTAAAAAGCAACATGAATTTTACAATTTAAAAAAGTCGCGGTTAACTGACTATTATATTTAATATTTGAAGCTAGTTTAATGACTTTTTCAAAACGTCCCCAGTACTGCTAAAATTATTGTAGTGTCTGCATTGAAGTCAATCTTAACGTTCTCATCTTTTGGTGAGTTGACGTCGTCTGAAGACGTGGAAATGCTTTAAGTAGCGTTGTATAAAGAATAAGGACGGTGTTGAGATTACTCTTGGGACAAAAAATTATTCATTATCTTTGTTTTGCAAAAGAATTATTTTGTTTAAAACACCTTGAGGTTGACGTCGTAGATCTTAAAGTCCTTATTGTCACTGGGTTCAAGTCCCAGTTCACAAAGACCGAAGACCAATTTTCTCAAAGTAGCCTGAAGCAGAACAAAATGGCGGCAAAAACAAATTGGCAACAGAAACAAAATGGCGGCAAAAACAAAATGGCGTCAGTACAAGGTCCAGTTTGTACCACAACGTGGTTATAATTCCATGACACGCAGTCACCAAATATAGTTCTACAGTTCTATAGTTCTTACGGTTCTATTGGTTCTTGTGGTTCTTGTGGTTCTATTGGTTCTTGTGGTTCTATTGATTCTATTGGTTCTTATGGTTCTTTTGGTTCTTATGGTTCTGTTGGTTCTATTGGTTCTTATGGTTCTTATGGTTCTTATGGTTCTATTGGTTCTATTGGTTGTTATGGTTCTGTTGGTTCTGTTGGTTCTTATGGTTCTTGTGGTTCTATTGGTGCTTATGGTGCTTATGGTTCTTATAGTTTTATGGTTCTGTTGTCCTATATTTATATTGTTCTCTTAGGATTATAGAACCATAGTTACTATTGATTATTACTTATGAACAGCTACGTGCTTCCTAAACGGTTGTTTCAACATATGAAATTAACGCGTTGTTTCGATCATATTTCCGGGTATATCGTTGTTGAGTCATCAATCATGACCGTAGGTATAATTTTGCACTCGTGTAGAGTGTCGATCACTTGAGAAATATATGGCCAAGGCAACGTGTTAGGTACGGAATATATGTATGTATATACAGTGAAATAAAAGGGTGCTGCGTAGGCAGTGTTGAAATACAGATCGGTATAAGGTTTGGGAATACTGCCGAAATTATTGAACGTGGATTAATAAAGTTTCGAGAGAAGGCCCTTCGTCATGCAGAAGTGTCACTCTTTACGTTTCTCTCCAACGAAGAGAAATCCTCGTTCAATAATTTCGGCAGTATATACTCAAACCTTGCTATATTTCGATTTTATGTCATATTTTAAACAGCGGTAGTGTTTTATCAGATTTAAAACACGAGGCGATAGCCGAGTGTTGTAGATCTGATAAAACGCATACTGCGAATGTTTTAATATTGAATATGTCTCGATATTGAAGAAACTAGTATCTGTTTCGAAATGTCAAATAACCCAAGTACCATCATTCCATCACCAACTCCCAACTTAGTGACCTGTAGCTCAGTCGGTAGAGCGTCGGACTAGTAAACCGAAGGTCGCGGGTTCGAATCCCAGCGGGCCTAGTAGAGTTTTCTCTACCTGACCGGTATGGTTCGTCACTCGGAGTAACACCTAATATCATTATACATATATATATATATATATATATCATGCACGTATACAAATACACATACAGATACTAACATATTAGTCCAGTCAAGATAAAACTTTTTGTAAAAACTTTATTCAACGTTTCGAGGTATTTAACGTTTTATGTTATATTACTACAAACGGTAAAAAGAGAATAGAAAGTCAAAATTTAAGGTGGCTCCACACAATTTCTTGAAAATTGGAAAATACAAGTTTGAGAGTCCAAAACACGTGCATAAACAATTCGGAAAAAGAATAAAACTAAATGTTATGCATAAATAAACAGTCTGACAATAAAAGATTTTTCACAAATAAATAGCAACAGTTGTTGCTATGGCAACAATGACGTTTCAAAATAGCTGCCAATTACCCTTCAAACTAATTTAATTCGAAAAAAACTTTGGTGACCCCCAATTTTTATTTCATTAGAACTTTTCCTGAAGTATGAGTAATCAATAGGCCGATTTTAAAAAAATTCTGTAGAACGAATATTTTTCCCCCGGAAAAATCATGTTTGTTAATTTTTAAAAAATTTCGTTCTACAGAATTTTTTTTAAATCGGGCTATTGATTACTCATACTTCAAGGAAAGTTTTAATGAAAAGAAAATTGGGGGTCACCTTAGTTTGAAGGTAATTGGGAGCCATTTTGAAACGTCATTGTTGCCTCATTGTTGCCATAGCAACAACTGTTGCTATTTATTTGGTGACAGTGTTTGATTGTCAGACTGTTTAACTATGTACAACATTTAGTTTTATTCTTTTCCCGAATTGTTTAATCACGTCTTTTGGACTCTCAAACTTGTATTTTTCATTTTTCAAGTAACTGTATGGAGCCACCTTAAACGGTCAACAAATCCTTTAAAATGTTATAAACATTAGTCGTGCAATTTAGTCAGTTTACATTTCTTTCTGTATTTGTCTAATGAGTGTAATACATTCTATTTAATGCACGAAGACCGTGTTCGGATCTGATCTAAATCAGTCTGATTATTGGAACGATGCATTTTTTTCTTTAGCGTGTACAGTAACAAAAAATTATATATTATTAGAACTTCTTGGTTATTTTGCGACTTCTTATTCCTAAAAAAACAACACATTAAAAATAATGAGAACAAGTTGTTCTTTCAATACAAGAACATTGGTTGTTTTATGCTTCCAAATTAAATTTATTTTATTTTAATTTATTTTTTTATTTTTCAAACACAAATTGCCATGAAAAAAGTTATTCCTTTTTTATGTTAGTCAGGCCTTATTTACTGTTTATTTAAACAATAACTAGGTGAATTGTGTATTTAAGTCTAGTTTCCGTAAGATTGTTTCCATCGCCATGATTGTCCAAATATACCAAACAGACTTGATCAGATATCCCGAATCGGTATGATTGAGACGATCGAGAGGATCATGTGGAAACCGGCAGACTTTAAGAAATTTGTATTATATATTGACTGATTACTGGTATTTATTATATAAAATAGAGTTTTATTGATTTTTCCGCCACTAATAAAAGTGATAATCTCACATGTGCGATTATTTATGATAATCACACATGTGACGATTATCGCTGAATCAGCATTATAGTTTAATGCAATTTTTGCAAGGCAATAGGACAATTTTTTATATAATAAACAGAACAATACATGGATGCTTGGAAATATGAAATTTATTTCTCGTGTTGAACAGGATATGTCACTCGTTCGCTTCGCTCACTCGTGAGATATCCTGGTCAACACTCGAAATAAATTTCGTATTTCCGCACATCCATGTATTATTCTCTATATAATAGACCTTTCCACATGAAGTTAATGGATCACGTGATCTTTCTTTTTGACAAATCTGATTGGCTGATGTCCAATGTTTGTCCGAAGTTTTGGATGTCCGAAGTTTTTCGAGAGCCAATCAAATCTCTCAACGCGTTATCCGCGCACTTCATGCGGAAAGGTCTATTAATTATTCATAAGCAATCGAAACGCACCATGGACTATACCCTTGTGTAGGTCGTCTTGTAATCGAGCAATCTCTAAGTTCCTCTTTATTTCTTTAAACATAAAAACAAAGATATGAAATATGTCTTTTATTGAGAATAACGTTCCTTTAACAAAAATGCAATTGTTATCATTTGTAGAAGGATGTTTTACATTACTTGTTTGTTCAGAGTGAGTATCTGTTTGATCCTCGGCTTGATCAATATCAACTGAAATTCCGCAATCTATAAAAAATTGGTTGGTTTGTAAACTATAACTTTAATGCAGTCGATGTGCGTATTAAGGTAAAAATATTTAGATTACTAGCACACCACCCATCTTAGTGATAAGTGGTTACAAAGCATTGGCAATACTGGAGTAGATAACAGTGAAGAACCTGACAATTTACGTAACAACAATCACTTGTTAGCATAACCTAAACTTACAAGCGAAGTAACGCTTAAAAAGGAAAATAGGATTAATATAAATTGGCAAATAGATTATAAATTTTTACACCTTTACAGTATATATGATATATCTTATTTTAAGAAATGGTCCATTGTTTTGTGTGTTCCAGAGAGTAATAGGTACATGATAGAAGTAGGGAGAGCATGAAAAGAAGCATTAAAGTGCTTATATCACTTGGGGATTTTACATATTCGTAATCTTTGGGTTCTCCTGAGCAAAATTGCAATATATCTTGTCAGCCGAAAATGTCATCTTCATGGAGTTTTTCACTGTCAAAGTTACCGGATGTGATGTCACAAGAGGCATTCCAAAGCAGTTTTCTTTTGTTACTTGCCACAAAAATGCCTCTTGTGACATCACATCCGGTAACGTTGACAGCGAAAAACTCCATGAAGATGAAATTTTCGGCTGACAAGATATATTGCAATTTTGCTCAGGAGAACCCAAAGATTACGAATATGTAAAATCCCCACAAGTGATATAAGCACTTTAAAGATTTGTGCGGTGCTCTATACCCACTTACCAATTGCATCCAGAAGTCACTGGAACATGGCAAACCATTTTTATTTTAATACAAAATTATACAAAATAACAAACAAACTTTATTTCGTTGTATAGCCAATGCTTTTATATACTTGTATAGCTACTTTAATTTTATTACCATGCAGTTTTATAACATATACACTTAACTTAATTCAACCAATGGCTGCAATGTTTTAGTGAATATTAGTATCTAACGCTAATACCGCATTAGAGTAATACGCCACTACGCGCCACTGTGCTATATACCACGCTATAATAATAATAGGCATTTTCTATAGCGCACAAACCACTAATGTCCTAGGCGCTTTACAGTACTACAATCAAGATATTACATTAAAAACTACTAAACTCAAAAAATTACATTAAAAGCTATTAAGAAACAAGTTAAAAAGATATGTTTTAAGAGATTTCTTAAAAACAATTAGCGAAGGACTTTTCCTAAGATCAATTGGTAACTCATTCCATAGCTTTGGTCCTGCAACACAGAAGGATCTATCTCCATATGTTTTTAGTCTTGATTTTGGAATTCGAAGAAGTTCTTGAGTCGTCGATCGAAGCCTGCGTTGTGAAGAATAGTAAGATACAAGTTCCTTCAAATATGTTGGTGAAAGGTCATGAAGAGCTTTATAAACCAGTAATAGAATTTTGAATTGGATGCGATACTGAACAGGTAGCCAATGCAAGTTAATAATTTGTAAGTAGGCGAGCTGCAGTGTTCTGGACACGTTGTAGCTTTTGAAGAATACATTTAGGAGTACCAATTAATAAGGAATTACAATAATCAAAAGCATGAATGATTATTTCCAAACAATTCCTGGATAAATACTTCTTGATTTTCGAGATATTTCTAATGTGAAAATAAGCAGACTTGCAGATACTACCAATGTGTTCTTCAAGTCTAATATGTTCATCAAAAATAACTCCTAGGTTCCTAACCAATGTAGTAGGTACAATTTTTTCTTCCACTCTCTAGTACCACGCCACTACGATAAAACGATTTTATGGGTTCCCTTATCTTTTTAAAGAACGAAGTCGGCTGTTATGTTGATGACATTTGGAAAACTGTGCTAAACTTTTCAATCATTGTATTAAACAGCCACCAAAAAATAAAGTTTGATACTTAATGATATGAAATTATTGACTTATAAAAAAAGAAAGTATGGAATTTTTTTTGTATATATACATGCGAGAAATATGGACTGCTTTACAAAAAAATTTCCATACTTTTTATAAGTCGGTAATTTCATATCATTAAGTATCAAACCTTATTTGTTATATGCGAGTTTTCGCAGCTTACATATGACTTGGTTTGAAGACTGACGTGTTATTATACCTTGGTCCGGTGTATCTCCAATTGCCATCTCATCATCCATTGCTACTTCCAATCGGGCGGCATCTCCAACGGTTGGTGTTGTTGGTGTATCTTCTGTTCCCCGTCCTTCATCACTATTGGTATCACATCCTTGTAGTTTTTGAAGAACTGTAGGAATAGAGACATAAATGTTATGTAATTGGGTTAGAACATTGCTGATAACAAAACTGCTGATTTTTATACACATTTTTTAGCGATACGGTTTTAGAGACCTATTATTATATGGTTAATTACGTGGTTACCTATAAATGACATACTATAACATTACCTTGGGAATTGGGATCTTCACTCGAGGTTTTATCATCTTTTTTATCACTTTCTATCGAGAAATGTGCTTTATTCGTGGGATCTTGTAGAACTAAAAGACATATATGTTATTAGCACTAAATATTAGTGACAATCTATACATGCATGTTCATTGCATGATTAGGATGTATCTAAACATAGTAAAAAGAAAATATACATGGTTTGGAAACCCGGCAAACTTCAAAGCGGTTAACAATCAAGCTACGATTCATGTTGAAAGGTACATGAAGTTGCCAAATCCTTTGTTTTAGGTTTATTAATATTTAAACACACGGTTGAGTAATTGAACCCAAACGTTGCTATTGGATGATTATACAGAAAACACAATATGTTTAGTAACCGTGAAAGTGCAAAAATTTCCATAAACCTGAACAAAAACATAAAACAATGACCTTTGTCGAGCTTCCAAACCATGTATATTTTCTATTAACTATATATATATATAGACGAAATCGGACTTTCGACTGCGCATACATGCGCGGGATAAAACGTAGTTCATTTATAACATGCATGAGGCTGAAGCAGCCGTATTAAACATAACATTTCTGATTTCAGAAACTTTTTAATGTTTAGGTATTATCCTTGACAATAATCCTAAACGTAGTCTAAAAATAATGAACTCAAAACATGAAAAAACAGTCCCAGCCTATGTTATCTCCCCGTTATCCTTTAATAGACGCGATGTAATTTGCATAGGGCCCCAAATTGAATAGAAAACTAATTTGCATGTGGGCCTAAATGAAACTACGATTTGGTCTATGATCTAAATAACGTATTATAATCTTCTTCTGTTGACTCACGCATATGCATTATGCATATGACTTGCATTATGCATTATGCATGACAAGTCATGATGAGGTCTGAAATATTTTCAGATATTTATCCAGGACCTGTAACATAGTGGGGGAAATGTTTAGGGTGTTAACCATGATCATTTTAATTAAGAGTTCCGCAAATAAGACAAACTTAATTTTCCTTTTATATATCCACTGTAAAAGACATAAATGCAATCGCTATAAACGTACCTTTTAAGACTTGTTTTTTTACAGGCTCTTTAATTGAATCTATTCTAATTGAAACGCATTGGGCTTTTTTTGGAAAACCGGTATCGTCATTCAGGAAGTATGCTTTGTCTTTCCTAATCCCTCCTAACTCGGCCGCTGCCTCTTCAATATCGCCTTGCACGAATGGGAAAGTCGGTGTTGTTGGGCAACTCTCAAACCGGAATGCCCACAATGAATTGGGGGCTCCTCTGCGACCCTTTAAGTGGCTGAAGGTTTTCAGCTATAATGAATAGAAATTCGAAATAGTTTAGCATAACATCCATGCTACATTGAAAAGCAATCGAGAATATTAAAATATCCTGCGGGAAAAAATATCCTTCTTGATCTGTCATATAAAGGGTTATTTTTAAGCCTTGATCATGATGGTGTTTAAGAATATGATAACGATATGTTAGATAACGCTGAATTACTTACGTTATCTTGAGTAATAATATACATGAAAAAATATCTCGACTGTGACTGGCTGATTCCAGTGCAGTTAATCCCAAACAATAGTGCAGAATTGTGTTATCACAGTGCAAAAATCTGTAATCACAGTGCAAAAATCTGTAATCACAGTGCAAAAATCTGTAATCAATAAGAACCAATCAAATTGATTGTACAGCGGATTTTTCCCGACACAAAACAAACAAAGATGGCGGCCAAGATTCGGCGGTTTTGGGGATAATTTGTTCAAATTTGAAGCTAGTTATGCTTTAATAATCCCAAGTGAAGTACCTACAAGAAGACCAGAAGCTTCTTTATGCCTCGAGTAAACTTTTTCAAGTAGTAAAGGAGGCGAAGCGTTTTTTAACAAATAAATATGCGAGGAGTGGACGGCTAAACACGTACGTTAAAATGTTAGTACAGTTGTTTTTGAACATTTTTTCATGTATATTATTAATAAGTAATAGCATGGTTTCTCGTGCAATTTGGAAAAACATGCACTCGTAGTTTTTCAAATAGCACTCGTCCTTCGGACTCGTGCTATTTTGACAGTATTGGAAAAACTCACTCGTGCATGTTTTTTCCCAAATTGCACTCGAAACCATGCTATTACCTATACATAACGCACCATGAGCCGTGACAAACCATTGGCCAAATGATGTAATCAGCTCTTCTGACGTTTGTTTCTCGCCATCGGAGGTGGGTTCAGGATGTGAGCCTGAGGAAGGTTGTTTCTGAATATTTGGTGTTATGGGATCAAGCACCTTAACCGAAAAATATACAGAATAGCTGGAATTAGATATAATTAAGGTAAACATCATATAAAAATATATTATATCTAATGGCTTCATAGTGTACGAATAGAAAACATTTTCCGAAGCAAAGTATTGCCACAGTGCTGTTTGAGTTCTCTAAAAATTTTAATGGAGAGTTTCTGTAGTTCGATATGAACTAGGAAATATTTTTTTTTAAAACAGCCCATTCAAAAAAAGCTAAACCAACAACCATAGCTCTTTATGTATATTACTAGAATGAAAATTATCCTAACTCGCAACTATATAGAATTATATAGTCAAACACAGTCTAACTAAGTCATCATCAGACCAAGTAAGCCTATTATCAGTTTTATTCCCTTGTAAATATAAAGAACGTATATATTTAATTTTAGTCACTTGGTCTGATGATGACTTTGTAATAAAGTCGAAATATAACCGTTTCATCTTTGTCTTGTCTTAATCCATATCTTGGGTTTTCAAGATGTTCGTCTTCGGATAGTCTAACCCGAGGTCTAACTAAGTTTCTCTCGAGTTATAGAAACATGCATTTTAATCAATCGCCATGCAAACAGGATTTTGCATTTAATATATTTTATATAATAAGTTATAAATATATTAATGCTTTGAAAGAAACACCACGTTTAATATTTATTAGCTATCGCGTTATACAGTGTGTATAAAAAAAACGGAACCCTTAGAAAATGAATTAGTATTCTGTTCAAACAACCTATTGTAGTAGTTTGAAAGCCCTGAACACCTCTGAGCCACGGATGCGTAAAAACACGGTCTTATACACCCGGGGAAATCGGAAATTAAGATAACTTGAAGTGCATGCATGGTGAAAGTATTTAATAGTCACTTATGAGGGCTTGCAAACTACTACAATAGGTTGTTTTAAAAGAATAGTAATTTAGTTTCTAAGGGTTCCGGTTTTTTTTTATACACACTGTAGAGCATCACAGCAATATATTGCTCTGATGAAGGCCATCCTAGGAGAACAATATAAATATAGGACAACACAACCATAGAACTATAAGAACCAATAGAACCATAAGAACCATAAGAACCATAAGAACCATAAGAACCATAGAACTATAAGAACCATAAGAACCATAAGAACCATAAGAACCATAAGAACCATAATCTGAACAATTAGGACCATAAGAACCATAAGAACCAATAGAACCATAAGAACCAATAGAACCATAAGAACCATAAGAACCAATAGAACCATAAGAACCATAAGAACCATAATCTGAACCATAAGAACCATAAGAACCATAAGAACCATAAGAACCATAAGAACCAATAGAACCAATAGAACCATAAGAACCAATAGAACCATAAGAACAAATAGAACCATAAGAACCATAAGAACCATAAGAACCATAAGAACCAATAGGGAACCATAAGAACCAATAGAACCATTAGAACCATCCGAACCATAAGAACCAATAGAACCATAAGAACCAATAGAACCATAAGAACCATTAGAACCAATAGAACCATAAGAACCATAAGAACCATAAGAACCATAAGAACCATAAGAACCAATAGAACCATTAGAACCAATAGAACCATAATCTGAACAATTAGAACCATAAGAACCATAAGAACCATTAGAACCAATAGAACCATAAGAACCATAAGAACCATAAGAACCATAAGAACCATAAGAACCATAAGAACCATTAGAACCATTAGAACCATTAGAACCATCGGAACCATAAGAACCATAAGAACCATAAGAACCATTAGAACCATAAGAATCATAAGAATCATAAGCACCAATAGAACCAATAGAACCATAAGCACCAATAGAACCAATAGAACCATAAGAACCAATAGAACCATAAGAACCATAAGAACCAATAGAACCATAAGAACCATAAGAACTATAAGAACCATAAGAACCAATAGAACCATAAGAACCAATAGAACCATAAGAACCAATAGAACCATAAGCACCAATAGAACCATAAGCGCCAATAGAACCATAAGAACCACTAGAACCATAAGCACCAATAGAACCATAAGAACCAATAGAACCATAAGAACCATAACCATAAGAACCAATAGAACCATAAGCACCAATAGAACCATAAGAACCATAAGAACCAATAGAACCACAAGAACCATAAGAACCAATAGAACCATAAGAATTATAAGAACCATAAGAACTATAAGAACCAATAGAACCATAAGAATTATAAGAACCATAAGAACCAATAGAACCATAAGAACCATAAGAACCATAAGAACCATAAGAACCAATAGAACCATAAGCACCAATAGAACCATAAGAACCAATAGAACCATAAGAACCAATATAGAACCAATATAGAACCAATATAAAACCAATATAAAACCAATATAGAACCAATATAGAACCAATATAGAACCAAATAATATAGAACCAATATAGAACCAATATAGAACCAATATAGAACCATAAGAACAAATAGAACCATAAGAACCAACAGAACCGTAAGAACCGTAAGAACCATAAGAAACAATAGAACCATAAGAAACAATAGAACCATAAGAAACAATAGAACCATAAGAAACAATAGAACCATAAGAACCATAAGAATCAATAGAATCAATAGAACTAATAGAACCATAAGAATCATAAGAACCAATAGAACCATAAGAACTATAAGAACCAACAGAACCATAAGAACCAATATAGAACCAATATAGAACCAATATAGAACCAAATAATATAGAACCAATATAGAACCAACAGAACCATAAAAACCATAAGAACCATAAGAACCATAAGAACCATAAGAACCATAAGAACCGTAAGAACCGTAAGAACCGTAAGAACCATAAGAACCATAAGAAACAATAGAACCATAACAACCAATAGAACCATAAGAACCAATAGAACCATAAGAACCATAAGAACCAATACAACCATAAGAACCATAAGAACCAATAGAACCAATAGAACCATAAGAACCATAAGAACCATAAGAACCATAAGAACCAATAGAACCATAAGAACCAATAGAACCACAAGAACCAATAGAACCATAAGAACCATAAGAACCATAAGAACCAATAGAACCATAAGAACCAATAGAACCATAAGCACCAATAGAACCATAAGAACCATAAGAACCAATAGAACCATAAGAACCATAAGAATAATAAGAACCATAAGAACCAATAGAACCATAAGAACCAATAGAACCATAAGAACCATAAGAACCAATAGAACCATAAGAACCAATAGAACCATAAGAACCATAAGAACCATAAGAACCATAAGAACCATAAGAACCATAAGAACCAATAGAAGCAATAGAAGCATACGAACCAATAGAACCATAAGAACCATAAGAACCATAAGAACCAATAGAAGCATACGAACCAATAGAACCATAAGAACCAGTGATGGATCCAGCTTGATCTGGTAGGGTAGTGCTGCAGGGGCAGATCTAGAATTTTTTTTAACCTTAGTGAAACCATTCCTAGGGGGGTCCAGGGGCATGCCTCCCCGGAAAATGTTTGAAATTTGGACCTCTGAAATGGCATTTCCTGCATTCTGACGGTACTTTGAAGAAAGATTTAAAAGCTTTAAATCGTGTTTTCAATAGCGCATGTTATCAAACCTGGAAGGTGTCAAATAAATTTAGGGATAAAGTGGACGTTTTATTATGAATTTTATTAGGGATATCACAAGGAAGCTAGACATTAGAAATGTGATTGACATTTTCAATTAAATCCACGTCGCATCCCACTGCAGCAAGGCACTAATTGAGTAATTGGCACCCTCCCTGCACCCCCTTGACCAAGGGCCAGGGGGGTGTGCACCCCCACACCCCCCTGTAAATCCATCACTGAATAGAACAATAAGAACCAATAGAACCATAAGAACCAATAGAACCATAAGAACCAATAGAACCATAAGAACCATAAGAACCAATAGAACCATAAGAACCATAAGAACCAATAGAACCATAAGAACCAATAGAATCATAAGAACCAATAGAACCATAAGAACCAATAGAACCATAAGAACAATAGAACTGTAGAACCGTAGAAGTGGTATAGTAGAACTATGGAACGAGAGACATTGAACTTGTAGGACTGGTGCCTAATTATGTTAATATATTTGGTGACTGTGTGTCATGGAATTATAACCCACAACGTCGAATCAATTTAATTGTCATCTTGAGTATGTATAACATTTTGGCTAAACTTCAGAATTCTAGTAGAATTTTCTCTCAAAATAAGTCCTTGGTGTTCATATTGTCTAACACAGTCCCCCCAACATTTAATTTGTTCCTGTGTCACTGAAGATATCGTAGCAATTTAGCAAAATGTACTATATCACAAAGACAGATAAACATCTAACAAGGAGTATACTAGACGCTACAACGTTTTTTCAAACTTCAGATCTGGCTGGCGTATTCTTGATCCATTTTTTCATTTTTTGCATGTTTCTTCAACATTTCCATCACTTCATTTTCATATTTCTCTGGTGTTTCTCTTACACCAGTCATCCAGTAATAAATATCCCAGTCATTCGTAGGTTCATTAATAAGTGTTACTATCGTACTGTTCTAGTAAATCATCACTTAAATTGGTCAAGAATTTAGCAGCAAATTAATTTAGCACCATATGGTAATTAACAAGCATGCGGTTTGTATGCCAATCAGAGTCCTGGTGATCACACACAAGTCCAACATGGTGTTGCCCCTGCATGGATACGATTACGAACGAAAGTCAATACTGTAGTATACTTTGTATAGTTGTAAAATATAAATGGTTGGAGACTAACCTTCCATCGACAGGTCATCAAATTGCACGTTCAAAGAATCTTCAATATTTAATACCTCCTCCACTTCAAGTCGTCAACACTCTCCACTTTCCCCAGCCCCCACTGATTCACTGGATAAGTATAATTTTCCGACAATAGTAAATTACTGTTTGAAGAGTCTTGACTACAACCTGAGAACATACACCTTCGGTGAAAATTTTGTGCCGGCCGTTCAATCTACCTATTTCGACCAATTCATCACTTTTTTTGACAGGCTTCTTGTGACCTTGGCCTGGTGGCCTGGGTAATTTGCCACTTTTCTGCCCACGATCTTCGTGCGCAGAGGTTAGTATCGTTTGACTACTTCATGTTAGACATACGTTGCCCCCGTATCCTCGAGCAGTGCGAGCACAACTGACAGTCGTTCGAAGACTGTAAATGATTTTACTATTATCTTGGGACTTTAGATCATTAAAGAAATCATGACTGTCTCAGTAAAGACTATCCCGGTTGTTGATATCCATGCAGACAACTTAATTGAATACTGGCCGGCCTTAACCTTGGCTATTCACTCTGCAACATTTATTGCTTTGGATTTGGTAAGAACCGATATAATTATTAAAGAACCTACAGTCATCAATGAAAGATTATAATAGTGTGTAGACTTGCCCCCCCCCCCCCCCCAACCTGTAATGCTAGTGTAAAAGATTTGAACCAGTGATGGATCCAGCTTGATCTGGTAGGGGGGGGGGGGGTGCTGCAGGGGCGGATCTAGAATTTTTTTAATTTGGACCTCTGAAATGGCATTCCCTGCATTCTGACGATACTTTGAAGAAAGATTTAAAAGTTTTAAATCGTGTTTTCAATAGCACATTTTATCATAAAGTGGACGTTTTATTATGGATTTTATTAGGGATATCACAAGGAAGCTAGACATCAGAAATGTGATTGACATTTTCAATGAAATCCACATCGCATCCCACTGCAGCAAGGCATTAATTGAGTAATTGGCACCCCCTCCTGCACCCCCTGGCCCTTCACCCCCTTGGCCAAGGGCCAGGGGGGTGTGCATCACCCCCCCCTGTAAATCCATCATTGATATAAACACAATACTGGGGAGACATGTACACATACATTCTAAAGGATTTTGGGGAAGGAAAATTTTGAGAACCCAGTTATCACATCTGGCTTTGGCTACAAATCCACATATAATCAGGCAATCACTTATCTTATTTTAATAATACAAAACGTCTAACATTTAATTAAGGAAATGAGTGGAATTGGGAACAGAAAGGATACAATGACACGGTAAGTGTAAACTAAGCCAGTGCCATGCAATCAGATCAATAAGCAGGTTTTAAAATAAGTCTGTAGATTCAATTTTTTAAAAGACTACCGTAATAAACCACAAGTTTCCTTGGGTGAAAACTTGGATCTATATACATGTATACAGAATTTTTTTTAAATATACCTACTTAAACTTAAAGAAATGTTTTAATGCAAAAAGCCTTGGGGTCACAAAACTCATTTTTGAAATACATGTAATGTATCATACTGTACATTGGATTAAGGTAAATTTCCTATCGTTTTCAAATGTTAGATCTCCCAAACGTAAAAAGTGCAATAGGGCAATCCATGTTCAAGTATGCAGCTGCAAAGGATTGGAACTCTTTGCCAGTGTGGGATTAACCATATAATTATATGGCAAAAGCAGCATATGCTGTGGGCCCACACTTTCAGGGCCGGGGGCCCCTGCGCTTTCTGATTCCACAATTGTTTTGTTTTGCACTTCCTTTCTAGAAAGTGCTGGGCCCCAGAAAGCACAGTGCCCCAAAAAGTGTGGGGCCCCCAAGAAGTGCGGGGCCCCCAAGAAGTGCGGGGCCTGCCAAAAGTGCAGGGCCCCAAAAAATGTGAAGTGTGGGGGCCCAAAAAGTGCAGGGCCCCCAAAAATGCAAAGTGCGGGGGGCCCAAAATTGTGGGTCCAAAAAAAAGATGCAGGGCCAAAAAAAAAATGCAGGCCCCAAAAAAACACAGGGCCTCCAAAAAGGCAACTTTTAATTGTTTGGGGGACAAAAGGAAGAATTTTTAATCTTTTGTATCTTTGATTTTTTTTGAGTAAGGTGCTCACAACACCAACAGGACTTGGGGGGGTGGGGGGTTATCAAGGGGCCCCATGTTGAAAATATGCTGTGGGCCCCATGCAACCCTAATCCAGCCCTGTTCTTTGCCTTTGGAATTCACAGAACTTACATTTGTCTCTAGTTACTGTTCTCCTGTTAATACCAGCATTTATGCTTAACAGTTTAAATAAAGATTTAATTTATTATTATTATTATTATTAAATGTCACTGCAATTGTAGCAACAGATGAAACAATTTATATGAAACATTGAAAGTATTTGATATGCCCTGAAAATTATTGATTATTCTATTCACAACTTTAAAAGTTTCATTCTTTTCCAAAACACCCATTCATGAGCACTTTTTTCAAGTTGAAACATGCATTTTTACCACTTTTTAAAAAGAAACTGTAGAGTCAGTACCTTAAGATGAAAACTATTTTATGAAATTCAACATTGATAAATTATATACAATATGTATTTTTTTATTTTTAGGAATACAGAAGACAGATACAAAGCTTATTGTGAGATAGCTAAAACACGGTCTGTGTTGGCTTTAGGTATTTCAATTTTCCAAAGAAAAAATGAAAGGTATTTGAAGGTGGACAATGAGGGGGATTCAACGTCTGTAGATTTTGTAAAAGACAATGAGAACATTAGTTTTGTGGTACAGACTTTTAATGTCATGGTCATGAAAAAGGATAGCTTCATTGTTGAACCAAGCTCACTAAGGTTTCTGGTGGAACATGGCTTTGATTTTAACAAGCACTATGCCAAAGGAATTCCTTATCACAAAAATGACATAAAGGTACTACTGTAGCTGTAAGGTTTGGATTTCTCAACATCGAAAATAGTTATAATACTGTATATAATTATTGTAATAGGTACTCTCCTGTCAACCAAGCCAACTTCAATCCCAACTCCAATTCCAACTTCAATTCCAACTACATTTTCAATTCCAACTCCAATTTCAATCCCAACTCCATTTCCAACTCCCATTCCAACAATCTAATTCCAACTCAATTTTCAATTCCAACTCGAACTCCAATTTCAACAATCCAATTTCAGCAATCCAATTTCAGCAATCCAATTTCAACAATCCTATTTCAATTCCAACTTCAATTCCAGCAGTCCAATTCCAACTCCAATTTCAATTTCAATCCAACAGTCCAACTCCAATTTCAATTCCAACTCCAATTCCAGCAATCCAATTCCAACTCCCATTTCAATTCCAACAATGCAACTCCAATTTCAATTCCAACTCCAATTTCAACTCCAATTTCAATTCCAACTCCAATTCCAACTCCAATTTCAATTCCAACAATGCAACTCCAATTTCAATTCCAACTCCTATTCCAACTCCAATTTCAATTCCAACAATGCAACTCCAATTTCAATTCCAACTCCAATTCCAATTTCAATTCCAACTCCAATTTCAATTCCAACTCCAACTCCAATTTCAATTCCAACTCCTATTCCAATTTCAATTCCAACTCCAATTTCAATTCCAACTCCAATTTCAATTCTAACTCCCATTCCAACAATCCAATTCCAACTCCAATTTCAATTCCAACCCCAATTTCAACTTCAATTCCAACTCCAATTTCAACTCCAATTCCAACAATCCAATTACAACTCAATTTTCAATTTCGACTCCAATTCCAACTGCAATTCCAACAATCCAATTCCAACAATCCAATTACAACTCCAATTCCAGCAATCCAATTTCAATTCCAACTCCAATTTCAATTCCAACTCCAATTTCAATTCTAACTCCCATTCCAACAATCCAATTCCAACTCCAATTTCAATTCCAACCCCAATTTCAACTTCAATTCCAACTCCAATTTCAACTCCAATTCCAACAATCCAATTACAACTCAATTTTCAATTTCGACTCCAATTCCAACTGCAATTCCAACAATCCAATTCCAACTTCAATCCAATTTCAATTCCAACTCCAATTCCAACAATCCGATTTCAACTCTATTTTCAATTCTAATTCCAACTTCATTTCCAATTTCAATTCCAATTTCAATCCCAATTCTAATTCAATGAAAATTGTAAGGTTGGTTATTGGAATAATTTCATTAATTACATGTATTAACTAATTAAAATACCGATTAATGGTTATTAACCCTTTAGTTCCCATCGGTTCCATTTGGCACTTTTTATTTTTTACTCTAACGCAGTCAGGACGATTTTACTCATCAAGGGAAGACATCCTGACATGGTGGGCGTATAAAGTATTAATATACATGCGTTTTCATTGCAGGGAAACAAAGAGCATCCTCTTTACACCATCTCGAATTTGTTCTTTGAAATCCTAAGAGCTTCAAAACCCGTTGTTCTTCACAATGGTATTTTGGACTTGGTGTTTTTGTATGAAAACTTCTACGCAGACTTACCATCGTCGTCGTTAGCTTTTCTTGCCGACCTCTCAGAGATGTTTCCCGCTGGAGTATTCGACACCAAGTTTATAGCCGAATATCACACTGATAATTCAGCAACCTTTTTGAATTATATTTTTAAGAAGAAGTAAGAGAGAAGTTCTGATTTTGCTCTTAATAGTACAATAAAAGTTCGTGTATAAGAACCACAATTTTCTCAAGTCAGCCTGAAAAGGCTCATATATTTGGTATCCACTGCGAGATCGGGCGGTTCTTATTAGGTTGCGTTACGGCGTTCCGTTTGCGGCGGGAGGCGAGAGGAACGCCTGCCATAAAAGCGTTGATAAAATAAGGTGTCCTCTACGCACGCTTTGATTGGCTGGGCCCCGTGCATATATGAGTATGAAGATCACGAATGACGTAAAATGGCGTGGAACGGCGTCACCTGGCGGAAAAAGCTAGCGAACTTTCAAAACTATCCCACTTTTAGTTTGTTTTTTCTTCTTCATATTTTATAAAACAAATAAACATACCGCTCCTGTGCATATGTACTCTTGTAAAGGTACATTTGCATGACGTGATTTGAACTCTACTCAACTTCTTTCGTGTTCAAATGACGTCAAACGTGCGTTTATAAGAGTACATATGCACGGAGCTTTATGTTTTATTTGTTAAATAAACCTCATTAGTATGATTGACGTCATGTCATTACTTAACAGGTCGTGAACAAAGAGATGCTCAAAGTCGTGCTTTATTTTCAAGATTTTCTCGGGAATCATTTTGACAAATCAGTGAAGACATTAGGGCCATTCAAATTAACGATGTATTTTCCACTGTTCGACTTATAAACGTCCAAAGGCCGCGCATCACGCAGAGCTCCGATATCCATGCATATCTAAAGTTCGCTTTTAGCGAATGTCGTTTTCACATCATTGCACTACAGCACTTTCAAAAGCATGAAAAGCTTTTGACATCACTAACTTCAAAGTTATTTAGGCGAGGTGCCAAAGTATTGAAACAAGATGGCGGACAATACGATTGTGTTTAGGCGGGATTTGTAATGTTGTTATAAAAAAATTGTTCTAGGTACTTCGATTAACTTAGCATTTTTATTAAATCAGAACGTCATAAATTAAAAAAATTGATTTTTGTTGCCATTACGCTTTAACTCTCTGCCTACCGTATCGTTCGTTTCCGACTTTAGTATTTTACACTGTCTAACACCAGACGATTTTACTCGCTGTCTAACGCCAGACGATTTTACTTGTCAATTAGTGGAGAGCCCTCGGTAGTGAAAGAGTTAAACAAATGTTTAATATCTCGAGAACGAAGTGCGATATGGAAAAGTTGTAAAGGCAAATTTTTGTTTTTAAAACTACTTTCAAATAAAGAAATTTTAAAGAATTTCCGTTGCACAAACACGTTTTAAAAATTCCTGTTCTCTTGCAGTTGGAGGTTGAATCTTAAAAATGAGGCAGATTCGAAGTGTTGTGTAACCATTGAATGCTTCCAGTATCCATCTACTGCTGATGTCTGTTACAGTGATCTAATAAACAAGACTTCTCCGTCAGATGGATCGGCCATCCCATGTGAACAGTTTGCTGTAAGTTGTGGGTTTGCTTCTCAACGATATATATTTTGGTGAAGGAAAATCTTTAATGTAAGAATATATATACATTTTAAAGACCAAACCGGGGCCTGCAGTTGCGAAAATGCAATATCAAGGTCTTCCGGCTAGGAATTACATGAACCCGCGACCCTGTGAATCTAGTGCGGTGCTCTGACCACTAAGCTCGTTGACATGGAATTCTGTGGCATATACACGCGTAAAAATCTCGCAAGTTGTTACAGCATTGTTGCCTGAACAATGCTGTAACAACTTGTTGACATATGTGAACAACATTGATGAATTAACAACATTGTTCATCATTGTTTCAACAAGTTGTTACAGCATTGATGAAACAACAACCGTTGTTCACGCATGTTGTAACAACCGAAGAACGTGTTGATACATCAACCATGTTCACCATTGTTGTAACATTGTTGTTCATCGTTGTTATTTCGTCATGCTGTTACAACATGTTGTATCATGTGCGAACAACGTTGTTGGCTAGAAAAATGTGCTGTTGGAACAACTTGTTCATGACTGTTGATTTATCCGTGAACAAGTTGTTCGAACCGTAAGTGAACAACTTGTTGACAACTTGTTCACGGCGAGCAGCACAACATTGTTCACGCCTGTTGACAACCGTGAACAAGTTGTGCGTTTTTACGCGTGTAGCCCTCGGCAACAGCCACCGTAGCCCAGTGGGCAGAAGGCTGCATGCACTAGTATCGCGGAGTCACGGTTTCGATTCTTAACCGGAATGCCTTGATGTTGCTAATTGCATTTTCCCAACTGGTCTGTGTTTGGTCTTTAAAATGTATATACTTATACATGCGAGATTTTCCTTTACCATAACCTTTAGAACAAGTACTGTATAGTTTAATGGAGTGAAATACAAAATATTATCTAAAGAATCTTACATATACAAATACCACTCTGGATTAAAAAGTGACTGTTCGTGACCCAACGTTTAACACTGCGATCTAGTGTATTTGTGATCCCGTTATGCAGGCAGATCAACAACAACTTTAATACAGTAAAACCCCGCATATAAGAACCTGTATTTTTCAAGTTAGCCTAAAAAGGTTCTTATATAAACTGGGAAATTAGACTATTTAGGTTCTTAAGCAGGTTCTTATTTTCTTATAAGAAAAAAAAATGTGGTTGTTCCTGGAAGAATATTGGTACAGCCTATTATTTATACAAAAAATGAATATAATATTATGTCTAAATGACTTCAATCTTAAAAAATACAAACCTATTCTTGGTTATCTTATTCGTTTTATGCCCTTTTTACTTTGAATTCCTAAGTATAGTAAATTATAAAATAAGAACCTTTTCAAATTTTAGGCTAAAACAGGTTCTTATGTAAAGGGGGTCTAAATGGACAATCTTAGCCTAACAGGTTCTTAAAAACCAGGAACAACCACATTTTTTTTCTTGAGAAAATAAGAACCTGTTTAAGAACCTAAATAGCCTAATTTCCCAGTTTATATAAGAACCTTTTTAGGCTAACTTGAAAAATACAGCTTCTTATACGCGGGGTTTTACTGTACCCATAAATTACAGTCACGAAAGAAATATATTAGTTTAAATTAAAAAATAATTTGGGTACAAGCAACCCGTAATAACCAGAAGGTTAAAAATGTCGGGCAGCCAGTTCACAAGTCATTATTTAGATAGAAAAAAAAATAAATTCGGAGGCAATGACAATAGGCAATGGCACTTATACAGACATGCGCAAAAGAAAGACACGTAGAACATAGACAATACACTAAACTACAAGTATAATGCTTTATAATAGTAACCAATCAATCTACTATCACAATTTAATAGTAAAAAGGTAAATCATTATGTATATATTACAGAAAAGCAGTATTACAATCCAATTTCCCTTAAATAAATGAAAAGCTAGTAGTGTTTTAAATACTCCATATTTATACTCTCATAGAACCATATTTATACTCTCATAGAACAGATCCAGATTATATACAGATCCATATTTATACTCTCGTAGAACCAATGATGACATCTATGATTAGTACATATTCGTGAAAGATGCCCGTCTAGGATAGTGTAGTCTTGAGAAAGACTTAGTGTTGGTGGTGACCGACAACCTCGGTGGCTATCACCATAAGTGTCAATTAAGTCATCGACAAGAAGCTTAGGCCTCTGGTAGTAGACCGTCATTATCCCGGTTTAGTGGAGCGTGGGCGCTATTAATATGCCAAGCCTCCAGTAGACTTGCTCCAAGTCTCTCGTTTATCGGTATGCCCGCCCAGCCCCACGCGGGGCCCGTGGGTCTAAGCCTCCAGATAACGTCTTTGATGGTACCGTGGATTGATGGTGATAATTGTTGACTGCTTTGATTGTTCTACACTTATTCAACTCAAACCCTAACTCAAGAGGGTGTTTATATAGGAAAGAGAGAGAGAAAGAGTTGGCCCTCCTTGGCGAGATATCGCTTGTCAGACAAACCGTTGTAAAATGTGGTCTATGTGAGAGGACGGGCATACCTCTTTGTGACCACTCAAGACCTCGCCTAGGACGGCTGGACGTTTTCCGTGTAAATGACGCTCAAGGTAGCTGACCCTTTCGGGATCGGAGGGCTGAAAAGAGTCATCAAAGGTCTAGAAAATTCCCGTGTAAATGCGAGATGAAATCCAACCCTTTTTTAGCGCTAGCCCTCCTAGTAGGGCTATTCCTCTCAATATAAATATTCCCTACGCATAGGTCGGCTGACTTGCTAACTGCATTTTCTCTATCTTCAGGCACACGGTCACTGCTCGAAAGGAATGAAATGCGACATGTCGCATGACCTCGACGTTATCTTAGATCATGAGGAACAAAAGAAAGAAAAAAAGAGGAGCCGAAAGAGAAAGAAGAAAGGAAAAACAAAAACCAGTACACATTCAGATAGCGACGGAAATTGTTCACAAGGCTGCCCAGATGACTCGGTGGACACCACGTCACCTATTTCAGACACCTCTCTGAAAAGTCCTACCGTGTCAGAAGAAACATCGCTGACAAATGATAAACCAGCTACCGTGGCAACGAACTCCGCCTCGGGGACTCATCGTGCTGGCTTCGATGCATTCATGACGGGATTTTGTATGGCCACTTACTTCCATCGCCATGGAAACCCTGGCGTGTCACGAATGGTGGAACGTCTACCGGATTTTGTAAATAAGTTGAACTTGAGTGGCAAAGATGTACCGTTAAAGATAACAAAAAGTCAATATTGTAAAACATCCGCCAACCACAATGAGACGTGGAAGAAAGTGATGTCCTCGGCCCCGTAACTGAATGCCAGTCATAGCCTATAGTATGTTGAATATTTAAGAACAATTATTATATACTGTACTTGTAACTGAAAATATAACTTCTATATATAGAAGATATACAAGAGTTAAATGTATTACAAGTATTCTTAATTCTTATTTAAAAATTCCTAATGCTATGCTTCTCTTGGTATCTTGGTATGCAAATCTCTTGGTATACAGAACTCGTTACTACGCTCTTGGCAACGGCCTCCGCAGCTCAGTGGTCAGAGCACTGCACCAGAATCGCAGGGTCTGACTTATCTTTGTAATCAGTTGGTTATAATTACATTAGCCGAAATATAACTAGTTACCGGCTAAAAGTTACGATAAGTACAAAGTCAGACCTGGAAAAAAGTGGGATCTCGGGATCCTAGATCCTGAGGAACATTAGTTAAAAGCCTAAGATTGAGGAACATTTTGGGTTTAAGAATGAACTTTGATGGTTTAAGATTGTGAAGGGTTCCTCGATCTTTGTATCCTGTTAACAGAATCTGAAGATTATTTTGTTTCCTCACTGTTGTAAGGGTTCCAACCAACATAATTGAGTTCCCGGTTTTTTAGGATGTTCCTCAATTGGAATATTTTTAATGATCGAGGAACATATTTGTGTTGTATTTAAGCCTGGTTTTCATATATGGTAAAATCATCGCCGATACAGCTTTGCGATAAAATAGGATTATGAAAACCGGCAATCGGGGATAATCCCCGATCATCGGCGAGCATCGCAACAACCAAAAAAAATGTTTCCCCCGATGATCGTCGACTGTCGCCGATGAATTAAGACAAGCAAAACAAATGAAAACCGAAATCCGATGAAATAAGACAAATTTGGACCCAGTCTCTAGAAGAAAGTCTCTAGCTGCCTCCTCCGCAGGCCCTCGTTGCATCATGGACAGGTCACACGCCGAATTTAGGGCCTGCAAGATCCTGTAAAAAATTTGGCAAAACTTGGCGCGGAATAAATTTGCATAATTAACTACCATTGTTAATAGCCATGGCTATTTCCGAAGATTTTGAAGGACATTGAAGACTTATGACATACGAATCCTAGCTTTCAAATGAAGGAATTGTTGAAAAAAGCAATTACGGCTGAACTTTGTCAACTTTCGGCCGGAATAATCAACGAAAATGCACGTTAGTCTACCCAGAGACTCTTGGGTTTATACTTTTTCGGTTTCCACAACAACTGAAACTTGAATTACGCTACACTATAGCCTACAATTTAACAAAATTAAATCTCATTAACTCTTGTCAGTTGACAGTCTTCGATAGCTAAATAAAGCAAAAAACAATAAGAAAAACCTGTACTTTCCTGACCGTCGAATCTGCTTTTGTTTGGCAGATATTTTTTCCTTCAATTCCTTTTTGTCGCTAAAAATATTATTGGCAGGAGATCGGTAATTCTAAAACATTGGTTTCTTCATTGTCATGATCTGTAAGAAAGTTTAGGCAGAATTTCCTGGTGGGTCACAGTGTTAAAATAACTTGGACGTACGTTTGTCGAACAGCGGCCGGGAAAAAATTGCAGGCCCTCTCAAAACTATCGCCTCTAGGGCCTAGTCTCGCTGTGCATAATGGGATCAGTCCCCATTTTGTTTACAGGATCTGGCAGGCCCTCTCAAAAGTGTGACCTGTCCATGATGCAATGCGGGCCTGCAGAGGAGGCAGAGTCTCTAGTACTTCAAATTGCCCTGATCCTTCGGTTCTTCCCTTGTCTCAAATATTTTCGTACCCAGAAACTCTTCTTTCTTTATTTCTTACGCCGCAGGAGCCTTTTCTTTTTTAGTACTAGAAATACATAAATGCCCTCGCCCACTTTTACATGAATTTTTGTAAATACCCCCTGATTAGATAGAGAATAATACATGGATGTGCGGAAATATGAAATTTATTTCGAGTGTTGACCAGGATATCTCACGAGTGAGCGAAGCGAACGAGTGACATATCCTGTTCAACACGAGAAATAAATTTCATATTTCCAAGCATCCATGTATTGTTCTGTTTATTATATAAAAAAATTGTCCTATTGCCTTGCAAAAATTGCATTAAACTATAATGCTGATTCAGCGATAATCGTCACATGTGCGATTATCATAAATAATCGCACATGTGAGATTATCACTTTTACTAGTGGCCGAAAAATCAATAAAACACTCTATTTTATATAATAAAAAAAACATTACTGCAACCCCCCCCCCCCTGTCCTCTTTTCTATTGGGGGCCTGGAAATAGGCTACTGAGGCAGGTGTAAAAATTTTGTCAAAAATATTTTTTTCAAAAACAGTGAATTGATTGAAAACTACTCAAACAACGACCTGGCTAACTGCCACGGCTACATTTATGACATTTCCAATTCCTTTAAGCTATTATTAAACAAAAGCAATTTTTTATTTCGAAATCTGAAGTGCTGAAACTGTTTTCACCTACATGTTAATAAATATTTCCACAGCATTTGTACGTTTTACAGAAGAAAAATTGCTCCTTTACCGAGTTTTTAATATGGAAAATTATGGACAAGCTATACGTTAAGTCACAAGTGGTTTTACCATAAGAAAACCATTTAAACAAAGATATTAAAACGACTGCCACAGATAAATACAACAGGCAAGCAAACTGACATGCAATGGATACGTTTAAAATACTTTAGTTTAAGGACACACAAAAAAAGAAAACAAAATTAACAGTGATAGGATGTAAACAGGGAAACTCGAACAGGTTCGTGATCACTGAGAGTGGCTGCTCTATAATATTTTTACCGTTAACTTTTCGCCGGTCTTTATTTGATTTTGAAGTTTGACAATTGCTTTTTCCTCCTTTAGAGTTTTGGTTTGACGGGTTTCCTTCTGCTCAAGACGTTGTTTTGCTTTATACTAGACGTTGATTTGTTTCTGTTCTTCAAAAGTGATACATGTTTCCCAAAAACTCCTTTCCCAAAAACTCCTTTCTCAAGTCTTTTTGTCAAGAATAAATTATGTTGTTAGTTCAAATCTTCTTTGTTGTTAGTTCAAATCTTCTTGTCAAGAAACACATTGTCCCCAGTGCCCCACAATCTTAACCGCGCATGGTCCGTCCACACATATATACAAATAAATATTCAGATCACAGAAATTCGTTCGCATTTCACGTTTGTCCATGCGTGTAAAATGACTCCACGCGTGTCGAGATTAGCACCCTCACCGGGCTGCTCCGGGCCTTCGGCCCTACGCCCGGGCTCGGGGATAACAGCGCTATGACGAGTAAAAGAGTAATAATTTGTTGTTTATAGGGGCGCCCATTTTTGCGCCCAAAAAAATAATATTTTCCCGCCTTGATCGGTGACCGTCGGCGATTGTCTGGGATAATCGCCGATCATCGGGGACAATCCCCGATCGTCGCAAATGTGAGCATCGGCGATGAAATGCGACAAATGAAAACCAGACTTAAACCCCCTTATGTAGGAAGGAACCTTAATGCGCAGTCAGGAAATGCAACTCAACTTGTGGTTACCGATATGCATTTCAATATAGATTTAATATACACGTTAACAAAATTTAATTACTTTTACTAAAGAAGTTAGTTACGGCGGTGGGTGGGTATACAAGGCGCGCTGCTATTTGTGCACTAATTTTGAGGGCAAATTCAGGATCCGAGGAACAATGAACACTTTTTCCAAGTCTGAACAAAGTAACTAATTATACAGTTACAAAGTTACTTTTATAAGTTTGTAAGTAGTTACAAAGTTACACCCAACCTCGTACCCAGGGCCATTTGTAGGGAACTGGGCCAAGATGGCGAATAAAACAAAATGGCGGGAACAAATGACCCTGGTGGAGGCTAGCTCAAAATGCGCAGTATATTGCGCATTTTATTAACTAGAACTCAGTTCTTTACACAGTAATTATACCTAATTACACCTAATTATTGCATGGTTTAAAATAGAATTGCCCGTGCCGTGTGCAGGAACAACCGACAAGGTCAAAATACAATTTAAAAAAACAAAAACAAAATCAAACCGTCTGATTTACGCCATAAGCTCTTGACCAATCAGAGGCTGAGATAGCCTGGCCTCCACCAGGGGCATTTGTTCCCGCCATCTTGGCCCAGTTCCCTACAAATGGCACTGGGTATACGAGGTTGAGTTACACCCATTCCGCGAGTTTGGCTATTGAAATTGATAAAGCAGACATTGATTCGATTCCTAGCCGGAAGGCCTTAATGTTGCATTTACGCAACTGGTCCCGGTTTGGTCTTAAAATGTACATGTTCTCGTACTCGAAATTTCCTTCACCAAAAATCCCTTTAAGATCTACATGCAGGGGCGGGTCGTAGCGAACTAGTTGTAGTTCCGCTACAGTTTTCAAGAGGCGAAGTAATATTTCATAAACGAGTGCGAGTGTTTGTCGTGGAATCTTCTTTCCACTCTGGTTCGAAAGTCACAATGAGCGCGATCTCTTTCAAAGCGACTGTATCTTTCTTTTTAAAACATTTATTTCACTATCACAAACAATGTTGTCAGTACTTCGATGGACAATCTCAATCTAATCGTTACAAGGTTTCTTATGACAATTATAGTGGGCCGCACCCCATTATCAAATTACTTAAACAATAAACCATTTACCCCTGTGTGCGGTATTCATTACAACAATCAAACTCTATTCTATTTTAAGGTTCTCTAATGTCATTAATTATTCTAAATTATACATTACATGAAATATATTCAACAGTGTTTTACCATGAAAATCACGAGGCCGTTAACCGAGTAACTTTCATTGTTCTCGAGTGTTTGTAAAACATGAGAGAATAATGAAAATCACGAGGCTGCAAGCCGAGTGATTTTTATTGTTTTCCAATGTTTTACAAACACGAGAGAACATTGAAAATTACGAGGTAACAGGCCGAGTGATTTTTGATGTTCTTCAGTGTTTGAAACCCCTGGTAAAACACGATACACGAGTTTATGAAATTGCTTCTCAATCGTCAATTATAGTAGAGCGGACGTGGTGATATTGGTGCATATTAGATTTATACACCATGGTTTCACGTTGAATTTATAATTAGGAAATGTGGTTAATAAACGGTTCTTTGTTTGTGCCGTTTATTATTGATTTCTTAATTATAAATTCAGTTAGCGCGACCTTTACCGGGTTTCAGTCTACCGGGTTTCAAAAGTAATACACATGACCAAATATTTTTCTCTGATTGGCTAATTAGCTCATGAATTAATGAGTTTGAGAATGATATTTGATAAAATTCTCTCAGCGGCCCGGAACGGCAGATTCCGGACCGCTCAGGAATCAATCAAATTGCTGGATTTCACGTTCCGGACCGCTCACGAAAATAGTCATATATAGTAAGTCAGATTACGGCCGGAGGTCTATACGTGGATAAAACCCTCGGTTCGACTTCGAGGTATTTATCTCTTACTTATTGTTCAACAATAGCAGTGCCAGATTTAGGACAGGGCGGACTGGGCGGTCGCCCAGGCCCCCCCACAAAATAATGTTTAAGGGGGGGGGGGGGGGGGGGGGGCTCCACAAAAATGTCTTGAAAGTTGAAAAAATAGGTGTTGAAATGAAAAAAATCTTGAGAGCCCAAAATATGAGTCAAAAACAAGACAAAAGATATATGGATGATATATAGATATATAGATGATATATATGATATATATGATATAGAGGGTGGTGTCCCATGTACTATATATACTGAATATTACTTACGTATCTTTAATCCTTTCTTATAATTGTTTAACTTACTCCCGTATCAAATTTACACTGCGCCTTCAACCGTCGTTGCCTTCGCAAGTTAACAAAAAATACAGCAAGGTGCGCTTTTTGGCCTAAGGCCATATACCGCATTCTTTGCAATTGCAAATTTTATTCATCTACAAATTATATAACCCCAGTGTCAGTCCAATTACCTACATCTTATTCAAAACAATATGACTATGTAACTTAGCATACATTCAGAAACAGAATTGCATGATATATTGTGCTGGTCAGTGACCGCCCAGGAGCCTCCACAGTCCTAAATCCGGCGCTGAACAATAGTAGGTGGGGTTTTCCTTGTGAGGAGTAAAATCGTCTGGCATATTAGCTAAAATATAATAGTCTGGCGCTAATACATAAAACTTGAGAGTAGGATGCCGCGCAAAGAGTTAAAAGACTCAGAATGGCAATGGCAAGTACACGAAAGGGGTGGACTTGGAAGTGAATGGACTGGCGTACTTGGACTTGAATGGTTCAGATTCGGACTCAGTAGCGAACTGCATTTGTTAACAAGCGATAATTGTAGCTGGCTATAAACGCCAAGATTTTAACTTGGCTCGGCTCGAAATGTCATTATTTCGTTGCTAAAATTTTTTGCAATTTACCACCTTTTCACTTTGCTCTATCCAAAACACTGTCTACGCAGTACTCTACATTTTTACAGTCGAATACATTTATAATTTGTTTCGTGATATATTTCATATTGAATCAGTGAGGTATAGTTACTTAATTTACACACAACGCCAAATAGCTATTGCAAAACTTATTTAATAACGAGGTCACTAGCTTTTACTTAGCACAGTCATAAAGTCATATATAACTCGAATCAGCACTAGACGTTATTTTCCCATTGGCGAATCGTTCTATACATTTTTCGTGTTTTAACGCTTCTCAAATGTCAAGTGCTACCCTCATTTAGTATAAACCAACTAGTAGACTATTACAAATGCTGCATTCTGATTGGCTGAGCTACTCACTGTCCATGTTGGTGACAGACCACTAGTAGCGAAAGAGTCGGGTTTTAAATGCAAAATAATGGCAGAAAACTCGCATTTTAATTGTCTGTCCGACTGGTTAGTTTATACTAAAACAATTAGATACTATATCCTATTTTTCTATCAGCTCATAGACAACTCGGACTTGTTGTATGTCGAACATGCTCCTCCAAAAGTGCTCTACAGCTCAATAAGGTAAGTGGAGTAACTGTGTGCGTGCACTGTCCTCCAGAGGCTTCGAGGGACCCTTAGGGTCACGGATCACGGATATCCCAAGGAATCCGTCGTGACTCGCGTCCTTCCGTTTTCGCGTCGCCTGTCGTGTGCCCACCTTGTGACCCGCGTCCAAGGGGTACCTAAGGGGTCCTACCAAGCCTCTGCAGAGGAGAGAGGTGCGTGCATCTGTATTCAGTGTGCATTCTGGTTCTAATATATTTTGTCATGCAACCAATTGCGCGCGTGTGTGTGTGTGGGGGGGGGGGGGCAGCTCCTACTACCCCCTGGCTACATCCAGAGCCTGCTAAATGTCAATAAAAATCACAAAACGAAGGCCTTCACCAACCTTCCAAATAATCAGGTCTATTCCCAATAAACTAGTACATGTATATGCTTGAAAACTCCAACTAAAACTATCGCGATAGTTTTTTATCGCGTCACATTGTCTGCACCAAGGATTTGACAATCGTTCATCTTCGCGAGGTACCACCCATGCCTAAAACAAAAATAGAACAAAATATGACGTTAGAGGTTCAATGACAAGGATAGACAAGCTAGTGTCTCAGATTAGTAAAGAAAAGCAGACAGATATCGCGATATACCGTATACGTATTTCCAGTGTGGATACTATGGAAAGAATACTTTTGATAATGAAATACTGACGTTTCGAGCGGAGCGCCTTTTCATTTTGATCTATCCTAAACACTGCCTACGCAGCACTCTACCCGTTTGCTGGCTAGTACAACATTGTGCTGGCCAGGTCAAACCTGCACACTGCAACACTGAAGTAAACGTTACCTGAGGCGGTGCGAGATCCACTACTCGAACGAGAACTCCCAAACGATGAAGATCCAAAAGAGTGATTTGAAGGACGGTGGTCATACGACCGTCCTCCTCCTCCAAACCAGTTACCAAACCACCCGCGACCAGTATCTCGATAATAAGGATTGCTATTGTACGGCGAACCCCACCCACCTCCATAAGGATTTTGACGATAGTAACTGTTACCAGAAGAGCGTCTGAAACGAGTACGTGGAAAAATGAAAAAAAGAATAGAAGGGAAGAGGAGAGGAGAGGAGAGGAGAGAAGAAAAAAACAGAGCATAGGATAGGACAAGGTTAAGGTGAAATAGGCAAAAATAGGGAAAGAAATAAAGAGAAAAGAAAGGAAAATTATTGTGGGACGGCAAACTCAGGTTGAGAGTAATATTATAGGTGCTACTCCGAGTGAGGAAGACAGATTTCTTAGTAATATCGCCTCCCTCCGAAGGAGAATAATAGGGACCTTCAAATGCTAGGATGACGGTCGTGGTTAGAAGAGAACATACATTTTGCAATTTAAAGAAGTCGGGGTTAACGGAATATTACACTTAGTATTTGAAATAAAGGCGGCGCTAATCTCCAAAGAAGACTGGATCGAGCAACTATTGTTTGGAAAATGAAGCCAGAATCCACCATTACTAAGGGACTAACTGCAAGTTTGAAATGTCGCTAGGGAGTTTGTTCTCGTTCATTTTCTTCTTTTTCCGCTTTTTAAAACGAAAAACACGGCATTGTGTCCCGAGGTTCCATCTTCGTATTGATGTACTTACACAATTGCCTGATCGACGCCATTAGTAGGGGACCAAATCGACAGTTCGCGAGCTTGAGTTACTCGATCCAGTCTTCTTTTGCATAAGAACAATATATTTCACTATTAATGATCCATCTGCGTACGTCATAAGGCATTGTTACCAAGAAGCCCCAATTTCCCCAAAACAAACTATCCACGGCAAATTTTGAGAGTTGATAGCGCGAAAACTACGCATCAGATTCTCTTGAAATTTTCAGTGAGTGCTCCTGTCATGCTCAACAACAAAAATGCCGACGTTAGACACTTTAAGAAGGATTTTTCAAGATAACAAGACGAAATCAAAAGTAAACACCATGATTTACTGGCAGCTGTAATTTCTAAACGAGTTCGGTGACCCCAACTTTTTTTTGTTATTTTACTATAAACATAGCATAAACTTTAATACTGGAGAGTTTCAACAACTTTTCATTTCTGGGAGAATTACTGAGGAATTACCTTAAAGGCACTGTGCAGCGTACCACCACGTGACTATTCAATGAGTTGGAAAAAATCATTAATTTTTTCAAAGCAAACAAACATGGCGTCCGTGTCCTAGACGTGCTGGTCTATGCCAATCCAAGGGAAGTTAACAAAAATATAGAACTAAAACACCTCTTCTATATCATCGTTATCTTCCGAATTTTCCAAAACATCCCCAGAAATTACACTAATCGAACTTCTGCGCCCACGTTTTTGGAGCAGCGGATTGATTGTCACGTGGTACGCTGCACGGTGCCTTTAACCTGTTTTCCACGAGGCGGAATTTTGCGCGCGGAGCGGAAATTTTCTTTGTCTTTTCTAATTAGTTCCACCCGAGAAATCACAACACAAAGAAAATTTCCGCTCCGCGCGCAAAATTCCGCCTAGTGGAAAACCGGCTTTAAGGACACTAATATTATTGGGAGACCGATTTTCTAGGTCACGTGCGTGAAACAGATTATGTAAAGTAGGAATTACCCGCCAAACAAATATCCTAGCAATCCTCCAGTGGCAGCACCTATAGTAAGGTAAAAGAACAAACAGTAATGTTAATGAAAACGATAACGCGAAATTTACAATTGAGCGATAGCCACTGATCTCTATATAAACTGGATAGCTCATTTGACTCCAAAAATAAAGCCAGCGGAGATGACGAATTGGGAGTACCAAGACGGCCGCCACGGAAACTTTTGATGTTTTTGTATATCTGCCGTTCGGGACCGTAAGTTTTATAAACAAAATGCAGTCATGCCAGTTTATGCAACAAGCTGGATTATAATTTCAGAACCACTCATTGTTGAAATATATCGTGCAGGTATGTTGTTAGAAATTTTATAAGCTTTCATTTGATGTATAGTTCGAGTTTCCACGTCTTGTGAAAGTTTTTAAAATGTCCAAAACGTTCGTAACATTGTTCGTAATAATAACATTTATAAGTATTACTCACAAGTATTAGAATTTCAGATCATTTTTTTATTCAACTACTTAACGTACGATATTGAGCAATATGTCAAACAAAAGCAATTGAAAAATACTATTTGGGGTAGAAAGTTCAGGATTCTAGCTCAACGGAAAGTACTTTAAAAATGGGAAAATGTCTACCATTTTCGTTTAGTTCACAAGAAAGATGGGTCGAGTTTTCACAGAACGTTCACAACATTTATGGCCATATAATAAACTACTTATTGACCTCGCTTGTTCGGTCTGTACTAGTGAAATATCGGACCTCTGTTTTTTGCACAGACCTCAACTCGCTGCGCTCGTCTCGGTCCGTACTAAAAAAACATCGGTCCGATATTTCACTAGTACAGACCTCACGCTCGGTCAATAAGTAGTTATTATTTTGTAGGTTTTTTTTTACTCTGCCCGGTAATCGATAAACTTGCCTACATCACAAAACTCGTAAAAAGACCGAACAAAAACATTGAATAACTTCATTATGAAACACTTCGTGTACCTTTGATAGTAAAATATGTCTTTATAAAGCCTTGAAGTATGTTAGTTGACGATTTCGAACTGCATTTGCTTGTATTTTCTTTCTGTTTCCCAGTGATATTGTTTTACGGCTTTTTCAACTCCCCCCAGTCTCCCGGTTAACTTAAGCCCGCAAAGAGTACTGGACAGGGAGTAGTAAGATGGCGGGTCTGGCTTCAAAATTTTCACTGTTGGACAGAAGGAATGCGCTATCCAGTATATATATATATATTTAGCATATACCTCGCAGGTGAATAGTGCTTTTCAAGCAATCTGATTGGTTCCTCTAGCTCGGGATATCCTGCACTATATTCACCTGCGGGCAAAACAAAATGGCGGGCAGTTTTGCTTTGTTTACCGAAGCAGGAGTCAGATTTTGTTGATAAACAAGGCTGATGTTGTAGAATAACGAGAAAAGTCAACAAAATTAAGTAGAAGAGTGTCCACATGTATGTTTCTTTACAATTTTTTAGGCATTAATATATTCAAAAGTTGTAAAAACTGTTTTGTCGAGAAATATCGGGTACGCCAAGTGCCCAAGTTGCTAGCGGCCGTGTCTTGTATAAAATACCGAAAAATATAAGAATGTTAAACTAGTTATTTCATTTATGAGGTATATGTTAAAACAATTATTCACCTCAGTGTCGGTGAATAGTGTGGATATTCATTCACCTCGCCGAAGCGGCTCGGTGAATATCCAGCACTATTCACCTCCACTTCGGTGAATAATTGTTAAATATATATATATATATATATATATATATATATATATATATATATATATATATATATATATATAGTTCAATCTACAGACACGGTGTTTCGCTGTACAACAGCTCATCAGTGTAGCTTGGAACAATCTGAATGAATTTCATCAATTACTTATACACATGCGATCGTCGGTGACAACCGCATGTGGGACAGCATCGGTGAAGTACATTCAGATAGAAAGTGCGCATGGGCCCAGAGTGCTCAAACTTCCACAAGGGTAGTGAGCGTTGCATTATCGCTAATAGGTATATATATATATATATATATATATATAGATCAGTGGCGATAGCCCTGAAGGAACCGCCATTTGTCAGAAAAATAATCCTTCCCAAAAGTCCTTGGGACATCATTGGCCATGCAAAATTGTCTAAAAATGATAAATTGAAAATTATTAGCCTGCTAAACACTATTTTTTTCAAAAGCTCATCCCTATATAGGGACGTCATTTCCGGTAAATATAGTTGCCAACTTTGACAGCGGAAATGTTCATGAATATAAAATTTTGGAACGACAAAATATATTGCAATTTCGCTCACTAAAACCCAAAGATTATTAATATATAAAATCCCCACAGGTGAGATGGCACTTTAATTTGAACTGTCTGGAAACGCGGCAAACATCAAAGCGACTAACAATAATCTTCAATTTATGCTGAGGATGCCCTGAAAGTGCATAAATATTAAAGCGACTAACAGGACAGCAAAAAAGTCCATAAAGATAAAATTTTGGTACGACAAGATATGTTGTAACTTTTCTTAGGAGAACCCAAGATTACGAATATATTAAAATCTCCATAGGTGATATAGTGGGCTCGATTTCCAACCGTCTCCCGGGCCCCGGTTAACTTATACCTCTTTTCGAAAGAGACGGCTGAACGCGTGAGCCACAGAAGGTGTCTGTGACGTTTGTTTTTCTGCACAAATTAATTTTACAATATCAAAAACCAAAGAAGCTGACTGAAATATAAGTGACTTCCCTGATCCTGTAGGATAAGAAAGAGCTACGAAAATATATTGACCATTAACCAATTTCTCTAGAGCTTGCTGTTGTGAATCTTTTAGACAATCAATCGTAAACGTTTCTAAAATGCGATCGCATGCCTCACCCATCAGCACTCTATTGATCGCTATTTAGAACTGACGGGGTAATTCATGCAATAATCCTATTTATCCCAATAATATATGCCTGCTGAAAATGTGCAGGCACGTTTGTGATTGGTGCAAATCGACGATGGACAAGCTCACGAGTCCAGCCGTGATTTCGGGGGAGGTAATTACCGGGCCCCGGAGATACGGCTAGAAATTGAGCTTAGTGAGATACGCACTTTAATTGTAGACCATGCTCTGACCGACCAATGTATCACTCACCAGTCCAAAATCCAGAACTGGAAGTACCAGAAGAACCAGCAGCACCGGTGGTACCAGCAGCGCCTACACAAAAACATAACTGATTTGAGATATACCGTATTTCTTCGAATAAGCGCCCATCCTTCCAGCAAAACGTTTAAACGGGTGCCCATCCCTTGCTCGGACCTCACTATTCCTGGCTACAAGAGGGCACTCAAAGACTGCATACCACCGCCAGCGGGTTATTATTAGAGATGTTTAAGTTGTCTTAATTTACGGAAGTGTATTACCACGTTTACCAACACGTCTCGGTAACTGATTTCCTTTGTGTTAATTTAATCATGAATTATTAATGATTTTGGGAAGGTTATATAACCGCCATAGTCTCATTATTCCGTCTATCCAAGAACACCACTTTAAGCTTCGCGAATGATGTTAAATCCCATATCACACGAGTGACCATTAATTAATCATCTTATCCCATGACACACCCAAAATTACACGAGAAGACAATAGCCGATTGAAAGCAAGGTTAAAACACATTTCTGATAAACGATAAAATGCTTTGTTTCAGTGAATGTTCATTGTGAATGAAAGCCATTTTCTGTTTAAATTAGCAGTGTTAATCTCATTTATATGCATAGCGTGATAAGTAGTTATCCGAGTGGGATAACTAGTTATCCCACCAGTTATCGCATACTAATGAGCATTTTTACCCCACAATTTCCCTCTCTTCAAAGCCTTGCCCACTTGACGTCGTTGGATAAAGGATTTAACGCGTCTCTTGGAACAATGAATTTTGGGTGTGTCATGGGACAAAAAACATTAACCCACAGATCATATCCAGTGACACAAGCTGACGATTTTTGGATTGTGTTTTATTCTTTAATCCACAGATTGTGTTATCATTTAATTTATGTTTTAAATCTTATAATTTGAAAAATATATTAAATTTTGCTCAAGAGTGCTGTTGGAATGCAGGAAAATGCCGTTTCGGAGACTCAAATTTCAGAAAATTTCAGAAGAACCGTGCCCTTGAACCGCTCTAGAAATGCTGAGCCACAACAAGTTTTATCAACCTCCCATGCAAGCAATAACAAAACAGTCAAAACTCCAACTTCGTACCCAGGTTTTTTCGTCGCTCCTTCGATCGCTAGGCAAAAACGAAAGAGCGGAGAAAAGATCCTGGGTACGAGGTTGTCAAAATTCTAGGTCTATGAACAAAATGTACCTTGCGCATATTCCCCTCGGAAACCTGGTTCTTCTGGTGGTGGAGGAGCACTACCTGTTGTAAGTTAGCAAAGTGTAGAGTTAAATGCATGACTGCATTCGGCGTTCACTCAAAAGTATAGATCGTTTTCATCTGACGTCACGACGGCCATATTGGTGCGCCAAAACAATGAAATGACAGCCATATTGGTGCACCATCTTTATCCTGTGGGAATTTAACTCTATTCTTATTCAAACATTTCGTATTGTTTCACCACCCCATCGGGGTCACTGATCACGTGAGTGAAAACTATCCATGTAGATCAACCAATACGAGTAAATTTTAAAAGTTTATCAAGAGGTACTGTCAAGCCGATCAAATGACTTCGAGAAATCTTAATAGATCGTTTTCAACTGAAGTCACGGTGACAGATTTAGACTTTCTCAAAGTCCTTTTCAAACATTTTTGACCTTTCGGTTTCTCGTTGAAAAGGACTTTTCCCACCTGCAGCGCGACAAAATTCACCGGTGAATTTTTCGACCAGTGACGTAATTCGGGAAGTAATTATATTCAGGCTAAATTGCTATGCAAGTGCTATCTTTGGAGGTTGGAGTTAAACAGACTCTTGTAAACGTTTTAGTAGGGGTAGAACCACTTTCCATTGCATGTACAACAACCCGAAACACGTCAAAACAGGGCGATGTACATTTCAGCGATTTCCCGCCAGAATATTTAATTAGATTCAAAAACCTGCAAGCGAAACAAGTCCGCCTCTTTCCTCCAGCTTTTCCGCTCTCCCGCCTTTCCGCTCGCCCGCAAAAACTAGCGCTAAAAGGCGGACTTGGAGCAAGTCTATGACAGATTGTGTTACTGTACCATCTTTATCCTATGAAAATTTATTTTACTATTCTCATTCGAAGATTTTGTATTGTTTCACCGCCCTATGCACGGAGCCACCGATCACGTGAGTGAAATTGATCTAATGGTTCGGAAGCGAGCGAGAACAAAGTATTCTAATAATCCAGATCAGCTTTCCGTAGCTATATATGTGAATGGTTCAAGTAAAAACGAAATGTTATACACTTCCAGTACTTTTGAGATATTGGGCTTTAAAGGTGACGTCATGCAATCTGTGGTATAAAAAAGAAAATGTCATTTTCCATATACTGTGCATAACATTTCGTTTTCACTTGAACCATTCACATATATAATAATAGTTGTGTCATAACATCGGTTTTGTGTTCGAGGTAAGTGTTAAATTCGGCTCTGTGTCTTTTCTATTTTTTTTCTGCGCAAACCAACATTCTTGCTCAATCCTCGACCCAGTGTCCTTTGGTGGTGCCTCACTCGTATGTACGTCGATCGACATCTTAATAGATCATTTGCACGATGACGTGAGATGGCGTTGGGTGACAAAACTACCAGAATGCTTTGCCAGTATCCTACATAGGATTTCGGCTAAAAGGGACGACTCATAGGGACCAACCGGTCCAGTCCTTTTGCGGCTTTTCCAAAATATGTCGTCAAATATGTTTTCCCAAAAAATAGGCACGCTCAGCGTGCATGTATCTACTGCGCTACAGTACAGTACAAGTTGTAACAACATTCTCAATTTAGTAGTTCAGCATCGCGTAAATAAAACCACGCGCCTCGACTTTCTCGCTCAAACGACAAGCTTTCCATGGACGAAAAGACAGAGCGAGTGCTTGTTTGGCTTCGAATCAAGATCTTTCTGAAATCTGAATAGCCTTTTAACTAATGTTTCAAGTGTACAGTTGACATGTTAGATCCTCGGCCAATATGTCTTAGCTATAAGTTTGTATGCAGAAATCAACTGTACTTGGCACTGCTTGGGTTATATGTAGGCGTATACATTACTTATTAAAAAAGCGCGATGATCATTGTTCAGACAAATCAATGTGTTACCAGAGTCTAACATAGTAAAGATTATAGAACGAAAGCGATATAGTGTGACATTCTTTTAACAATACGATTAGCGGCCGCGTTTCCTGTTTTTCCCAATTTACCTAAAATTGTCATTTTATGATTAGGGATAAGGCAAACAACAAACTATTCACAATACACTAGCTACTAAACATGGAATGGCACAACAAACCATATAGACACAACACGTCGTCTGATCGTATTTCTGATCGCCATTCAGTGCTCAACTCAGCGTGAACATACTCACAACACACTATATTAAAACACAGCATGTCGCTCTGATCGGATTTTACATCATTCAGCGCGAACACTAGCAAAGCAAGTTCATTTAATTCATCAACTATGCTATAGTTTAAAATCACTTCACAAAACGACGAGGACATATTCACGACACACTATTAATTAACACAACTGAAATGTCGCTCTGATCGCATTTTAGATCAACATTCAGCGAACACATACAAACCCACTATATAGACACAACAATATAGTGACACCACTTGTCGTTCTCATCGTATTTCTATTCGCCAATGAATTCAGTGCTCAACTCAGCGGGAACTATTAGATTCGTGGCAAAGTATGCTATAATTTAAAATCACTTCGGAAAACGACCAGATCAACAGTATTCGGCTATCACTCGGTAAGTTGTTGTGCCACACTGCATTTTCATTGGCATCATCCGCTAACATTCGGTACATTGTCGTTTAACCCTGCATTCTCATTGGCTCCGAAGTTATTCTATTGTTAACTTAACTTAACTTAACTTAACTTACTCAACCTGTCGATAGCATAGTATCTACTAGTACATGCGCAGTAGATACAAAAACTAGGGAGTAAACCAGATTTCTGATTAGGGTTAGGAAAAAACAAATTTGACGACATATTTTGGAAAAGCCGCGAAAGGACTGGACGGGTCCTTTTGAGTCATCCCTTTTAGCCGAAACCCTAGAATACTGGCAAAGCATTCTAGCAGTTGTAGTCAACGCTATCGCACGTCGACGTCAGTGCAATGTGACGTGCACATGCATGGTCTATTGTAATTTCTTCTGTTCAGCTAGATTTCAATATTTATACAGCTAAGTAATTCAGAGCAAGTGTCTTTGTTTTGCTTTTAGTTTGTCTTTGTTTGTTATTAAAATAAGTAAATTACACATTGACAGAGAAAGAAAATTTGAATACATTTCTAAAAGGATTCCTCTAACCCAAGCAGTGAACGCCTAAGCAGGCGTTTTGTCTATTATATATTCGGTATATTCGAGGCAAGTCTGCCAAGTCATAAATCAAGAGAAAACGTTGAAGTCCTGTCTGGAGTGGTGAAAGAACGTTGAGTTGAAGTCAAGTCAGGTGTCGTAAAAATATGACAAAATCAATTCAGGAATCGAGGAAATGTCAAACTCATGCACAGCCAACAAAATTGTCGGTTTTAAGTCAGGAATCACGAAAAAAACTTTGAAGTTAGGTCAAGTGTCGAGAAAGAATATCGATGCCATTTGATCATAGTTAGCCGACAAAAATGTTAACTTACATATCAAACAAACTAAAATATCTCAACAACGAAACAAGGAAACAAAAAACTGCAAACGTTGTTACTCTGTCATTTGAAGCCGTGTTCTTTCAAATAAGATACACTTAATTTTTGTTTCATAGACACTTTAATTTCGGTCAACAGTGACAACAGTATATTTAGAGCCATAACAGAAATGTTAGCATTAAAGACTGAGCGAAAGATAAAGATGTGAGACACTAAATGTCTAAAGTGTACCTTGTGTGTATTCCCTCTTAAAACCCGGTTCCTCAGGACTACTAGGACTGTACGGTGGTGGTGGTGTGTCAGGACCTATTAGAAGGGGGTAAGAAGAACTTTAGCACACCCTATAGTCATAGTCAATCAAAATATGGTTTGGACAGGGGGCCGGAAGCTACGTAAGGCGGCGGGGGCAGCCATATAAAAAGGGAACTTTTTCTCAGCATTAATTTTTGCACGTGGTAAATAATGTTCGCCAATTTTGCTCTATAGAGCGTTTTCACTCACGTGATCGGTGGCCCCATTGGGGTGGTGAAACAATACGAAATATTTGAATAAGAAAGAGCTAACTCCCATGCCGTACACCAATATGGCCGCCATTTCATTGTTTTGGTACACCAATATAGCCGCCGTCATGACGTCAGATGAAAACGCTCTATAGCATAAAATAACCAAAAAGCATAACGGTATAATATAATGAATGACAATGTATTGAGAAAGAAAATTCAACGACTGAGTTGTACATATTGATGCTACATTCCTATTTACAATTAAGAAAACATGGCAACTTAAATGAATCAGAAAACACCCACCAAGTGAAAAAGGCCTGGGAAGACACAGCTCAACCTCGTTCTCATGCAAGGTGGGAAAAGGTTCTGGCGTCGACTGTTCGATTCGGTATTTTCATTGGTTGATTGCTTTTCTTAAACATTTCTCGTGAAACATATTTATGCATAGTTTTGTGCCAGTTAAGATCAAATAGCTTCAACGGGACCGCCAACGGGACAAATAGGACCGCCATTACAATGAACTTCTCCCACGGGGCTGCCATTACTCAGAATTATTTTGCATACTAAACTAAATTGTTAATTTATTACGCCCAGTATTCTTGTGTGCTGTGACTAGCCAATGCCAGGGCTTTTTCCCACCCTCTAAATTTCGAAAACGCCCTGAGAACGAGGTTGGACACAGCTAACCCAAGGCAGAATTAGTTTGCTGCCTCTGTGTGGTCTGCAGTAATAAGTTACCTTGCGAGTCATTTGAGATTTTGAGGTATTAATACCTCAAAATCTCAAATGACTCGCAAGATACAATAATACAAATGGCAATTCCTGTAGAAAACATTCCTCTTACGAGAAAGGGCAATTGATTGCCCCCGTGCTGCCCCCGCGCTGTGAGGGCAGGGGGGGGGGGGGGGGGCAGCTGCCCCCACTGCCCCCGTGGCTCCGGCGCCCCTGGGTTTGGAAACTCGACAAAATTCAAAGCGTCCATAATGAGCTGTGATTTTATGTTGAAACGGTCCTCGCCGTGCACGAACCTTTTGTTTTTCTCTTAAAGTATCAATGAAACGAAAATTAAGTCTGTCTTATTTGAAGAAAAACCCACTTAAAATGATAGAGTATTTCCTTGGTTCGTTCTTGAGATATTTCAGTTTGTTTGATATGCAAATTAAACATTTTAACGTCACATGTGCATAATGATTCATTGAAAAACGTTATATATCTATTCTTTGCTATTATCAAACCAAGATAATTCGAAGGAAGTAGTGTGCGTGTGTTTCGCGCGCCCAGAACATTAAACATGTTGATTTTCAAGTGATTATATTTGACAATAGCAGATATATAACATATCACATTATCGAAAACGACAACTCATTATGCACGTGTGACGTCAAAATGTTTAATTTGCATATCAAACAAACTGAAATATCTCAAGAACGAAGAAAGGAAACGAAAAACTGCAAAAGTTGTTACTCTATCATTCTATCATTAAATAACATGGTTGAGTGATTGAACGCAAACGCTGCTATTGGACGATTGCTCCATTACAGTTGTTGGCACCTAAGCGTGTACACTGCCCGTCAAAACATGTTCTAAATTTAAGCCAAAGTTAACCGTTTTGAAATCAACACCGTGGGATTGGCGAGACGTGATTGGCTAAGGGCACATTCATGTGACAATAATGCATTGGTTCAATGAAAACCTAATACGTTTCCAAGGTAAACAGTTAACTTGACGTTGACATAAAACATGTTTTGACGGGCGGTGTACACGCTTAGGCGCCAACGACTGTATACACCGAAAATACACTGTGCTCATCATGCACATGCAAGTTTGCATAAACGTGAACAAAAAGACAGAACAAAGACTTTCACTGAGTTTCCAGACCATGTATATCTCAATTGACTATGCTATAGTCAATGTGCTGTATTTGTTTTTCTTTTAAAAACTAATTGCTGACGAGCACCAGCGAGCTGCAGCTGCAGAGGTTGAAGACTTGGGCACCGACTTCTCGATATCGTCAGTTACCGACATTTTTGTTGCCGGAATTCTGGTAATCGTCAGTTACTCCACATTTTTGCCGCTGTGATGGATTTATGCCCAGATTTTTGTTGACGGATCGCAATTTTTCGAAATTTCTATCGATTTTCGTGGAGATTTCTGTCGACAGATTGAATAAATTCGAATTTCTATTCTGCATGACCTAATTCTGTTCTGACTTCCGAGTGAATGAAGAGTGAGGGCATAACCTGAGTAGGGCTTATTTTCGAGGTTTTTAGGTCTAAAATGTCAGGATTTCCTTGGCATTCAATGCAGCATTTCACTTGCGATAGTGACTTCTAGTTTTAACTAGTTTTAAATGATTCATAAGCGAACCGTTCAATCGAAGGTGCTATTAAAACGGACCTATATATTCACAAATAGCAACGCCATCTTGAATACGTAATGCATTGTGGTCTATTGCGATCTTTCTTCGAAATATAGTTTTTCTGAATGTAAAGTATTGTAGGATTGAAATTGCCGTTATCTTACCAGTTTTTGCCGTTTATTGAATTTACACCAGTTCGGCTTTCATTTGTCGTATTTTTAGATAAACAGCTTTAATGAAAACCAGCAGTAATGTCCCAGCACGTTTTATTGTTCGGAATATTTAAATAAAGATATACATAGTTCTCTTTTATTTGTATTCAAAACAACTCAGAAATTTTCCCGCCAAAACTTACCGGTCCGAGAAAAACCGTTTTGACCGGTCGGGTCAATATCGTAGGATCCCGATCGCTCAACAACCAACCAGCTTGCATCGTTTTGCGTACGGACTGGAAAACGAGCCCAGCCATATTAAATAAAAGATGGTAACAAACTCACCTTGCGGGTAATCCCGCCTGACATTCGGCTGTGGAAAATATGGAGGAGGAGTGGCACTAGTATCTGTGAGCACTTGTTAAGGAATACCGTAACCGCAACCACTGATTACTGACTGCATGAACACAAGAGATCATAAATTATGCAACTTCTAGTTTTCGAATGATACTGCATACAGTACTACACTGACGCCGACGGGTGGAAAAACATATTTTAGTTCTTTGGACGGCAAAGGAACACACGAAAATGTTCTGTAAGTGCAACGAAATGCACACTGCTTCTTGTAAAACTCATTTTTTACTAAATCCATGAACCTAATTCTTGCAGCTTACAACATCTCTCAAAACATTCTACCAAAACTATAATTGTATATTCATTATCTCGCGTGTGCTGACTATAAGACCACATTTACACTAGAGAAAGTTTTCCCGGATCGTAAATGTTTTCGGATTCACTTCGTATCGAGTATTCGAATTCGTTAGGCGTTTACTACAAAAGTATCCGGATTCATCGGAATAACCGTTCACACTACATGTTTGGATTCAAAACTATTCGGATACAAACCTTCCACTTCTTTTTTCCGGATTCAAAATCTTCGGACACGAGACCAAACAAGAAAGTTTTTATTCCGAATCCACTCACAAGAGATCGGATTTGTCACAAACCCAGAAACGTTTGCTTTAGTGTGAATGGGGTCTAACTCATAACGATCCAGATCTTACTTACGTCACAAAAGTAATCACCTTTAACAGAAAAAGAAATTTCAGCATACTCACTGAAAATCTTAATAAAACTATTGAAACTGCATTACAGTCATTCGCAACTCACTTTTCACCAAAATGTCGGGAAGTTCGTTCCGAAGTTCGCAAGTTCGTTGAGAATGCGTAGTTCAAAACGAACTTTGAACTTCCCAACAAACTTGCGAACTTCGGAACGAACTTCCGAACATTTTGGTGAAAAGTGAATTGCACTGAAATGACTATATTCACTCTGAAGATGTTACTACAATCCAAGAATAATTCATTGGGACAATAAAGCATCAATTAGCTTCGTTCTTGTTTCTTTTACTACGGTCTACGGTGAGATAAATAACGTTGTTTTACCCATCCCCCACCAATCAATGATGATTTCCAGGAACACTTCTGAATTCTAGAAAGCAAAAGTTAGGTCGCAACCTTGATCGGAGGGGGAAGGGGAGGGCACATTTTAAGGATAAATCGCGTGCGCACATGCAGAAGTCACCTGACATACGCTGTGTCCCAATGTAATTATTCTACGATTGTAGGTTAGCAACGAAACGTAATCCTGGGCGATCATTTTCTTAACAAAACAGCGCTTTCCGCCTGGTATTTCAATCGCAATGATTTTAACCAAGTTTAATTCGTCAAGTAGTTTAAGTAGTATGCAGGTCTCTTAGCATCGTAACGTTTGTCAGACAGTAACTCCCTACATACTGTAGCTAAATCAATCTATTTTACGACAAATTCAAAGGATATCGATCACGGTTTCCCGTACAAGTAGAATAAATCATGTAGATAATAGCACCAACAATAACCAGCATTACTAAATCACCAAAGCCATACACACTCTTTGATCTGGAAAATAATGGAAGATTGCTTAACAACTTAAGACAGCTCTTAATTTAGAATAACAACTTACAACAGGAGACCAAGTGAAATATAATTAAGGCGTGGTGTAGCACCTATAGCACTATGCTATTTAAAAACCGGTCAAGTTTCCTGCTTTAAACATTACCTAACCACAACACTTGTGGATAACTCTTGAAATAAAGTGAGAATACTATCCATATACAGTAGTTTTTGTTCTCTACCTTTTTTTAAAAAGTTGTGGTTACCTTCGGTCTACCTCTAATCTTAGAGTACCAGGGGTTTCCCTACTGACGAGTAAAATCGTCTGGCGTTAGCAAGAGTAAAATCGTCTGGCGTTAGCAAGAGTAAAATCGTCTGGCGTTATAGCCAGAGTAAAATCGTCTGGCTAATCGTTTGGCGTTAGCCAGACTAAAATATTAAAGGATTTTGGGTGAAGGAAAATTCGAGTGTAGAATATATACATTTTAAGACCAAACCGAGACCAGTTGCGAAAAATGCAACTACACAGGCCTTCCGGCAGGAATTGAACCCACGACCTTGCGATTCTAGTGCAATGCTCTGACCACTGAGCCACGGAGGGCGTTGCCGAGAGCTTGATCGCGAGTTCTGTATATAATAAGGTGGTAATGCCAGGAGAGAATTGGGTATATTATAAATAATATTGGGCATTTAACTCGATTACATAGCATGTTCTAAGGATTTTGGGTGAAGGAAAATTCGAGTGTAGAATATATACATTTTAAGACCAAACCGGGACCAGTTGCGAAAAATGCAACTACACAGGCCTTCCGGCAGCAATTGAACCCACTACCTTGCGATTCTAGTGCAATACTCTGACCACTGAGCCACGGAGGGCGTTGCCGAGAGCTTGATCGCGAGTTCTGTATATATAATAAGGTGGTAATGCCAGGAGAGAATTGGGTATATTATAAATAATATTGGGCATTTAACTCGATTACATAGCATGTTCTAAGGATTTTGGGTGAAGGAAAATTCGAGTGTAGAATATATACATTTTAAGACCAAACCGGGACCAGTTGCGAAAAATGCAACTACACAGGCCTTCCGGCAGGAATTGAACCCACGACCTTGCTATTCTAGTGCAATGCTCTGACCACTGAGCCAGGGAGGGCGTTGCCGAGAGCTTGATCGCGAGTGCTGTATATATAATAAGGTGGTAATGCCAGGAGAGAATTGGGTATATTATAAGTAATATTGGGCATTTGACTCGATTATATAGCATGTTCTAAGGATTTTAGGTGAAGGAAAATTCGAGTGTAGAATATATACATTTTAAGACCAAACCGGGACCAGTTGCGAAAAATGCATATATTCTACACTCGAATTTTACGTCACCCAAAATCCTTAGAACAAGCTATGTAATCGAGTTAAATGCCCAATATTACTCATAAAATATTAAAGTACGTGCTTGGTATTGAAAGGGTTAAAATAGGAAACTTGAATGGTTTTAACCTAAACTTAGAGTAGCAGTGCACTATACCAACTCCACCACCAAATTTAGAAATACGGACTCAGCCCATTTGACGCTCGTACCCAGAGCCTGATGTCCCTTTTTCCGGCGACAAGGAGCAATCGGCTCTGGCCGGAACTGGAATGCCGAGTCAGAAAACGTGGACTTCCGAGAGAACACGCATGAAGACTTAAGCCTCACCCCAGCATCCAGTCTCCCAAACGGCCACATGTAACGCCTGCTACGCAGGCTAATCACCGTACTGCTTTACTTCGTTCCGGTCAGCGCCGATGGCGCTTTGTCGCTGGACAAAAAGACCCCAGGCTCTGGGTACAAGATTGACGTCACTGGAGAACCTTGTGAGAGGCGCAGTAAAGTCCAATATGTCACTTGGTGCATTTTCCGGACTGCTTGGGTTGGGATGTTATGCTCAAGTGGGCTGAGTCCGTATTTCTAAATTTGAAAAATCTGCGTTCAACACATTTAGAAGATGTCAACCAGGTGACTATACAGTATACACCATGTTTTAACTTACAACAGTTTTTATAACAACTAGGAAACTTTACGAACTCCAAGATGAAAATCCCAAACTAATAATACAAAGACTCACCCTCGATGAATGTTGTAGGCATTACTACCTTGGTGATAACTGTTCCAGCTATCATGACCTGACGACCTTTGGCTTCCATATCCTTCCCCTGTCAAGTCTATTGCATACTCCAACTATAAAACAATTAGTAACAATTATAACTGTACTTGAGAGTGAGTAACACATACCATAAACGCTCTATTAAGGGGCAGTTCACATGAGGCGAGCTATATAGCCCGGTTACCGGACTGATTTTAAATCACGAAAATCTTTCTATGACTGTAAAAAGAATTAGAACCCCTGCGTACTCAATAAGGTTTGCGTGAAATAAAATGAACCCGGTAATCGGGCTAGCTCACCTCGTATGAACGGCCCCTAAGCCTCCGGGGGACAAACTATTTAATTTCAGGACACACTACCCAAAGAGGGAAACTTAGTAGAGAGGTAAAAACGAAAATATCAGTCTGAAATATTTCTCCTCTGAAATGCTAACTACTCACAGGGAGCCCATCTTGGCAGCGCGTGGGCAACACCGCTGCCAAACGCGTTTCCCATGCGTGAATTCGCTGAGTAAACATTGCAAGAGAAGTGCGAACTAGCCGTGGCGACAACAACCAGACAGTGAAGACTAAGTAAGACTCGACTATTCATTTGTGTTTTAAAAAAAGGGTAAAGAAAACTACGAAGGGGTAAATTCAGAATATGTTACAATATTGACAAGGAAGCCATGCACAAATTACCTACCTTATCTTTTTGGTAGTATACTTATAATTTTAACTTTTGTGTCGGACTCTCGGACCAGTCCAAAGATTTCAGTGTTTTCCCGCTCTTTTCCGAGGACGAGCTCGGACGTCGCACATGCGCAAAACGTTTGGCAGCCGTGTTCGCGTGGGCAGCCTGTGGCGAACTCGAAAGACGCGCGGGGGACTGTGGCACACTCGATCGTGGTGTGTTTAGGAAAATAATAAAGGGATGAAACACGAATTATTCCTTGTTTTGAACATCGTTTTAAGCGCCTATAGGTATTCAAATTGTAAGACAATTGAGCGAAGTAGTTGTGATAATGATTCATTTATCAAAATATAAATCAAAATGATGCAAAATCCCAACTTTTAGCCGTGATTTTTGCAGCTAAATTACATATCGTATTTTCGGGAGATGTGTTCCACTGTTCCGCAAGTCATCGTTGACACTTCGGATAGCTACGAAATCCTACGATAAGCTTTTCGGATAAAGCGGGAAGTCTCAGGATTATTGATTTATTGCACATTCATCTGACTCTGAGTTTCAGTCGGTTTCAGTATTCTAACGGTATTCTGACGATACGAGATGTCCTGGCTACTTGCGGAACACATTCCACGTTGGACGTTTGGTGTTTCATCCCTTATATTTTTTCTTTTCCTCCCCCCCCCCCCTTTCCCCGGTTTTCCCTTTTTCCGCCTTTTTCCCCGCTTCCGGTAACCGTTTTTCGTTTTTTTTAAATCCCCTGCCACAGTCCCCCGCGCGTCTTTCGAGACCGCCACAGGTGCCCACGCGCTGCCAAGATGGGCTCCCTGTGAACTACTGTAATACTATTACTGCCAAATCCTACTTTTCCAGGAACATATAAAGTGCATTATGCCAGTCAAGCAGGACTGTTAGGATTTGTTGATATCCTTTAAACAGAGCTTCATAAGAAAGTCCTAGAATTGTCACATGCACACATATATTTTCCAACTTGAATTGAATATTTTCTGCTTGAGCGGCAAATGACAGAGAATGTTTGTTTGTCATTTGAAAGCCCAAAAATAATATTTTTTCGAAACCCAACTATTATATATATTTTTTTGCAACTTGAAGACAGCGAGTGCAGAAAACAGTAAAAGAAAAGAAAAGAAACAAGCGATAGTATAGTTTTGTTAGACATGTAAACACCAATTATCACAGCAAGGTGACCAAAGCGACCATATAGTCAATAGAAAATAAACATGGTTTGGAAACCTGGTAAACTTCAAAGGGGTTAACAATCAAACTACGATTCATGTTGAAAGGTACACTGTACCTAAAAGTGCACAAATCCTTTGTTTTAGCTTTTTCAATTTTTAAACAGTACGGTTGAGTGATTGAACCTAAACGTTGCTATTGGACGATTGGCTTCATTATACAGAAAACACAATTTGCTCAGTAACCGTGAAAGTGCACAAATTTCCAAAAACCTTCACAAAGACATAAAGCAAAGACTTTTGTCGAACTTCTAAACCATGTTATTTCTATTACCGGTAACTATATGAAGCTTTCCGCTACTGCGGAAAGTGGTCACTCTACCTTTAGTCCGGCGCGCGACCACGGTGACTACCTATAGTATGTTTCGAGCTAAAAAGCAGTAAAAGCACAAAACCAAACTTACTCCACATGATCCTCGGAGGATGTAAGGATCGTCTGGGTATTCATAGCCTTCACAACTCACTTGAATACGTCCAAATTTGTATTTTTTATCCATTTCTGTTTTGCACTCCCACTAAAGAAATACATAAAACGTTAGTTTTTAAAAAAAATTCTACTGATGGAACATGGACATGCGCGCAGTTGTGCCATGTGGGCCAAGCACTTATTCGCAAATGGTCCGCGAATTTCTAAAATTTTTCTTGGTGACCAAGCCTGATCCCAATCCAAGAAAGGTTATCCCTCTCAAACTACTGTTTCACCATTCCTGTATCGGTACATACCCCCCAAATGCCCAAACCACACTTCTGGCCACTAGGGTATAGACCATTTAACTGCAGAGTACGTCATTTTCCACCATTGACGCGGTCATTTTCAGTTTTTTGAATTCTATTTGGAAATATACAAAAGCTAAGACAATAAACGAAATTGAAAATAATTCAAAAGCAAAATTGAAAAGAAATTGACGTCATAGGGTGAAAATTACGTATTCTATATACTTTTTAAAAGGGTCTACAGTATACGGCTCGGTTGTTTGAGTCACGGTCACAATTTGAGACGCCACTCTTCTGTTGGTCCCACCCAGTAACCCCCATATCTGGAACGTTAACTTCAGTCGCCACGGGGCTTCGAAAGTGAGGCTATAAGCATTTTTCTGATTCACGTCGGATTCAGTCCCCAACGCTGTCCGCCAAATTAGAGACCTTCAGATCCACTTTACTGCAACCTGCGAACTCCAGTTTGCGGTTTGCTGTTAGAAGTTGAGACAATTTGTACATTTAGATTCAAACCTCTGTGATTATTGTAAAGTTTACATCAATTGTAAACTATCGCAGAAAAAGACAACTATATGACAATAAAACATTCAGGAATTCATCCAAAGGTAGTAAATAGCTATCTTCTTGCTACACAAGAAGGAATTAGATTAGTTAATACTAGTCCAGAGGCTGGAGGGTGAGTATTGTCACCCGATACGTGAAAACCAACCTTTTTCCGTCAAAAACGTGAACTTGAAACCGCAAACGTGTAACCCCAAACGTCAGGCAGCGGTTAGACGTAAGCGATAAAAGCAACAAACGTCAATCTAAATGTCCCTAATATGTTGAGGGCAGTGGCGTGGTGGCAAGTTTCAGGCTGGGGTGGCCAGATTAGCTTTGGCACCCCCCTCCCCTACCCCCCCCCCCCCCCCCCCCCAAAAAAAAGAAAAAAGAAAAAAGACATTACTGTATTTGATAAATGATCACATTTTTTGTTTTAAAATAACTGAAGTAGCAATGTATAATATTACAACAAACAACGGGTTCTCTCAAAGACCACATCAATGCAAGTGGCGAAGTAGCGCTAAACCTCTAGGGGGGAAATCTAGAGTTTCTGATATGCCATTTCCTGCATTTTGGAGTGAGATTTTACAAGAATTGTGAAGATTATAAAACTTCATAGAAAACACAAAAGATTACAGATTTCAGATCTTTATATCCCCCCATTGCACCTAGCTATACAAAGAAATAGGTTTATTTTGTTAAGTTTTGGCGCCCTTGCTAATTTTGGCGCCCCTTCTGTAACCCCAGCTGAGAGAGAGATCATGTAAAACAACAACTAATTTACTCTGGAGTAATAGAGTTCCAGAACGAAATGAGTTGGGAAGCAAGTATACTGCAGCTGTAGATACATGTAATCGCTCAAAAATAAAACCCATATATTTAAGTTAGTATTACCTGCACATCATAACCATCCCATCCTCTGTTATAGCACTGCACAACATTGGGAGTGAATGCGTAGCATCCTGCTGAACCACCAGTACACTTTAGCTGTGGAACAGGACTACTTCTTCTGGCATTCGTCATTTTACCATTATAGAGAGTTAACACTTCAACATTCTTGATGCGGATTCTGTCATTGGCTTCAACATAATATAAATTTATTACATTTACTAGAACATAGCTGGGACTAAAAGTACAATAAATATCATGTAATATTAAAAACTTGAGTAGCAGCCTTGGCAGATTTAAAACACGAGGCAATCTGATAATTAAACACGAGTTAGAGTGTTTTGAATCAATATAGCTTCAAAAAACGACCCATTTGGTAGGTTCACTGGCCTTGGTGTAGCAATTTTAAAAAACAACGTTGTCCAAGCTGCAGCAAATCAAAGCTAAAGTTTATGTAAACCAAGGGGATTTCTTATCAGATATAAGACCAAGGACATGGTACTGATTTCCTCAAAAGATGACTTTTTGTAAAAACCCTTACAAAAATGTCTATAGGTTGTAGGCTACGTTGTCATTACGATACATTGTAAGACAATAGGCTATGTGTAGTAGGCTACGTTGTAAGACATTACGATACATTGTAAGACGTTACACTACATCATATAAGACATTAGGCAATGTTGTAAGAGGTCACGCTGCATTATAACATGTTCCGCTACACTATAAAACGTTCCGTTATGTGGTAGATGGCCGCTACGCTATAAAATGTTCCACTATGGTACAAGACTCAAGAGTTACGTGCGCCTCAAAAGGCCAGGCATTGGTCCATATACTCAGACTGTCTTCAGAGTGAATGACTTACTGAAAGTTTGCTCACGTCAACATAATGAATACAAACTGGTTCACGGATGTCCACTAAATTTATCATGTCTTCAAATTTTTATCCAAGTGTATGATTTGCCAGGACTAATTACTTAGCCATATTTGCTTTCAATAGTATGATAAATATTTTTTTGGCATATTGTTTTGAAAAGTGATAAGCAAGTTTTACTATTTTGGCAAAACGATGTAAAAGTTGCATAATGCATAGTAAAAATTAGAACCCTGAATGCCATTTCTTGCATTTTGAAGGGCGATTTTTAAAACTGGCACTGAAGGTTATAAAATGTCATAAAAACCAGTAAAAAACAAAACAGTTCTGTGTTCTGTCAAGGTCTGGTGAACCAGTGGTTCACCTCTTGTGATTATTGGGTTGCCTGAGTGGATATACAGTATTTTAGTAATTATGAAGTTTAATAGATGGGTTTTATAAGCTTGAACATGATCAACAACAGCCTTCGTGTCCAAGCACATGACAAGTTCCTTTTAGTTAAAATCACATACTGTACCTCATAAGGAGGTCAAGTGATAGTTGGAGAACAATATATCTAACAATTAACAGAAATTAAAATATGTGGTAGAGAATATTAAATTCTAAAATGGTATTTAATGCTGGACCTAAGTTAATACAACTGGCCATCTGAACAGAAATATTCAAATGAAATGTCAAGTACTGTATATTAATTATAATATTTATTAAATTTCAGTGAAATTTCTTGAATAGCCAGGCAGCTAGTAGCCTGCCTGCAGCCCGAAATTTCTTCTAAACCATAGAAGAAAGAACCTTAGAAGAAGAACCTTAGAAGAAATTTCGTGGCTGCAAGCAGGCTACCAGGCAGAGGTGAACCAAAATCACTAATTTTTTTTGGTCAAATCAGCCAATTTTTTTGGTTGAAATCCAAATTCAGTTTAATATTTGTTGAATGTTCAGCATTCACACAATTCACACAAGTTTCATTTTAACTCGCTGACAATTACTTAAATTTGTGTTGACTATATAGTCTATGTAACTGTATGTGATGTTTTCTTTCCCACATGACATGTTATGACAATTTGAGATCTATAAGAATATAAGATTCAAGTTCTGATCCACAAATTCAACAGAAATTTCAATCAGAACCGAAATCTGCACAATTTTTTTAGGATCAACTCCTCCCCCCCCCCCCCCCCCCCCCCCCCCCCCCCAATTCTGTGCAAGCCTGCAAGGGCCTTTAAAAATCGTATCATTTTTAAATAATATTTAACAATACTGTACATGTATGTACTGTAGCTTAGACCACAACAAAACGCTAAACGAAATGCAGTTTTGACGTGTGATACACTTATTTTATACTCTTAGTTAAGTCAGACTAAAAGCAGTGGAGGTTCTGTTCGCAGATATAATTATTGTTTACGAAGATGAAGTGAACTAGTGAAGTATGGCGCATGGATATAAATATCAATCGCAGTTTAGAACAAACTCAAACATTTAGTAAATAGTTACAAGAATGATAAATATATTAGCTGCTATCTAATACAACTGACAAAGCTATACAAAAAAGGCATTTTTTACAAATATACAACGTAATTGTACAAAACAGGAAAAACAGCGAACTCACCAAGTGTCAAATGCCAAACAACAGAGTCACAGAATATCAACACGACGATAAAACGACTAAATCGTGAATATAAGTCCATCATTTAACCGTCGTTTACATAAATCTTTCTTATTCCAACGTTATACTGCAAAAACAAAGTTTCACAATCTTTGATATCACTCGACTGACGACTGTCTTTGCTATAAAATTGTTTCTCTCTCGGAGTCTCTCCCTTTGACCCTTTTATATATGTGGTATGACGTCATGTAGCAAGGGAGATATATTTAGTACAAAACATTGGTGGCAAGATTTTATTGGCTAATACAGTATTCAAGTATTTCTTATTTCATCAGCTGTTTTGCACTTATTGTAAACATAATGACAGCGAACTTTGAATTTTTCGCTAAGATAACTTTTTATGACAATGAAAATCACATTCTGATTCTAGAATTCTTATATATATTTAAAAAAATATTCTCTAACCAATCTGGCTACAGTAGCCTGGGTTACAGATGCATGATCAGCTCTTAATTGGAGGCCTTAATTAAGAGAATGAATAATTCTTAGTCCCAAGAGTAAATATTCTTGACACCGTCCTTGTTCTTTATACAACGCTTCAGGACGACGTGACTCTCCAATTTACTTCAATACTGACAATGCACGCAATCATTTTATTTAAAGATGTTGGATGCGAAACCAGGATTATTCATATTGCTGTTGATAACGTTCTCTGGTTTTAATATTATTAATTCGGCTTACGAGCTTTCGGCTACCAGTCTGCAGCCTTCGACGGGTAGATTACAATGGAAAATTCGGTAATCTTCCCGTCGTCGAAGGACTGGTATAGCCGAAAGCTCGTAACCCGAATTAATATTAAAACCAGAGAACGTTATCAACAGCAATAAGCAATCATTTTTGTTATCATTTTAGCAATACTGGGGCGTTTTGGAAGTCATTACTGTAAACTAGCCGTGACTTTTTTTAGTTATAAAATTTGTTGCTTTTTAATATTTCCGCATTACAATGATCACTTATTGCAAAGCGCTGCATAAGCGCTGGCACTGCACACTGAATGTGCAGTCAAACAAAGTTTTCAAACTCAGTGTGCAGTCAATATGCAGCTTATGTTCGATACTTACATACATAATTTAATTGGTGCGGCAAGTTTAGCATGCAAAACGCCATCACGCGTAGGGAATTTACTAAATCGCGTAAGGAAAACGAAAGATCTGACAAGGTCTTCAGTAAAAGGTCTAATAGGTCTTGGAGACCTGGAGACCTTTGCTATAGACCTTTGCTATAGACCTTTTCTAGACAATTTAGATTTCAATAGTCTGTCAAATGTCTGTGTCTTGCAAGACCTTTGTGCTGCGATTGGTCTAGAAATGTCTTGAAAAAAGGTCCGCTTGAGCCAGATCTATTGCATAGATTCGTCAAAGTATTTTGCCTTTAACATCTATAGTTATATGCGTTGTTTAATATACACAAATTCGATGTCTTTGTTTCCAGTTTCGCTGGTTACTAATACGGTTACCCAACAAACTATACAGAATTAGTATAATTTCATAGTGGAAAAGAGGCTTTCCAGCTTTCTGATTGGTCCGCTCAGCGGTGAATCTGAGGTGATAGTCACCGCGCTAGGCGGTGACTATCGCATCACAAGAAATTGTTCTTCAAAAGTAGTTTTGGAAAAGAGACTGGTACTTATTCAACACTGCACTGACTTTACTCGTTTCAGTCTCCCCCTCGGATTTGTCATTTTGAAGTACGAGATTTTAGAATTTGTCGATTCATTGAACTGTTGATTATTTTTTTTCAAAATGGGGTCTGTAGTTTTTGAGACAAACAAAAGAGCATAACACTGAAAACATTTATCACTGAGATGTTGTACATATCAAATATCGTGAAAACAAAACTTTATAAAGGTAAGGAAGTATATTTTCTATAATTCTTCGTATTTTTTGTATGTTTTGGCTACGTTTTGGTCGTAGCGACGTGGCGAGAACTTCGTCATGAGTGAAGAACATAAGATTGAACATGAAATAAGTGCAAAAAAGCCATAACACAGGTTCCAAAACACCAGAATAAAAGTCTTTTTAGCATATATTTGAATGTATGTACAAGTTCAATTCCAAAGTAGGATGTTGTTTACTCTTTTTTTGAAATTATTTACTGACAAAGACTGTGGCTTGCTAACATCGTCTGTGAATAAACAGAATCACCACTGTTAAAATGAAAGCAGTTGTTTAAAAGTTTTTGTTTCAACGTGATTGGTTTTTTATCAACCTCTGAAATTATACTAAAACAATTAGTCACCTCAGTCTCGGTGACTATCGGTGTATTTACCTCGCCGCTTCGCGGCTCGGTAAATATTCACCGATAGTCACCTCGACTTCGGTGACTAATTGTTAAGTAGAAGTGGGAAACTCAATAGCACTAAAAATTAAGTTTGTCTAATTTGAAAGAACTCATAAAATTGTAATAGAACATCCTTTACAACTTTTTCGTATCTCTCTTCGTTTTCAAGATATTTCAATTTGTTTGATATGTAAATGAGATGGTCTCCGACGTCAGGTGTGGGGTAAAATATTTTCACATGTAGCAAAACCAGTTATATCTCTCTCTTTGTTCAGCGAAATCATTTGAAACTGTGCACATAAAAACTCCTTGCGACGCTGAACATTTCATGTTAGATACGCAAGTGATTTTGCTCTGTATGAAAATATTTTACCCCACACCTGACGTCAGAGACCATCTCATTTACTTATCAAACAAATTGAAATATCTTGAAAACGCAGAAAGATACGAAAAAGTTGTAAAGGATCTTCTATTACAATTTTATGAGTTCTTTCAAATTAGACAAACTTAATTTTTGTTGCCAATCCCCTTTAAGAAAGTTGTAAAGTTTTAAGGTGTAAAATTTTCTTCAACATGTGATCTGAAAATGTAAAAAAATATATGCAATTTTTGACACTTTAAATTTTAGATACATGATTTTTGGAAAGCTAATAACTCAGCAAATTTAAGACTCTCTTTTTAAAACACATTTAAGACCCAAATCTGAAAAATTTAAGTTTTTCTCACAGAGAATTCCTAGAGAGCCAACTGTAACTGGAATAAAACAGGGGTTGTGATTTGGACAATCAAAATCTACTCCTCAGATCTGAGAAGCTCAGCGGGTGTCTACAAACTATCGTGCGAGTTTTCACGACTGAATCAATCTTGTTCCCAGAGCCCACGTTACTCTTCCTCCGGATAACAAGAATCCTGTGATGGCGTGAACGGATTATCCCAGAGCCTCTCGTTTCCCACCAGCTGGGTAAGGGAACGTGGGCTCTGGGAACGAGAGTGGGACTGAATTACAGGTGTATATTCACGCTGTACACAGGCTAAATGATTTAAGTTGTCCACTGACTAGCTGTGTCTGTGGTGCTCCACTTTTATGTAGCAACAATGTGTCAGTAATACATGTGTCAGTAACACTGATATCTCCAGTTTTTTTAAGGTTTACTATTTTATTTTCCTTTTTGTTATAAATTAAAGTCTTTCAAATAAAAATACACTGGGGCTTCACGTAAATATAATAGAATGTAATTGCAAGTTGACCACGTGTTAGAAGACAATTAGTCAATATTTCATAATATTTAAGTGTAAGAACATCAAGGCATCTCTCGACGAGGAAATGGATCTTTGTAAACCTCTGTGTATTTCACTACTGCTCCCACAGCAGCAAATGCAGCTGCACAACCAAGTCCGACAGGAATTCTTCTCGCTGAAATTAATCAAATAAGACAAAGTAATTATAATTAAGTATTTTCATCAATCCATGCACCAGTTAAAATTCATTGTTAGACAATTTTATCTAAATATACTTGCATTTTGAACGAATGAATGAATTAAAGAGTAAATGAACGAACGAACGAACGAACGAACGAACGAACGAACGAACGAACGAACGAACGCGCGAGTGAGTGAGTGAGTGAGTGAGTGAGTGAGTGAGTGAGTGAGTGAGTGAGTGAGTGAGTGAGTGAGTGAGTGAGTGAGTGAGTGAGTGAGTGAGTGAGTGAGTGAGTGAGTGAGTGAGTGAGTGAGTGAGTGAGTAATAATAATAAGCTTTATTTCAACAGGATAACACTATCAGTTAAAAAATGTTCTCCCTAGTGGCCCTGAGTGAGTGAGCGTGAGCGAGCGTGAGCGTGAGCGAGTGAGTGAGTGAGTGAGTGAGTGAGTGAGTGAGCGAGCGAGCGAGCGAGCGAGTGAGTGAGTGAGTGAGTGAGTGAGTGAGTGAGTGAGTGAGTGAGTGAGTGAGTGAGTGAGTGAGTGAGTGAGTGAGTGAGTGAGTGAGTGAGTGAGTGAGTGAGTGAGTGAGTGAGTGAGTGAGTGAGTGAGTGAGTGAGTGAGTGAGTGAGTGAGTGAGTTTGATAACAAAAAGTTACCACCTTTTCACTTTGCTCTATCCAAAACACTGCCTATACGCAGCACTCTGCTTTTGTACTGTATGTAGTTTTTGTTTGTTTGTTTGTTTGTTTGTTTGTTTGTTTGTTTGTTTGTTTGTTTGTTTGTTTGTTTGTTTTTTGTTTGTTTTTTTATTAACTTTGCTTTGTACAAAACAAATCAGGGAATGCGCAAGAGCGTTAGTCAATTACAGCGGGCCCAAAACATACAAAAGGTAGAGCATTTTTACACTATAAAAGTAAACAACAACATGAAACAACAACTATGTATTGACCTTGTATGCCAAATATGGAGCCAGCAACAGCTCCACCAAAAGCCCAATTTTTATAATCATCTTTTCCTCGAACAGAAGCCAGGGCACACGTTGAACCAGCAAATGCAGCTCCAGCACTACCTGTAAATTTTTCGAAGGGAATTACTACCATTTGCGATCAACCGTTAGGCGTGAGAGTTCAAACGCGTTTGTTTCCGTTTCAAACGTGCAAGTTTAACTGGAAAATTTTGACGTTTAAACAATAGTCTCATTTTTGACACCACCCGCCATTTTTTGACAGGTGGTTGATTGGAGTATTGTTGAAACGTCAAATTTTCCAGTTAAACTTGCACGTTTGAAACGTAAACAAACGCGTTTTAACTCTCACGGCAATACAAATTAAGTTTGTCTAATTTGAAAAGACTCCTGAAATTGTAATGCAAGACCTTTTACAACTTTTCTGTATTCTTCGTTTTTGAGATATTTTCAGTTTGTTTGATGTTAATGAAATGGTCTCTGACGTCATAAGCAGAGTACAGCATTTTCATGCATTATAAAATCACTTATACGTACCTCCATGATTGCTCAACATGAAATGTTCAGTGTCATGAGAAGTTTTAATGCATGCATGTGCACAGTTTTCAAGTGATTTTTGTGGAAGAAACTTGGAGATGTTACTGAGTTTGCCATGTGAGAAAATGCTCTACACTGCTAAACACGTCAGAGACCATCTCATTTACATATCAAACAAATTGAAATATCTCGACTTGAAAACAAAGATAAATACGGCAAAGTTGTAAAACACGTTAAATGTTTAAAATTTGAAATGTTTTATTTCTAAATACTGCGATTTTCGGTTGAGCTTAGAGACAGGACGTTTTATTGAAAAGTTCGTGTCGCAATTTGACACGTTCCCATGCGAAATTTCAAACGTTTGAGCATTTTGACCAACAGAAATGAACCCAAACTTTTAAATTTGCCCTTGACAACATCTTAACGTGCTCTTGGTAACGTACATGTATGTTTCAATATTCAAACTTTTCAATAAAACTTTCCGAGTCTAAGCTTAACCGAAAATCGCAGTAATTAAAATTACGGTAATGTTATTGCCCTCAAGTGGTGATATCAACAAGACCAGGGGCTCTAAACTATTCTGATATTCCGTATCAAGCTCAACTAAAGAAAACTAAGTTGATTACGGTTTCTTATTATTGGCACCAGTTTCAAAATCTTCTATTTCTTCAAAATCCTGAACACAATTTGGTAATTACTGATAATCATGCCAATTTCTTATCAACATTTGTACCTAGCGGTACAGGAGAAGTAACAATAGGACTCTAGGTCCCTTGTAAGGTTATCCTCCTAAGGTCTAGGTGTTGGTTTTACGGAGGGAGGAAAACCGGAGTACCCGGTGAAAAACCCTCGAAGCACAGGAGAGACCAACTAAACTCTACTCACATGAGTCCCAAGCTCGAGAACGGGGTTATTCCCAAGCGGTCACCCATCCAAGTACTAACCCCGTCCAACCGGGCTTAACTATTGGTGAGAGGCAGCGCCCTAACAGCCATAGCCACTTGCGAAAGACAAGAAGCTCCTTCACAATGAATTAGTGATTATAGTAGGTGTTTAGAACTCTAGGTACACATGTAATAATGACTTATTAGGATCCCTGCATGTTTAAACAAGGAGGGTAAGAATTACGCATTTTCAGCGTACTTTTACAAGCCCCTGGACGAAGGTACATGTTGTTCCATAACTGTAGTCTATGTCTCTTTCATACTTTTAAGGAATACTTTTTCAGGAATACTTTTAAGGAATACTTTTTCATACTTTTATGGAAAATTATATTTTGTCAGCTACTTGCTTTCCGACAGAAAGAAAAAGTAAAGTTTCAGGTTTACCCTTCAAAACTGGTAGTTCTTACGCATCAGCTGCTAAATATTACGCATCAAAATTTTGCTCATATATATATGGACCGGCCAAAATCTTGTCAATTTGGTAACAAAAATTGTGATGGCTGGGCTATTGACTGGCATAGTTCTGACCAATATTTTGAGCCTTGCAGCTTATTATTCTGTTCTTCTAAAGTTACTAGTTCTAGCCTTAATTAACACTTCAACTCCCACCATGTCTCGAGGTCTTTCCTTGATGGGTAAAATTGTCCGGCGTTAGACAGAGTAAAAAAATAAAAGTGCCAAATTGACCAGTTGGAATGAAAGGGACAAATGTTTCACATTCATATATATCTTGCAAAAGGTAGGTGTAGAAAAGCTTTATTTACTATTTACCATCTAAGACTAAAGTTAATCCGAAATCGCGAGGTAACTTGATATGTTAGTTTAATATTGAGAACACAACGTTTATCTAGAATTTAATGCTTTGAATTTAATGAATTTAATCTAGAAATTTTAATGCTTTATAACATGAAAGGGAAAAAAACACTTCATACATAATTGTATGGCGTTACCATGCTTAAACAGTCTATAAACACACAATGTTGCTTGTTCCTACTTGTCCATCTTTAGTCTTTTTAATTTGCTGCTGATTTGTCCATTGGTTCTTTCATTTTGTCTGAGGAGGTGCTTATTTGGGGGCAAGCCAGCCCAAGTACTCATTACCCAAGCTACATGTAGGCTGCTTTAGCAAGATGATTTTCGGTTGCATTTACATGAGAAGGGCTAACTCACCAAGCTGGGCTTGCTTGCTTGTTGTGCTAATTGCACAGTGTTGTAAATACTCGTTACTAAAGTAACGCCTTACTAATTACTTTTCGAGTAATTTTTCGGTAATTTATTACTTTCTGTACGAACGTAATTTTGTAACGTAATTAATTACTTTTTGAAGGTAAACGAGTAACATTTTTCAGAAAGTAATTTTGCGTTACTTCTATGTATTTTTATTATTTCCCAACAAATAGAGCGCAAAAAAAATATGACAGTGTTTCGTGCATGAATGTGTTTTTTTGCTTGAGCCGTTTTTAATCCAAGAGGCCTGCAGTGTTACTGACCAGCGATCATAGAACATAAATTATACTTCATGACATTGTACTGTTGTGTAGCCTTGCTTGCAACAGTGGAAAACAACATGAATATGGATGAATCTACTGAAACTATTGGTGAAACCAGCGATATTGTTGTCACACAAGTTGATCAGAGCTTATAAATAAAAAGTAATTCTAAAGTAATTAGTAATCAATTACTTTTTAACAAGTAATTAGTAATTCGTAATTAATTATTTTTGAAAGAAAGTAGTAAGTAATTGGTAATAATTACTTTTTTGGAGAAGTAATTGTAATTTTTACTCATTACTTTTTTTTGGTAATTTTTACCACACTGTTAAATTGCATAAATTATTACTTCGGGCAAGACACAAAATCTCATAGTTTTAACTACAGAGCTTTTAGTGCCAGCCCAGGTAGGTGAGCCAGCATGGTCAATCATGTTTACATGGGGGGAAAAGGCACATCAGGGCATGCATGTATCTACTGCTGACTACTCAACTACATAAGTGACAAGCAAATTGAAATTGAAATGGAAAATTTGTTTGTTTATGTAGTTTTATATTTTCAAATTATTTGCATTAATATTAGCCTGCGTGCAGACACTTGTATTAATATATGTCATTTTGGGATACTGTGCATTAAAATGTCATTGATACAACTTGTGGCACTGTGCATTCTTAACTTAACTTTCAGACTTACACATTCAATGTATCTACCTGTTTCACACTTAGATACAAAACCAGCAGGGGTGGTGCCAGAGGGGGATACAGCCCCCCTGTTGGGGAACCTTAGCCCCCTCATTGGGGAAAATTTACAGATTTGTTGGGGAATGATCAGAAAGAAAAATTGTATTTTTAACAATTGGCAAAGACCTTTTTAACAGATTATGCCAGACACGTCCCTAATTAATGCTTTAATAGTGAAATAAAACTCCTTTAGAAACACAGGATACGGTATATATTGTGTAGAAGCCAACAGTAATAATTACAACACACAAAATTCCATTTTCAATTCTGTCTGCAATAATATTTGACAAAAATGGCCAAGGTTAATGACCACACTAGGTGTTCAACAGATTTTTTCTTTATTGATACCTTGAAAATAAATGCTGTAACTTGTTGGTTATTGTGATAATTTCACACTGAAAAGATGGGAAAAGCTATTCTAGACATTCAAACTTTGAAAATGTTCCAGAGGAGAATGCCCCTGCCCCCCCCCCCTACTAGCCCCCCCTGATGGCTCACCACCATATAAACACCCCCTAACACCAGTTCCTCAAAGCTTTTTTTCGATGTTTGGTTGTGGTGGGTTTGGATTCTTGTATTGCGACTATAGTCCAAACAGGAACCCACAGCTTACCAGGAATTGGCAGAGGAGCTGGTCCTAGAGTCCTCCATGTTTGACAACTACAGTCACTTTTGATAGAAGTGGATTGAGTTGGGTTAGCACCAGAGTTAACTAACTCTGGGTTAGCACTGGCAGGTTCTTTTGATGACCCAAATGTTGGTGTTTCTCTTTCACGTGTTGCTTTTGTCAATGATAAATTGTTTCTACCGAGGAATGCACGAAGCCAATCCCTACCTGGCCGATCATCTTTGAAGCGTGTTTTCAGATTGCAGCTACGAACATATTCCTGGACAAGATCACTAATCTGGCTTCTTGTTGGGCCAGACCCAAGAGAGCACATTGTCCCAATGCATTTCACCAAGTGTTGTTCAGCGTCTTTGTCGAGAGTTATTGGTCTACCAGGGCGAGTTGAACTTTTCCCTTCTTTCTTCATTTTAAGACGACGGCGCAGTATTCCTTCAGACATTCCGTATTTTGCTGCGGTTTTACGAATAGAATTTCCCGCTGCAATCTCCATCAACGACTTTTCTGCGTCGTCGTCGGTCCATCTCTTCCTAACAGTCTTCGTTTGTTTCTTCGGCATGTTTTCCAATGATAATACGTTTGAACGAAGTACTTTACACTACTAGACGTATTTTCTAATTGAATGATTCACGTGTATATGGTAGAGTCAAGTCCGTTCTGCGCATGTACGGAACTAATGTTTACATCTTTGTTTACAAAAAATATACTGATACCTTACTTCCTCTTGATCATTATGCATGGATCAATTTCTTCCTGTAACCATCCCCCCGGGCAATACCCCGGGGATTTGTAATTTTTTATGAAGCTCATCGCAAATTCCCCACCCCCGGGACTTTGAAATTTGACAATTCCCCGCCCCGGGGCAAGGTTGAAAAACTAAAACACATGAGTTTTAACATCAAACAAATGCATGTATAATTAAACACATTTTAACATCAAATGTAAATTTAAACAGTGGCTAATTTCTGTTTGCTGCTTCCTTTAAGCTCTATTTTTTTCGCTTTTTCAGCACCCCCCGCGTCGATTTGCGTTGATTTTCGGCAAGGTGAGAAATATTTCAATGAATTTGTCGCCATTTTGAATACGGAATACTTCAGTTAGTCCCACACCTCCTTGCATCCCCGCCCTATACCCCCGGGACAAAATTAATAAAACAATTCCCCACCACCGGGATTTGATTTTCTGCATTGTCCCCGGGGTTGCCCGGGGGGGGGGGGGGGGGGGTTACAGCAAGAATTGATTCATGCATTACTTGTACTCGAATTCGAAACAAAACATTTTTAGCAGAAATAGAAGAAATAGAGATATCCTCGTCGAATTGCTTGGTTTTCTGCCATGTTGCCCCGAACAGTTTTACACTGAGCTGAGTATTATTTAAATGCCACACGTAAATCCGGAGCAAGGTTCGCTTTATTTTAAGAAATATTAAACCTATATGTTCGGGGTAACGTTTCCCTGCTAAACGTGACGAAAACAAAAATGTTGCCGACGCGAAAGATTTAAATAATCAAATAAGGCAACAACAATCCGAGACAAGTGAGACTCTAGATCGTTCATAACCAAAAGATAATAAGTAGTTTCTAGTTGGATCAGTGAAATAATTTCAAAACATGCCATTTATAAGTACTGTACATGTATTCACTAATAACTGGCCGGAAAGACCGGAAAGTCCATGCGTAAAAAATAATTACCCGCATAGGAACAAAAGTGGAGGGTAGTGAGACCTTCACTGGTGTTGTGTGACATGTAAATATTTCGCACACAGCTGGAGTCATTTGGACACTGTAGACAGGTTAAAGGTCATGTAATAAACCTTCAAAACTAGAAATGTTTATTATGTTTACATATCGATGCTGGGTTTGGCAGCATGGATATTGAAAATGTTTTCATATTTTAGTAGCTATGTGCGCTTTGCATATAGTTAACAGCCCGAAATATAAAGGAGAAATTGAACTATATAATGGAAGACTTTAAGTGTATCTCGCACTTGGAATACCGCAAAACGAGATACGTAATATTTACCTTCCTTCTACGTGCGCGCGTAATAATTGCCCTCCTTGACTATACTGTCTGGCATCCTGGGTACCACCCATTTTTTGTCTTGAAGTTCAAGAGTTCAAATTTTGGCACGGGTTAAGGGGAATTATGTATAGACTCAGAGGTATAGACTGCAGAACCCAAATGTTTTCTATCTAGATTCTTTCCATTCAAATATCAAATTATATAATTAAAACAATCAATGCCTACCTATAAGTAAAGTATATGTTCTTACAAGCCCCAAAGCTTGGATGATATTTGGTTTTGGTTGTGGAGCTGGTGTCATAAAAGCTGCTGCTACACTGCCATATATGGCTCCTAACATGTGAAAATGAAAAACAATTATGTTTGATGATTGTAAAAGTACCCAGCCTATGCAATTGATGAAAATCAATGATTGGAAAGGCAATAGGTGAGTTTCAGGGTGTTGCACGTGCATCACTTTTCAAAAAAATTGACAAGCTCCCCTCAAAGTAAACATTTAAAATCAACAAAGTAGAGATACAGTTTCTAGATGTTTAACACTGTTATTCTGCTGTTATTGGCTCGCTAGCAAGTCAGTTTGCCATTGCTTACTTAATTGTGGGGAGCCTGCCAAGAGCCTGCCAATTCCTTTGCAAATGATGCGTGTGCAATACCCTGAAACTCATCTATTGATATACATGACATAATATTTAAATCAATCAATAATAATTATATAATTGGTATCAATTGGTATTGAATTTCATCAACTGATAAATAAAAATATATCTATTTGTCAATGAATCACTATTTATAAACTGCTACTACAAATTTATCAATTTTTGAGACTCTGTAATGTTACACCACAGAGATGGATATACAGGGGGGTGGGGAGGGCTCTGGGTGTGGGGGGTGCACACACCCCTGGCCCTTGGCCAAGGGGGTGCAGGGGGGGTGTCAATTACTCAATTAGTGCCTTGCTGCAGTGGGATGCGATGTGGCTTTTCATTGAAAATGTCAATCACATTCCTAATGTCTAGCTTCCTTGTGATATCCCTAGTAATAAAATCCATAATAAAACGTCCACTTTATCCCTAAATTTATTTGACACCTTCCAGGTTTGATAAAATGCACTATTGAAAACACAATTTAAAACTTTCTTCAAAGTACTGTCAGAATGCAGGAAATGCCATTTCAGAGGTCCAAATTTCAAAAATTTCCCCCAGACCCCCCTACGAATGGTTTGACTAAGGTTAAAAAATTCTAGATCCACCCCTGCAGCACCCCCCCCCCCCCTACCAGATCAAGCTGGATCCATCACTGGTACACCATGGTTGCTGCAAGTGTTATTGGTAAGAGTCTACTGTACACAGTGTAGATAGGCAATTATTTGTGTACAGTACAATAAATAAAATGTTACTGAAATTACATTAGAGACTCTGCACAGTTTGGTTGCCATATAAAAACAGTCAAGTTCATTTTTTTTTGCTATTTTCCCATGATTTTCTAAATAAGAAGTCAACATGTTTTAATTTTTAAGCTCAACAAGTTCTTATACTGTATAATGGGGTTTGAATGTCAAAATTGTAGCATACACATTCTTAATCACTAGGTTCTTATACAGTATGTGGGTTTTTACTGTATAATCTTCGCACTATTCTAATTCTTGGTTTGCACTTGACGTCATGGCAGCCATGTTGAAGGAACATTAGCAAATGAATCTCATTAGCCACTCTGACTAGTCTCTAGTATTTGAAGTAATAGACAACTATACATAAGAACAATAGATTTCAGCATTAATGATCATTTGTGTACTTCATAAGTTAAACAATGCTCTTTTAATGTTCACTTGTGCAAGCTAAAAAGAAAAATATCACAAACTTCCCTCCTTCGAGGGAATTTAGAAATTGTGAATCTCCCATAACAACAATTATTATACAATATCCTGGTTGCTATGCATGTTTCATTGGTCATTGGCTAATTAGAGGACAGACACATGGACATGTCAGATCACATCACCTGACTATGTTTTTTTTTTCTTCATACCCCAAAATCCAGCAAGAGTTTTGATAAAAACCTTTTAAATGTTTGTATTGTATAAAACAATTGGTTTCCATTTTTTTGTCATCTGTTCAGTTATAGATGCACAGAAAATGCAACAACGTGGTAAGAACATCAGCGACCCACTCAACTGCATCTTGTGAGCCACTTTTTTGTTCTTACCACGTTGTGATGTTATTGGTGCATCTATAACTGAACATACAATGGCAAAATGGAACCTATTTATTAATTAGAAACAATAAAAATGAATTGGTGATCATGGTATTACTGTACAGTCTGCAGTATTACAGTATGTGTTATAGAGTTTGTTTTGTTTTGAGCACTAATTTGCAAATATCAATCAATACCAATCTCAAACTCATTAATAATTCATGAGGTAATCAGCCAATTACAATAGTTCATTCAATCATGATTGAAGTTGGATACTCCAGTAAAACACGCTAAAATCGTATACCACACAAGATATTAGATGGAAACCGCGGTGTTCATCTAATTCTTAATATCTTAATTATCTATGCAAAATAAACAAGTTGCTGTACGAATAAATTTTACACACACTCATGAATAAAATCTCATGAGGGTTTATTTTAATTGCATTTATCAACAACTCGCTTAGCATGTTTCATCAGGGGAATCCAAACACTTGAAAACAATAAAACCACCCGGCCATCAGCCTCATGCTTTCATCATGTTTTCTCGTGTTTGGATCCCCTGGTGAAACACTCAAACTCGTTGTTGATATATTACATCAAACATGATTACTGTAGTTCCAACCTCATCATTGATTGCCATTGATAATCAATATGAATTGATAAACATGTGCAATTACCTCTTTCATCAATTGTTCATTTAATCAAGCCATTAATTTATTAAATTGTTATATTGATTGATATTTAATTAATATATAAAATTTCTACCAGTTTCATTGATTGCATTTGCCAGTAAAAGCACCACCAACACTAAGCAACTACAATTTTATGTTACTGTATATTAAATTACAAGTCAACACATTTTAATTTACTGTAATAAAATCTTAAATTTGAATTTTCTAACCTGCAATAGCTCCATTTGCCCCTATTGAAATTACTCGATCCACGCAATTTGAACCGTCAAATTCATCCAGACTTAATTCCGAGGACATTTTCACTCATTTGGATGCAAAAAATCCGAAAAGACAACAGACCAAAACGTCCAAATATTCCAAAGTGTGCAAGATATTTTGAAGAGCAACAGTGGAAGAAGTGAAGTCTTTCCCAGTCTATTTGGCCGTGATGAGGGCCTCAAACCGGTCGACTAAAACGGATAACTCAAAAGGACTAAAAGACTAAGTGTCTCTTCTCGACAACCTAACTACAACAAAAAACCCTAACCCTAGTCAGAAATCTGGTTTACCGCCTAGTTTTTCAGAAAAACATATTTGACGACATTAATTTGGAAAAGTAATGTAAAGCCTGTAATCGTAAAATGAATATAAGAGCCTTGCTCAAAATTTTAAAATGCAATACCATAACGAAAGGAAACCATTTAAAAACAAAATATATTTATTGACGTTTCGTTACTTAACCAGTAACATCTTCAGAATGACTTAAATATAACGTAGTTTCATATTACAAGAAAAAAACGGTAAAAAGGAGATTAATAAAACAATTTAAAAATATAAACTATAAACGATCAAAAAGAGATTAAACAATTTTAAATTTAAATTATATAATAGACCAATGAAATGCTTACCAGGTGACAAGTACAAAACAGAATTGTGTGAAGAATGTGATGAAAGATCAACATAATAAGATGAGGTGTGAAATAACATAAAAGGCAAAGAAAAAATAATAAAGATGACAAAAATAAAATATATATCAAAACAACGAAAGTGCTATAGAGGAAATATTTTCATTTAGAGAGGGTCGAGATTTAGAAATGAGTAAGCTCTCGCGAAGAAGGAGTTCAAGATTAGAGTTAGAAGTTAGAACAAGAGGAAGATAGTATGGTAAAGTCACTTGGTGAGATGTTATATTCGAAACGGTCCGTTTCTTTCCCGTCAAAGGCGAAATTACCCCCATGTGTTCTGAGATTCGCGTGTGAAGATATCGGCGAGTTTGGCCGATATACAACACTCCGCAGCATTGACACGTGTACTGATAAACAACACGCGATCTCATCAACATGGGGATTCGCGATCGGTCCTTGTAAGAAAAGAAACTCGACAGACGTCTACCAGATTTGAAAATAAAACGTAAAGAAACATCTGGGAAGGCAGAAGAACATAATTTCATAATTTGAGTTCGGAGCTTGTAGCGAGTGTAATCCAGTAAACGGAAGTGAAAAGTATAGGGGAATGGGTTAAACGTCTCGAGAAGAGGTGGGAGGAAAACCGTTTGGCAAGAAAGGCACGAATACAATATTCAACTATAGTCACCCGTGATGATTACCAGATCCTCAAGAATTTAAAAGACGACCCGAACATTTTCATTATGAAGCCAGACAAAGGCAACGGTATTGTTTTGTTTGACAAGACGGATTATGATCGTTAAAATGCTTAATATTCTGTCCGAACTCATCTAAATTTAAGGAACTAAACTCCGATCCGCTCAAGCATACCATAAATCGTGAAAATCATCTGCGCTCGTCCCTCCGTAGTCCGTACTTTGAAGAACGATAATGTCATACCTAATAATGATGTATACGAACAATTATGTCCTTCTGGCTCTAGACCCATGCAGGTATTTTGTACGGTTTACCTAAGGTGCACAAGATCTTCCTTTTAGACCTATTCTTTCTGCAATTAACACTCACTCTTACAAACTTTCAAAATTTCTTGTCACCATTCTTAATTCTCTTTTCATTAGGTCCCTTTATGATTCCAGACACACTTTCTTTCCTTGAAGACCTACGTTCTTAATCTTGATTCTTAAAACGTTTTTATGGCTAGTTTTGATGTTAATTCCTTGTTCACTAATGTCCCGCTTGCAGTGGCGTAGCCAAGGGGGGGGTCGAGGGGGGGCGACCGCCCCCCCAATGGTCTTCCAGGCCATTCCTGTGAAAAGTTTAAATCCGGGGAGAAACTTGTTGAGGGGGGGGGGGGTAATGATGTTACGTAGTGAAGCCTTCAAGGGAGAAGCAAGTTGACTCGTAATGATATTACTATATATTACTGTTTTATTTTCTATGGAAAATATAGCATTACAAGGTCCACATACATACGACTTATCATAAATAATTCTCAATAAATTTTGATATGTGTACTACATTGTTTTGGTTTGGAGACAACAAAACTTTGCTATTTATGGCGATCAGTTATTTTTTTAAATCTCGCCTCAGAATGCGGGAAATGCAGTCTGAGAGATTCTAGAATTCAAAAAATTTCCGGGGGGGCATGCCCCCGGACCCCCCTAGGAGGCTCGCGTCTTCGACGCTCGACCAATTTCGCTCCCCCAAAGGACAGAACCCTGGCTACGCCACTGCCCGCTTGATGAAACCATTTATATTATGATTAATAAGGCTTTTCAAAATTCCACTCTTTTTGAAGGTTTTTCGGTATCACAGCTCCGCAATCTCTTAAATTTTTCAGTTAAGAATTGTCATTTCCTATTTAATAACCGTCTTTATGAACAAGTGGTTGGTGTAGCTATGCATGGCTCGCCACTTTGGTCCTCTATTTGCCAACACCTTCTTATCTTAAACATGAACGTCATTGGTTAGCTAATTGCCCACTTGAATTTAAACCACTTTTCTTTCGTCGTTATGTTGATGATTGTTTTGTTATTTTTCGTTCTCGTGATCATGTTCTTCCTTTTCAAGATTACCTTAATTCTCAACACCCTAATATTACATTTACCAGTGAGTTAGAAAGCAATTCCACGCTTCCTTTCTTAGATATCTCAATTGATCGCTCTGGCAACTTTTCTACGTCAGTTTATCGTAAACCCACTTTCACTGGTTTATTTACTAATTTTGATAGCTTCATTCCCCTGTCTTTCAAACGTGGTTTGTTTTATACTCTTATTTTCAAAATTTGCTCTTCATACCATCTGTTTCATTCGGAACTAGCTGAACTTAAGAAACTCTTTCTTAACAATGGCTATTCTAATGTTTTTATTGACCGTAATTGTATTCGTGCTTTTCTTGACAAAACGGTTTTCTCCCACCTCTTCTCGAGACGTTAACTCCCTTCATAAAACTATTCTTCTACTTTTCACTTCCGTTTACTGGATTACACTCGCGACAGCTCCGAACTCAAATTATGAAATTATGTTCTTCGCCTTCCCAGATGTTTCTTTACGTTTTATTTTCAAATCTAGATCTGGTAGACGTCTGTCGAGTTTCTTTTCTTACAAGGAACCGATAATCCCCATGTTGATGAGATCGCGTGTTGTTTATCAGTACACGTGTCAATGCTGCGGAGCGTTGATATCGGCCAAACTCGCCGATATCTTCACACGCGAATCTCAGAACACATCAAGGCGGAAGTTACGTTTTGATTATTGGGGGGGCCCAAGATCGCCGTCGGCTTGCTCTAGGAGTCTGGGTGCTAGATTAGGAAAGTGTTGCTAAGCAACGTATGGGTGAAGATTTTGGACTTTGTTTCTGGCAGGGAAAGAAGACTACATTTCTTGGGAAAATTCACTGCTGCTAATTGTCCAAATTATTGGGGGGGCACGGCCCCCCCCTGGCCCCCCTATAACTCCCCCTCTTGGGAACACATGGGGGTTTCGCCTTTGACGGGGAAGAAACGGACCGTTTCGTCTTTCTCAGGAAATTCTCTCACATGTCCACCGAACTAAAACATAAACATCTCACCAAGTGACTTTACCATACTATCTTCCTCTCGTTCTAACTCCAATCTTGAACTCCTTCTTCGCGAGATCTTACTCATTTCAAAATCTCGACCTTCTCTAAATGGAAATATTTCCTCTATACCACTTTCGTTGTTTTGATATATATTTTATTTTTGTCATTCTTTATTATTTTTTCTTTGCCTTTTATGTTATTTCACACCTCATCTTATTATGTTCATCTTCCATCACATTCTTCACACAATTCTGTTTTGTACTATAATATTTGTCACCTGGTAAGCATTTCATTGGTTCTATTATATAATTTTAAATTTAAATTTGTTTAATCTCTTTTTGATCGTTTATAGTTTATATTTTTTTAATTGTTTTTAATCTCCTTTTCACCGTTTTTTTCTCTTGTAATATGAAACTATATTAACGTTATATATAAGTATATTCAATGTAATCTTTAAGTCATTCTGAAGATGTTACTGGTTAAGTAACGAAACGTCAATAAATATATTTTGTTTTTAAAATGTTTCCTTTCGTTATGGTATTGCATTTTAAAATTTTGAGCTGGGCTCTTATTACTCGGGCTACTGTGGTAGCCGCAATCTCGTCCCCAGAGCCCAAATTGCTCCGGCCGAGTCTAGGCTTTAATTTATTTTTTGCGTCCGCGAGCATTAGTCTCCCGGCCGCGCGATATTGACCCGACAGGCTTTGTGAACAACATGTCCTCCTACCTAGATATTACCAATAATCAGTAAGTGTGAAACGGCCTTGAATTACCAATAATTGGTAATTGTAGGTTAATTCTTTGTCCCACATGCGGGATGTTAAACTTTGGTTGGGGTGGTGGGTTGGGAATTAGTTTTTTAAAATTAACGATTATTGGTAATTCTAGGGATTTCACACTTACTGATTATTGGTAATTCTAGGTAGGAGGATATGCTGTTGTGAAAGTGAGGCAAGCTAGCAACCTCGTACCCAGCCCCTACAAATGGCCCTGGGGACGAGGTTGGCAAGCTAGTTCTTTCTTTTCAACAGCTTGGCATTTGACCTGGTTTGACGAAGATTTCTCGAAGCTTTTAGAAGACTTCAACTGACTTACTGAACACTGTTATTGATCAGTCATGTGGTTGACAACTGTGTTAATGTTAAATATGCTCACTACGCTTACAAATGCAGACATTGATAGCGGTAAACCTACACCAAAAGATGCTGAGCTAATATTTCGATCCGGGTTGTTCCGCAGTCTCGATCAAAACAAACTGATTATACACAATGTTTTGCCGGTACGGTTTCGTGCATAAGCTTATGCCAAGCTGCATTGCTATTAGTAGCCCGAGTAAACGCCTAGCGGGTGTCTTGTATTCATTTTATTTTGCGATTACGGTTTCCGCCCGGTAAATCACTTGCTACGATAAAGCCTGTAATGTTAAAGCACACTTCAACATCACAGGAAGATGTGATTCCTCACGAGAAAGTTGGCCCAGTTTATTATCCGAGTTGGTCTGAGCAGGCACATCTCAAAAAATTTCCAGGCCAAAGATCACTTCGGAGTCGTGGCCACTGGCTACCTTAAACAGCGGATCAAATACTACAGCAACCACTCGGCATGCTTATTCTCCTTGGCGGGGCGAAAATTTACCTGGTTGTTGTTCATCCAAATCCAGGGACCCTCAACTGGTGTTACAAACTGGCGTTGAGATATAGGCATTTAACTCTATGACAGAAGTGAGAAGTTTAGTTTAATAAAACCAAGGAATTCCAAACGCTTGTTGACGCCGATTTTGATCTCGGTCACAGAGACATGGCTTAAACCGAATATTCTGAACCGTGGAACTATTGCCTGGAAATACTTTTACAATCCATCGAAGAATCAATCGAATAGGTGGGGGAGTAATGTGTAGATTATTCAATCTGTCGCTTTATCTTGGCATGGTACCAGCAAACTGGAAGCTCGCTAATATTACAGCCGTGTTTAAGAAGGATGACCCGCAACAAAACCATCAAAACTAATAGACCTATATCTCTACTTAGCACGTTATCCAAGATACTGGAGCGTTGTGTATTTAATCCATTGTTACCAGCACCATCATTTCCAACATGGTTTTCCTGAAGGGTCGGTCTACCACAACACAACTGCTTGAGGTCTATCACTATATTTTGGACTCTCTTGCTAGCGGTCAAGAAGTTTGATGCCATTTATCTTGACTTAACCAAGGCCTTCGACACTGTATCTGCTTCTACTCAAACTTGGAAATGATGGTATTACCGGCCCTCTATACTCACCTGGTTTAGCAGCTACCTCGCCAGCAAACATCAAAGAGTTGTTATGGAAGGCTTTTTTTTCGATTGGCTCCCTGTTACATCTGGCGTGCCCCTTCTCTTCCTTGTGTATGTAAATGACGTTCCTGCTTATATTCAATATGGCTCATCAATTGCTCTTTATGCGGACGATTCTAAATATAGATCAGTGCGACCAATCGATCTACCTAATGCCAGTAACCTCCTTGGCTCCTTTACAATCTCGTTCCCAGAGCCCACGTAACCACGTTCCCCTTACCCAGCGGGCGGGAAACGAGAGGCTCTGGGATAATCCGTTCACGCCATCACAGGATTCTGGTTATCCGGAAGAAGAGTTATATAGAGTTCACTGTGTTCATCAGCATGCAATGAAATATCGATGTGAAACGGATTATCCCAGAGTCTCTCGTTTCCCGGGTGGGGAACGTGGGCTCTGGGAACGAGATTGCCTCCTTCAAAAAGATGGGTAATGTCATACAGTATACCCAAGTGCAAAGTTGTGCATTTTTCAAGGAAGAAAACGGCAAGTGCTCCAACGGGTCAGGACTTATAATCCAGTAGGGGGACAGCAGTTGGAGAGCGTCCTCGTGTACCCTTGACCTCGGTGTCACTGTGGCCAATGCGACATTTCATGGTCAAAACAAATTGAAAATATTGTCTCTAAAGCAAATATAAGACTCTTGGTCTTGTAAAAAGAGTGTGCCAAGACATTGAAGACGCTGACACTAGGAAACTACTATATATACTGCACCATTGTCAGGCCTAAGCTTGAATATAGCAGCAATCTTTGGTCTCCATACACAATCAAATACCGCGCTCACATTGTTAAGAATGTGCATGCATGCATGCAGCGGAGGGCCACCAGATTTATTTTAAATTACCCCAGAAATATGTCATACACCGAGAGACTTTGTAAAAAACTAACCTTCTACCTTTAGAATTCAGAAGAGAAGTCTCTGACTTGTTACTGTTCCATAAGTCTAGAAATGGCCTTGTGTCTATGATTATAAACAATTTCTTGAACACCTTCGTCTCACGCTATCAGAACACGCAACTTTTTGACCCCAATAACTATACCCTTATATTATACTTAGGCACAAAACAGGATTATTTTTAGAAACTCGTACTTTATTAGATCTGCCTGAACTTTGGAATACTCTGCCCTCAGATATAAAAAGCCTGTAATTTATTTTCTTCCTTTAACTCTAAACTTATTAACTTGTACCTATCACTTGAAACCTATACTAGTTGTACTTGCGCTATTGATGTATGTGTGTATATGTATATATGTGCATATATACTTTTTATATTCCATGTACCCGATCCCTGCCACCTCTAGTAATGTTCTGTAATTTGTTGATCAGTATTGTGTATAATTTATTTCTTGTGGCAAATCCATTAAACTAAACTAAACTACACTGAAACAACCAGTTCCGAAGGACCGAAACAAGTTTCCAAAACACCTTTCAAAAAAGTTTCCGAAACTTGTTTCAAAAAATAGACAGTGTTCTAATCAGGGAAACTTGGTTTCTGAAACAAAAGCCGTGTTTATACACGGCCAAAATTTAAGCAACGCTTAAGTTAAGCGTGCTTAAAATGCGCCCACCTTGGTGTGTTTACACGGGCATTTAATAATCCCTTGCTTAAAACACGTACACCATTATTCAACCTTCGCAGTATCACTATGGGAGTATGGGTAGCGTGCGTCAAAGAACAACGAAAGACATCGGTACACGAGAAAGAGTTAAATAACTAAAAGAAAGAAACAAACAAAGGAACAAATAATAGCGAGGATGGAAGCTTATACAGCAGAGCAAAAAAATGCATTTTTGCACCGTATTAATGGCAAGCGTTTTTCATTCCCGTTGCGTTTACACGGCCAACTGATTACTTCGTATCACTATGGGAGTATGGGTAGCGTGCGTCAAAGAACAACGAAAGACATCGGTACACGAGAAAGAGTTAAATAACTAAAAGAAAGAAACAAACAAAGGAACAAAGAATAGCGAGATGGAAGCTTATACAGCAGAGCAAAAAAATGCAATTTTTGCACCGTATTAATGGCAAGCGTTTTTTCAATCCCGTTGCGTTTACACGGCCAACTGATCGTGCTCAGTTTAATCCACCTCTTTGAGGTGGTGCAAAACTAATCGCAATTAATTTACGCCGATCTGTTTACACGGATATTTTAAGCCCGCTTATTATTAAAGTCAAATGTGGCTCAGCTATAGTCTCGAAAACTTTCTCCAGTGTATATATGCCGGGTTTTGAGTGATCCTAATTTAGCACGTGGTTTCCATGAGATGAAGAAGGACTTCTCAAAACTCATTAATAATTCATTGAACCAAAAAACAAAATAAATTAATGTTTAATCAGTGCTTTGAAATCGCGAGGAAAAGTACTAGTACCTTGAAATAATGCAAAATAGGGTTTTTCAAAGTCTTGGGACTTTGAAATAAGGCAAATTATATTACATTTCAGAGGTTTCTTCGGAGTTTTGAGTTTGAGAAGTCAGTTCAAATACTCGACGGAGGACTTTTACCGGGATAACAAAGCCCTCGTGCATTAAAAAGGCTCGCCTTTTCACAGGGCCGTCCTCAAAAAATTCTGCAGGGGGGGGTTGTACGCTCAATTTTGCCGACTGCCTCATAATCGTCACTCGTCCAGTACTAGTACTCGCCGAGTCTGACTGCTGGTGGGTGCCGACTGCCGACTGAAATCTCTTGTCTGCCGACTATAGAACAAATAAAGCAATTCTTGGGGGGGTGTCACACCCCCCCAAACCCCCCCATAGGCTCCGGCCCTGCCTTTTCAAAAAGCACTCGGACTTTGAAGTAATATATCATACACGAGGAGGAGTGTTTCATCAGGATAACCAAACACCGAGACGTTTGTTGAAAACCGAGGCAAAGCCGAGGTTTTTTTAACAAACTTCGAGGTGTTTGGATATACTGATGAAACACTCCTCCGAGTGTATGATATAGCATCTCAAACAAATCAGTGTTTTAAGAGAAAATCAAGATGAAAGTTTGCTTAATTTATGTAATTTCTTCCTCCGATATCCAAGCCACCGACACGGTAAAGTCCTCCGTCTCGTATTTGAACTATTACATGAAGTATTTCACAACGCATCTTTACATAAAATTTCGCAATATGAACGAAATGAAACCAGAAATCTGCATAATTTTTTAGACACACGTCAAGAGTAAATATTAAACTACGAGATGAGGAATTCCTCTGTGGCAGCGATCATACTAAATGTAATATGTTTAGTTTCGTTGGGTCTGATCATTATTTTGTTCAGTAAACTCGGCAAGCCTTATCACCGTGGTTTCTTCTGTGACGATGAAAGCATTAGTAAACCGTTCAAAAGTGGAACGGTCTCTTCTTCTATCGCTGCCGTTGTCGGAATATTGCTGCCAGCCATTTGTATATTAATCATAGAAGTTCCACGATTTCGTGAAGCGAAAAAAGAAGAGCCAAAAGCGTTTTATAAAACACAATGGTGAGTGAAGACGTCGTTCGTGCAGTACTCCATACAACTGTATGTACGACGACAAGGCTTCTCTGTTCAATATTCGAACATTTAACCTTGATATTTAAACTTTCTTGGTATTCTCAGTGGTATTCTCTCGTCAGAAAATCTTAGTTTCTGTATTGAACTTAACAAATAACGTTTAAATTAGAGACGACTTGTTTTTAAAGTGATCGAAAACAAATAAATTGTGAGAACATACCCTCGTGACGTCTTTACCGGCCAATTATTGTTTAAATTTAAATTATAAATTATTAAATTGTTTAAATTATTTAAACAATGTTTATACAGGTGTTGGACGTGACGTATTTGTAAACGTGTATATAATAAACGTATATATATATTTATGTTCGAAATCTGCGTTTAAAAGGCAAGATGTCATTTCATAACTTGGCAAGGATTTCGTCTGTTATGTTTAATTTGGTCTGTCTTGTTTCGTTGTGTGTTATTAGTAGTTTACTCGATAAGATCGGGAAGCCTTATCACCGTGGCTTCTTCTGTGACGATGAAAGCATCAGTAAGCCGTTCAAGGGCGATACTGTAGCTAGTTCAGTCACAGGTGTTGTAGGAATATTTGTCCCCATAGGTTGTATTTTTAGTCATAGAGGTACCACGATTTCATCAAGTAAGGAAAGAAGAGTTTGAAACCATTTTAACAAAAACCCATTGGTGAGTATTAATTATTATTTAATGGTTTGAGTCGGTTTTCTTTGTTCTCTAGGGATGTATCTTCAATACATCCCAAGAGAACCAATAATTAAAATATCTGTATATAGATATTGCCCAGGTCAACAGGGGAATATCTAGATATTGCCCTGGTCAACAGGGCAATATAATTTATAGTAATTGATATGTTTTTTACAAAACCTCAACTATTAAATAAGTCAATTAATTACCTTGAACCTCGGCTTTTATCCAAATAAAGCTCTTGGGGCCACAGGCCCCTCAGGTTGTATTTGTCTAAAAGCCTCGGTTTCTCAGTAATTGTTCTCTTACATACACCTCTTTAACTCGTACCATATTTTCTGGGTGATAAACCGCGGGTTATCTTTTAAAGGCGATGTACAGTCCGTTCTGCACATGTATGAAACTAATATTTACATCTTTATTTACAAAAATAATACTAATACCTTATTCAAGATTGTAAGCTTTTCTTGGTTCCCATTCATTACTTGTACCCAAAACAAAACATTTTCAGGAGAAATAGAAATCCGAGGAGATATCCTCACTGAATCGCTTGGTTTTCTGCCATGTTGTTCCTTAACGGTTTACATTTTGCCGAGTACGTCACATGTAATTATCTACAAATGTCATGTTTGTGGGGACCACATTTGCGATCATGCGCAGAACGGACTGTACAATCGATCACCTTTAAGTTTGCTAGGAAACATAATTAGTGTGGGTAATAGGGTGGTGCGGGTGATCTGTTGAATCTTAAGATGATGCCATCACGGAAGACGGAGACCAAGGATTCTACTTTCATCTTTCAACTACTGGTACTGTACTGTACTTTTTTAAAATTTTGTGGTCCCAAACCTATTTTAGCAGCTGTGGGTTATCGATGGTGCGGGTAATACACTGATTATTTTTAAGTGACTGTTGTGTGCGGGTTGCATAGTGACATTTTTGTTGCTGTGAGGGTTTTTACGCCGTGTGGGTTGTCGCCAGAAAAATACAGTAGTTAGATATTACCAAAAATAATTGGTGGATCAAACTCTCACTGGTGTTCTTTTAGCACAGACGCATTGAGATATCATGGAAGCATGTCTTGTCGGTAACATCTTTCATTGCTTCTGTTAATAGAATCCTGCCAGGATCCTCCTGTTAAGTCTACATGTACAGTAGGATCCTAACCATGTTACTAGGATAATTTAGGCTCCTGACAGCAGATCCTATAGCATCTAGCAGTTAGGATTTCCACCAGGGAAAGCATGTCACATCAAATGCATTTACACAAGTTAATATTATATACATGTTATAATTATTGTTACCATTTAACTTCCTGCAGTGGGCGGACTGCCCCAGTCGGGCTTACCAGGAAACACCCCGGCGGGCCCCTTGCCTGTTGGGCCCCCTTTGGGCCCTTAAATTTTTTTGACTTTGCATAAAGTAAAAAAAAGGCTTATGTATCAATCAGGAAATACATGCTTATAGGATAATATAGGAAGCTATAGTTTCTTCCGACATTTCAAGTTCTGGAATTATGCAGGTATACGGGACCATGCAGGTATAAATATATTGTTCACAAACCTCTGTCTACCATCTGAGTGGACAATAGTTATAGAGCGTCTGGCTACTCGTAAAATCTCACAGCTTGTTAATAACAGGATGTGTTCGCAAACATGCAGGCTGGTAGCAAGGCTGGTAGTAACAGGTTTGTAACAATGCTGTTCATTCAACAAGCTGTGCTACAGCTTTCTTAGCATGCATCAGCCTGTTAACAAGTTGTTAGCTGCAGCATGGTAACAGGCTGTTGGAAGAACTTGTCACAGGTCTGTAAACAAGTTGTCAACAACCTGTTACAAACACGTTAAAGTGTTTATGAAACGAAAATTAAGTTTGTCTTATTTGAAAGTACTTTTGAAATGACAAAGTAACATCTTTTGCTGTTTTTCGTTTCCTTGCTTCGTTTATGAGATATTTCAGTTTGTTTTATATGTGAAACTAACCAGTGACATCAAAGGTGCATAATGACTTACTGGGAAAGGTTATATATCTTTTCTGTTATCAAACGGAATCACTTCAAAGCAATTATGTGTGCGTTTTTCCCTTACACCAACAGAAATATACATTTTCAACTGATTCCGTTTAGTAATAGCAAAGATATATAACCTTTCCCAGTATAGTCATTATGCACGTTGTGATGTCACTGGTTAGTTTCACATATAAAACAAACTGAAATATCTCATAAACGAAGCAAGGAAACGAAAAACAGCAAAAGATGTTACTTTGTCATTTCAAAAGTACTTTCAAATAAGACAAACTTAATTTTCGTTTCATAAACACTTTAACAAACTGGGACAACCAGTGCGAACTGTGGCAACCTGTTGGAACAACTGCGTTTTTACGTGTGTAGCACTCGGACGGTTGTGTGTTCGAGCCCCATCTGGAGCTTTGATTTTTTGAGTTTAACAAATTACGACAGCTTGTACAGCAAGACTGAACAACTGAAACTTTTTAACAACTTCAAGCTGAAAACAAGTTTACTAACTAGTGGAAAAACTTTACTGATTCGTATTGCTATAATGGTTAATGCCTGCCCTTTAATTAATTACAACTTTCACAAGCTTCACATTACAAGTATAGGAACTGGGAACACGTCTTGTTGTCAAGCTGCTGTGTGATTTATTAAACGTGATATCGTCTGATTTTTCTGCAGGTTTCGTTGGCTTACAGTAGTCCTAACATTATTTGTGATTGGTGCTGCTTCAACAACTGTGTTGACAGATATTGGGCAAGTACACTGTAGGAAGGCTTCGCCCACATTTCCTTGCTGTCTGTAGACCAGATTTTTTAACGTCTTAATTGCAGTTTCAGGATTTAAGAAAAATTTTATTACTGACTACGATGTGCACGGGGAAATGCAGATGAGATACGAGAAGCAAGGCTGTCTTTCCCGTCTGGTCATTCATCATTTGCAGGTAATTGCATATTAATTGCATATATCATCAGTAAATAAGTTATTTTCCGCATATCTGGTACTGTCGTACTGTATACAAATCGTATAATTATGCGAAATAGAGTATTGCAAGGTTAGATATACTGCCGAAAACGTTTCTCTCTGACGAAGGGCCTTCGCTCGAATCGTTAGACTACTACGTTCTCTGTTTCGGCAGTATATCTAACCTTACTACTTTCATTTCACTATTTGTATAAATTTATGCGGCTTGACGAGTCGTATGTTCGTACTGATCCGGCAGCCTCTAGTTTCCAGGCCTTTCTTTTTTAACGTTTCGAGCGGCCTGAATCATGAGAGGCCTGGTCGATAATGTTTTTATAATCTAGCTCCCCCAAGCGTAACCCCCCAGGTCCCCTCCTCCCTAGCACCTGTTGAAGTTGTAGTACAATCGGACCTTCGACGGTTTCAATCACGACAACTTATAGATAGTTCACTTACCATCCTACGTGCCAGTACCCATCCTTGTTCCCAGGGTGCTTTTTCGAAATTGGGAGGGGTGGGAAAAGGCCCTGGCATCGGCTAGTCACAACACCCAGAAAATACTGGGTAATAAATTAGCAATTTAGTTTAGTATGCAAAATAATTCTGAGTAATGGCAGTCCGTGGGAGAAGTTCATTATAATGGCGGTCCCATTGGTTTCATTGGCGGTCCTGTTGAAGCTATTTGATCATAACTGGCACAAAACTATGCATAATTACGTTTCTCGAGGAATGTTTAAGAAAAGCAATCAACCTATGAAAACGCAGAGTCCACCAGCCGATACCAGGGCCTTTTTCCTACCCTCCCAATTTCAAAAAGGCCCTGGGAACGAGGATGATACAATACCAATTTAAATAACTTATGTAGTGAATGACGTCTTACGTATGAACATAACCGAACTTACCCGTTTGCTACTCTTATAAAGTAGCTAGTGTAGAATCTCCACGATCTTTTGTTAGAATCTTATACACGAGCCTGAGCAATCTCGTCTTAACAGCCAAGGGTCTTGGGAACGAGAATGCATTTTCCGACTTTTCCGCTAGTCTTCTCTCGATTATCCTATTCTATGACGTCATCAGAATGAGTTATCTGGAGAAAAGAGGACATAGGAACTAGTATGCGGATCCGGACCGTACACTAGCAACATGTGTGAGGGGGTACAACCCACGCGACTTGTCAATCTATGTATAGACTACGTCACTATCGCCTGTATTCTAAAAGCTTCCTCACACTCACACTCAATGAGTGGCCCCTCACACTCAATAAGTGCAACTCGACACTCAATGAATCTCCACTTACCCTCACTTAGTACGAGACTACACTCACTCTTTAAACACTATTCAACTGAATGGTTGTAGAGTGAGTGTAGTCTCATGCTCACTGAGGGTAAGTGGAGATTCATTGAGTGTTGAGTTGCACTTATTGAGTGTGAGGGGCCACTCATTGAGTGTGAGTGCGAGTGTGAGTGAGCTTTTAGAATACAGGTTTATGTGTATGTTTGAATAAATTAACGTGAAGCTGTGCTCATTGCCAACAAGGGAAAATATACACTAACTAACGGAAATAGCATTTCAGGGACTCTAAATTTCAAAAATTTTCGGACCCCGCTCGGTTTGTCGCCCTTCCTCTTTTCTCACCCTAGCTCCGCCACTGCTGAAGATGAACCCCCACTTTTCTCACCCTAGCTCCGTCACTGCTGAAGATGAACCCCCACTTTTCTCACCTTAGCTCCGCCACTGCTGAAGATGAACCCCCACTTTTCTCACCCTAGCTCCGCCACTGCTGAAGATGAACCCCCACTTTTCTCACCCTAGCTCCGTCACTGCTGAAGATGAACCCCCACTTTTCTCACCCTAGCTCCGTCACTGCTGAAGATGAACCCCCACTTTTCTCACCCTAGCTCCGCCACTGCTGAAGATGAACCCCCACTTTTCTCACTCTAGCTCCGTCACTGCTGAAGATGAACCCCCACTTTTCTCACCCCAGCTCCGCCACTGCTGAAGATGAACCCCCACTTTTCTCACCCTAGCTCCGCCACTGCTGAAGATGAACCCCCACTTTTCTCACTCTAGTCCGTCACTGCTGAAGATGAACCCCCACTTTTCTCACCCCAGCTCCGCCACTGCTGAAGATGAACACCCACTTTTCTCACCCTAGCTCCGCCATTGCTGGAGATGAACCCCCACTTTTTCTCACCCTAGCTTGCTCCGTCACTGCTAAAGATGAACCGTCACTTTTCTCACCCTAGCTCCGTCACTGCTGAAGATGAACCCCCACTTTTCTCACCCTAGCTCCGTCACTGCTGAAGATGATCCCCCACTTTTCTCGCTCTAGCTCCGTCACTGCTGAAGATGATCGCGTCGATAGAAAACTTTCGGGTGTTAACTTTTGTGTGTTATTGAGAAGTTAATTATAAACGTATTGAAAATATGTAACTTTCTTTTGTTTGCAGGGTATTGTATGGTGTTTTTGGTTTTGTACATTGACATCAGAATGACGTTCTGCAAGCATTTGAAATTATTCAAACCGTTTCTGCAGTTCGTCTTCGTCAACATGGCTATTCTTTGTGGGCTGTCACGCGTCTCTGATTACAAGCATCATTGGAGTGACGTCTTAACGGGACTTCTCCTGGGAACATTGATCGCGATATTTTTTGTCTACAGAGTTTTGCGACTTCATCACGTTGACTTGATAGGAAACGAAAATCCGCCATTGGAACTTTTTACTGTCCTACAACGCAGGGATCCTGAACGAGGCGAGACGCCTCAATGAGCTTAATCTATATAGATCGTTTGCACATGACGTCACGTCCGCCATCTTGGTTGATTTTTCGGTTGGCAAACACTGTCAGTCAACTCTATATACCTGGAAGGCTGACTCCAGTCAATCATTGGACGAAAAAGTGAGGCAAAAAAATGGCGGACATGGGCCTACGCGGTCATCTTGGATGTCAGTCTTAGTCTTTTTTCTCGCGACCATAATAATATCACTATAAAATGCATGAAATATATACCAAGACCCATCCATATAAATTCGAAATAAATGTTCTTAACTTGTTTCTGCTTAATTTCTATTTGTTGATAGCTTGCGTCTTTCTGACTTCCGAGTCGAGTTTCAACTACTTTTCGACGAGTTCCACTCACAGTCAATTATAACCTCTTTATACTAAAAATAAGGAAAGGCTGGTAACTTTCATATACAGAATATTTCAGACGACCCTCATTTAAATCTCCGTAAAAACACACAAAAACCGTGCGATCTCGAAAATTGCCATGAGTACATTTGGTCAAGAAATTGGCTATCCGTTCATTGCTCTTTCATCTTCTTTGTAGCTCGACTGGAATGTTTATATGCAAACTGGCTTTGGCTTCACAAAAGCTCTCGCCGTATGCGTACTACGAGCGGCCGGTGTCACCTCAGTTTGTATAAACGTCTCTCGAGCTGCGAAGATGAAACGTTTGGGTCGAAAGAGCAATGAACCGAAAGTCAAGTTCTTAACTAATGAAAAACTGATGGAAATTTTGGCGAGATCGAGCGGTTTTTGCGGATTTTACGGATCTTCAAGTGAGGGCCGTTTGAAATATTAGAGAGCAGAGCATAAGAAAATACAACGCGAACGTCAAGGACAACGTCCTTAATACAATAGAATTTTCCTCACACAACAAAGAAGATGAATAATTCTTAGTCGCAAGAGTAATCTTAACGGCCGTTCTGGGTGTACTTTTGGGCTACCTGTGGTTCGGCCGCGAGAAAAAAGACTAAGACTGACATCCAATTAGATGACCGCGTAAGGGCCTAAAACTGACGTCCAAAAATTTCCCATTGCCGCCATGTTTTGCCTCACTGTTTTTATTGGCAGTCAGCCTTCCAGGTATATATAGAGTTCACTGAACACTGTTGACATAACCGCTGACCGCCATGTTTGTTTTGGCACTGGTATTGGAAATTAACACCGATCTCAAATTAACCGGAAATCAACCAAGATGGCGTTCGATATCACGTGATTGCAAACGATCTGTAGGCCTGATTCATACTTGTGAAATAAGCACAAGCGCAGCGGCGTGCGCAAGCGCAGTAAGTTTAGTTTAGTTTAATAAGTTTGCCACTTGATTACAAAATATCAAAGTAAAAAAAGAAAAGAAAGTGTGGCAGGAAAAAGGAACAGAACTTTCGTTCCAATTGACACCAAACTCCCTAGTTACACACAACCTAAAACTAAATGTAGCATGAGCGCTATGTTGGCAAACTTCCAGTTGGCAGGTACCGTGCCGAGAGAGAGATAGATTGAAAAGTTTGCATAGTGATGGCGCAATTTCCTCAGCCACGTTCGCCAGCAATCTACTTGGAATGTTGTCAGGTCCGCAAGCCTTATTAGGATCCAAAGAATGAAGCACATTATGGTCAATTGAACTCTTTGGGACCTCTCATGCATTGATTTCTAAGACTGGATCGGGCAACTATTGTTTGGAAAATGAAGCCAGGATGCTCCATTACTATAAAGGGAGCAACTGCATGTGTAAAATGTCGCTACTCAATTTGTTCTCGGGTTTTTCTTCATCTACCTACACAATTGCTTGACCGGCGCCATTAGTGACTAATCACAAATCGACATTTCGGGAGCTTCATTTTCTGGACCCTGATCCAGTCTTCTTTTAGAGATCGGTGGTGGTACTTCTCAAGTACAAAGGCAATCTCGTACCCTGAGCCTGCAGTCCTTTTATCCAGCGGCAAGGAGCCACGCGGTGATTGAGTTAAATCCTCATGTGCGTTCTCTCGAAAAGCCTTGACATTCTGGTTCGGGCCAGAGCCGGTGGCTCCTTGTCGCTGGACAAAAAGACCGCAGGTTCTGGGTATGAGATTGATAGAAGGGTTAAGCGAACATGAACTGCCAACTGCGCTTGCGTGCGTTATTGTGCTTGTGCGTATTTCACAGTGTGAATCAGGCCATCTTTCACTAGGCGATTTTTTTCAGCGCGAATCCACTTTCTATTGTTTGAATTCAATAGATTTCTAATTAGTTCCAGTCCAGAGCTCATAAGGCAAAAGGAAAAGTCGCTTCGCGCGAAAAAATTTTCCTTGTCGAAATTCGCCTTTAGGTAGCGGTTTCAGTATTTCCCCATAATCGCTGTGTGCGAGCGACGATTAAGAGCCTGGGTACGAAGTTAGTACACCGTGATCTTGCCGATAATTGGATACAAATAGTTCGAATAATAAATGTGTAGAAATATGTTTTGATTAGCCCAAAACCATTTGAGAAAATGCACGCCAAGAATAATTACAGAGGATATCGAGGGGAATAGAAGGGATATCTAAGAATAAGTGTAGGTAATTCATATGATAGCGAGTACAATTAAGGATTTACACTACAAGTGATATTTGAAAATTTTGCCAAAATTGTACGAGCCGTTAGGCGAGTGCAATTTGGCATAATTTTCAGTGCTGTAAAAGTTACATAATTTTTTTAACTAGTTACAGTTACAATCGTTAGAAAAGTAACTAGTTACCGATAAAAGTTACAATGAAAAGAAAGTAACTAGTTGCAGTTACAAAGTTACTTCAAAAATTTTGTAACTATAGTTACAAAGTTACATTCTATTGTCCGTGTTACTAGAATCAACAAAGAAATTACTAGTTTTTAGATATCAGTACCATAATTATGTTTTTACAGCTAAATGCATAAATTGTTGTCACTAACCAGAAATAGTCAAATGTTTACACATATTAAATGTACCTTTATTATTATATCAAAACCATTTTTATCAAGAAAGAATGACATCCTCAACTGAATATCAGTAACTATACTAGTCACATTTTTGAACCAAATATTGTAACTAGTTACAGTTCTTTAAAAAAGTAACTAGTTATAGTTACTTCTTCAAAAAGTAACTAGTTATAGTTACAGTTACTTCTTCAGAAAAAGTAACTAGTTTCAGTTACAGTTACTGTAACTAGTTACTTGTAACGAAGTTACTCACAGCACTGATAATTTTCAAATATCACGAGTAAATCCTTAATTGTACGAGCAAAATCATATGATTACTAATTTATTATATGCATGACAAAATTACGACACGTACGCTTCGTACTCACTCACTCACACCATTAAAAACATCTTGTTTCATTACTTGACAAGAACGATTTTCACTCTGGGAGTTCTCTGTACTCATTTCAAAATATTTACATGGAATTGTTAGTTCATAGTGTACCACAAGTCGTTGGAAATGTGAAAACGTTCCATTGGCCGCCATTTTGAATTTATTATCAACATCGTTCCCAGAGCCTTCTCTATTTTTATTAATTGTACTGCAGTACAATTAATAAAATAATTGTACTCCTCTCAACCAATCAGAATGTAGTAATTTTGTCATAAGGAAACTTATTCGCCGTAGTATTCCGCATCTTTTGACACATAGGCAGTTTGTCTACTGAGTCCCAGCCCGGCTGGCCGGGCTAAAAAATCGGGATATTGCAGGTGTCATTTCAGCCTGGGCTGAAAGGTGGGTACTACAACGTAACCACCGAAACCAGATGACCGTGAGGAGACTGAGACGCGTTATTTCGTATGACATTTTTACAGTCCAATAGTTTATTGCGTTAATTGTAATCAGTATAGTCACCACCCAAACAAAAACCTTAGCCCTATAGTCAGTAACCGTCTACAATCATGGCCAAAAGTGGACAGGACACCCCATGCATGTTTCTCCAACTTTTGTCTTAGTCATCTTTTCATCGTACCATCTTTGCTTACGACTCCTCTCCCTCCCCCCTTTGGCCCTTTTCAATGTTGAATTAATATATCAAATTTCGACAAAATGTGTTGAGTAGGAAACCGTATATTTTTATTGAAATTCGCTTATTTTCAACATTGAAAAGGGAAGAAGGGGGACACTAGCATTTTAAAGCAAGTTGAAGCAAGTGTCCTACAGGATTCCGATTTGGCCATGATTGTAGCTTCACCCTAGTGTGCGTACTGCTTAATAGAGTCTTAGATCATAGGTTAATCTGGCAATCCACTGATTTATTGGATTGTAGGACATCAGGTTAGTGTATAAGGTAGGCTGTAAACTCGGTTCGGCTTAAAAATTCAGCTTCAAATTGTTTATGTATTTTTTTAAATGAATTACGATACACAATTATAATATACAAGAAACAATTATAATATTAAATTATAATACACAAGAAACAATTATAATATGCAAGAAACAACTTCCAAAAAAAAAATGAAGAAAAATTGAAAACTTAGTAGTAACTTTATGTTCACCAATTTCTGAACTAGGGTTGTTGGTATTGGGGTTGGACCTACCCGCGAGGTGTAGCTGAGTTGTATTGGACATCAACTTATAACCACTGCAACATTATATTCTATAACAAAGAGGGATGCATAAGCCGGATTGCATATGTGGTACAATAATACAGCTGGTGAAAATTGGGGTACTTGTTTTCAATGGAGCGATCACTGACCGGTTTGGAGGCTAATTCGTCGGCCATTTATGCAATTGTTTTTGACTTAGAATATTACTTAGATAGTAGAACACGAATAATACAAATGTTTTGTAAATTTTGTTTGTACAAATTTGGAAGAAATGTTTTATTAAACAGTAAATATTTGATTGAATTTGTGTTTGCTTCATTCCTTCAGACGCTACATGCTTGCTGTTGAAACACATTGGCAAACATAACAACACACGTAGTACCTTTTCGTATGTTTTTACTGTACAAGCTGTCGTAATATACACACCTAAAAACGCACAGTCTGATCAGCTCTGATATCAGATCTGTTCAGAGAAATGTAGCGACCCTTGATACAGCCTGACAGTTACAGAATGTACCAGCGCTGATGTATAAACATTTAGTTAGAATTTCTAACAGACTGCGACAGCTCCGTAGACAACATACCTGTTCAGTCTGTTATATACAGCACTGACTGTGTCAGGCTGATACAGTTTGACAGAATCTGTTCTGAACAGTCTGTGGTAGCTGCAGGTATGATACAGATATGATGTCATAGGTGTATCATAGCTGATACTGCAACAGGCTGTATCAGGGGCCGCTACATTTTTCTGAACAGATCTGACATCATTCTGCATCAGGTCTGACACAGAGTGTGCGTTTTTGCGTGTGTAGTTAAACCTGTTAAATTCAGAGAAACCTCTGAGCTCCAGACGGGACTCGAACCCACAACCTTCCGAATGCCAGCCGGAGGCTCTCGCCATTGAGCCACTGGAACGTAGATGGTAGACCGAGGTTGCATTTTTCGATATTTATACCTGGAAACGAGTCTGGCTTCGTCTGGAGCTCTGGGCTTTCTGAGGTTAACAACTTACAATAGCTTTTTTCGTATGTTTTTTGCTGTACAAGCTGTCGTATAGTAAACTCAGAGAAAAACTCAGCTCCAGACGGGACTCGAACCCACAACCTTCCGAATGCTAGCCGGACGCTCTCACCGTTGACCCACTGGAACTCAGATGGTAGACCGAATATTTATACGCCTGGAAACTAGTCAATCAGGCCGTACGTGTGTCACAAGTACTTGCTGGGCTACAAGTCGTATTGTGTCAGTTTATTTTCAGTAAATGTTTTTGTTCGCCATTAGTGTTTTCAGCTTGAGTTGGTAAAGTTTTTTCGTATGTTTTTGCTGTACAAACACTAATAACGTACAAAAAAAACATTTACTGAAAATAAACTGACACAATGTGCGAGGTCATGTTGAAAAAAATCATGCAGAGTAAAAACAAAAAAAAAACACATCAAAATAAAAATCGTACAAGGACGTTGACAACATCGGGAAGGCAGCAAGGCAGTGACCCTTTTCCAGTCATCTCTGAAAATTAGAAGTTTGCGGTGCCTGATGGGAAGGTGTACGAGCGGGATTCATTCTCGGCTGTAACTTTTCAGTGTCTGCCATTGTAAACAAGTTGCTGTCACGACCAGTGGTCACGACCTATATGTTACACGTAATTTTGCCGGTACAACTTGTGGAAATTTGTTTCAAAAGTACTGATAATCTGATATTACAAAACCAAATTTCCGACGTGCAACTTGAAAATCTGAGAAATCAGTTGCGGAGGGGTGTCACACGCTAAAAATTGCCGTGTAACTTGAAGTTTGTTTTTTTTTGCGACGCAAGTTTCACAAGAAAAAGCTACATGGTCTCAGTATTTGGTAGAGCTCTTACAGTCAAAATACAAATATCTTCGCATTTCTCCTTCTGTAGGCTGTTTGTGTATTACCGTAGCAGCGATGGACCAAAACGTGACAGTAATCCGACTTATCAAACTCATTAACAATTCATGAGCTAATTCACCGATCAGAGAAAAATATTTGGTCATGTGCACGAGTTTTGAAACCCGGTAAAGGTCGCGCAAACTGAATTCATATTTAAGAAATCAGATAATAAACGGTGGATACTAATATTGATCTATGTTATAAAAGCATTTGTCCTCCAACAAGGGAATAAGTGCAAGTGGTCCATAGACCGCACCAAATCGCGAACGAGTTTTATGAATGAAGACCTTAAAAGGGACTATAAAAAACACGACTGAAGCAACGCGTTGAACCCTCTGGTGACTGGGAGCAATCGTCTGCATGGCGTTAGCGCCAGAGTATGCAGTGTGTGTAAAAAAAATGGAACCCTTAGAAAATGAATTAGTATTCCTTTAAAACAACCTATTGTAGTAGTTTGAAAGCCCTAAAAGCACTGCGTTATAAATTAATCGGCACATAAGTTAACCAGGAAGAGAAAAAGCTTTTAAATACTTTCACCATGCATACACTTCAAGCCTAGTCAATCGAGATATGGTCTGGAAACCGAAACGTTGCTATTGGACAATTCGTTCATTATACTAAAATACAATGTGTTCAGTGACCGTGCACCGTGCACAAAAATACATAAAGGCGAACAAAAAGATAGCCCAAAGACTTTAGCTGAGTTTCCAGACCATATTTCGATTGACTATGCTTCAAGTTATCTTAATTTCCCAGGTGTATGTAAGACCGTGTTTTTTTACGTATCCGTGGCTCAGAGGTGTTTAGGGCTTTCAAACTACTACAATATAGGTTGTTTAAACAGAATACTAATTCATTTTCTAAGGGTTCCGTTTTTGATACACATGCACTGTATAGAATATACTAAAGTCTGCATCAGTTCCAGAAGACTGATTAACGCCCTGTTTACATGAAGCGGATTGACAGTCCAATCGGATCGAAAAACGCGAGTGAAGTCAATCCGGGCACATAAACTACATGGATAATCCGATCTGCTTGGAAATTTTTTTTCCGGTTTTGGAACACTATTTTCTGTGCTTCCCTCAATGTCTGCCATTTAGCACGACACGCACCAGCTTAACTCATGCGTATCAAGTCATTTTCAAGTCAAACCATTTTTAGATGAATCAGCTGATTGGAGACATTCAAGCCGATTGAATCTTGAATCTCAACTCCACTGCGTAGATTGACTTCAGCATTCGTGGCGATCAGAGCGAAGACTTTCAATCTTCTTCATTGTAAACAACAAGGGAAACAACATGCGCGAAACAGGGCCTCGGTCAGGAAGGAGTTTTAAAATTAGATATATGTCAAATTAATTTTGCTAATGACGGTCCCAAGAGGAATCTTTACGCCGTCGTGACTCTTTTGATGCCGTAGCACACAAAGTATTTTTATATTTAGTATTTTCAACACCGTGTTCGTTGTTTAAACAGCGCCACTCTGAGCATTTTAATGTCTTCAAGACGACATGAACACGCTGTTGAGAGCTGTTCTTTTATTATCAGGTTAAATTCAGCTCAGACACTACAATTGTTTTAGCAGAATAAGAGCGTCTTGACTCTTGAAGGTCATGTTCAATTCACATTGCTCGTGTCGTAGATCTTAAAGTCGCTAATAAATGCCCTCGTGCATGTGTCGAGACGAAAATCACACCGCCTTAAAAACACGTCCGAACGACAGAATTCGTATGCAAATAGCTCGAAAGAACAACGAATTAGACAAACTAACCTGGTTGAGTAGATTATTCACGGCTTTGGCATAGCCCCGATCGACTTAGGTTGAAGAATGCAAACCAGCGAAGGGACCAAGTCTTCTGCAACTTGTCGTTCTGCTATAGTCATTCATTGATACATAATCATACGAGTAAGCGGTGGGCGGACAACAGTACAGGTGAATTCATGTCGTACACACGAATCTCATATTTCTACTATAGCTTCTAGTGTTCTTCCACCATTTTTAGCCAATACAACTATAATTTACAACTATAATTATTAACTCAGAACTGTTCTGATTTTATAGCCTTAACTGAATAAATATACGTATAGCCCCAAGGGATTATTTTCTCGTGCTTAAAAGCCTGGTTTTCACTACGAATAAGCGTTATATTAAGACGGAAAGAATTGAAGACGACAAGGGAATGGAAATGGGACTGCTGTGGAAGTCAAGCTCCAACATAAGATATCGAAGCATAATTTTAAGACGAAGTCATGAGCTAAGACCAAGAATAAAACAAAAAGCAAAACAAACAAAAAATGTCCTTGTTTCTTTCTTCAGTTTTACCTATACAGTGTGTATCAAAAAAATTCGAACCCTTAGAAAATGAATTAGCATTCTTTTCAAACAACCTATTGTAGTAGTTTGAAAGCCCTAAGCAGTTCGCTGAACCCACAGATGCGTAAAACACACGGTCTTATACACCTGGGAAATTAAGATAACTTGAAGTGTATGCATGGTGAAAGTATTTAAAAGCTTTTTCGCTTCGTTTAACTTATGTGCTGATTAATTTATAACGCAGCGCTTTTAGGGCTTTCAAACTACTACAATAGGTTGTTTGAAAAGAATGCTAATTCATTTTCTAAGGGTTCGAATTTTTTTGATACACACTGTAGAGCGTTTTCACTCACGTGATCGGTGGCCACATTGGGGTGGTGAAACAATACGAAATATTTGAATAAGAAAGAGCTAATTCCCATACCGTACACCAATATGGCCGCCATTTCATTGTTTTGGTACACCAATATGGCCGCAGTGACGTCAGATGATATAATATCTCGGCCTGTTCGAGTCCCACAGGAAAACGTTTGCTTTGTTTTGGTCTTGATCTGCATATAACGCCTGTGGGGATTTAACATATCTGGAAACTATGGATTCTCCTGAGAAAAGTTGTAATATATCTTGTCAGCCGAAAATTTCATCTTCATAAACTTTTTTGCTGTTAAAGTTGACTGAAGTGATGTCATAGCAGGTCAGATCTGTCTACATGAAAACCTCTTTGCAGATGCCCGCTATGACACACTTCCGTCAACTTTAACAGCAAAAGTCTATGAAGATGAAATTTTCGCCTGACAAGATATATTACAATTTTTCTCAGGAGAATCCATAGATTACAAGTATGTTAAATCCCCACAGGCGATATATGCACTAATCAGTTTGGACACGACGTCAAAATGGGCCGATATCAAGGACAACTTCAAAGTTCCACCGTTCAACAGAGCAAATCATAAATGAAAATTTCATGGTGTGTCTTGAATAATTCTGCCCGCTATATTATCAACACCTAATCGCATGAGTTCTCGTAAAATTAAGGTTTAATTTCACGAGTCTTTTAAAAATTTTACAATTGTAAGATTTTGAAAACACGAGTGAAATTAAACCTTAATTTTACGAGAACTCATGCGATTAGGTGTTGATAATATAGCGGGCAGAATTATTCAAGAGCTACGTTTATGTCCAGAAAATGTCGAAGTACATGTACCTTATCACGGTCGGTGCTCGGCAACATTCAAATTTTCCTCGCTCTATCGCTGTGCCTGTTGCTTCCTTTTTGCAAACAGGCAAAAGTTCGTAAATTTTTCAGTGTATTCATTTTCACTAATAGTTTACACTCCTTCTTTTACTAAAAAATTAAAATATTAATTGTATGTTTCTTTTCAAAAGAATATGATTGAAACACCCGAAATACAATATCTGTGTCTACAAATATTCATGTCAATGTATTGCAGTAAATGTTGTTTTATGGAGAAAAAATAAACATTTTTGTTTTACAAATGGAAGGCGCCTGTTTGCACACAGTATCCATGGAAACAACATAATGAGAACGTTGGAGTGTATTTTCCCCATAACTATTCTTGTGCAAAGTTTGAATTATTTCTATCTTTTAATTTCAGATATATTACTCATTTTGTAAATCTTATTTAGCCTGTGTGAGAAAATGACGTCACGAGGCACCTAATTTAATTGTTTCAGAAACCGGAATATCTCGAGAAAGAGACAATATTTTGAGAAACTGAAAACACTGGTATTCACCATTTCGAAATTATATTTTACTGAAATCAAAATTAGATACACGGTTTTCTCGGCATAGTGCCACTTTAAAGCCGGTTTTCCACTAGGCGACTTTTTTCGCGCGAAGCGACTTCTTCTTTTGTCTCATGAGCTCTGAGCTGGAACTAATCAGAAATCTATTGAATTCGAACAAAAGAAAGTCGGTTCGCGCGAAAAAAAATCGCCTAGTGGAAAACCGCGGCTTAAGGGACTCTTCTAGATGCGGTAGTCCTGCTACAAGGGGCTGAGTCACTGTAAACAGTTATTTCCATGTAAAACAAGGCCTTTAGATACTCTTTGAAAGTCAAAATTTAGAAAGACTTTGAAAGTCAAAATTTCATTCAAGGAGTATTCAAGGCGTAGCACGAATAGCCTGTTAATCTTTCAAACTTACAGCGTATACCCAACGAGCACATCACTCGAATATAACAGTACTATGTATCGCAGGGATGCACTTGGTTTCGGCCGGTTAAAGTATGCAACTGGATTGTGGGTCCTTATAATATACCAATGACTCGCAGAAAGTGATAGATCCAAGATTGCGGTTTACGAGTCCTTTTCTTATATTAGTAACCGCTGACATTTTTCTAAATGAATTTCTTACCTAAGATTGATCGGACTGTGCGTGCGACTGAGCTCACAGATAAAAATACAGGACAGATCAGCGGTCCCTATACCATGTACGAGAGAAAAGACCCAATATTTCAGCCATCTTTGTTTGGTCATTTTTTGTCAAGCAGTTACAGGTCATATCTCGCTAACAACGATTTTTTCGTTTTCCGGTGGTTCGAACATGGAAAACTATGTATTTGAAAAGTTTTTCTCAAAATTCAAGAGCAGAAACCTAAATTTTTTTGGACCGGGTTTAGTTTTTGTGCTGTTTTAAATATTACTGCGTCTGGTCAGAAGTTTGGCGGGCATCTTGTGACGTAAGTAACCAGTTTTACCATAAAAACAAACCGCGATTTTTAAAATGCATGTGAAGCGAAAATTAAGTCTGTCTTATTTGAACGAACACTTAAAATTACAAAGCAACATCATCTACAAATTATTTTTTTTATTTCTCGCTTCGTTTTAGATGTAAACGTGCATAATAATTTATCGGAGAAGATTATATATATCTTTACTATAATCAAACATTATAGGACAACAAGGATCTGGAATGTACTACCGAAACTCGTTACAACTAAATAGAAATCTCTATCAGCTTTTAAGACATCATTATTTAATTACTACTATTCTTCTTTGGAAAACACTTATAACGCAGATGACCCTCGTTCGTGGAAAACGATTAGCATAAAATGTAATCGAGCACGTGACTTATCTAAACCTCTTTCATGTTGTTTCTAGCTTGATGTCTGTATATGTAACTTTGTAAATATGTTTCTTTAGCTTGAATTTATTTGGGACCACAGTAATTGGCCAAAAGCTGTTGTGGTCACCCTGCCACCATCTTATATTATGTTTTATTATATGGCACAAGTCACTTCCGTTGAAATCGTGTGTTCTCATTGGCCGTCACGTGCCGGTCGATAATTTTCCGGATTTTGGCAGACATGTTGTTTGCAACTAAACAATGAAAGAAAACCGCAAAAATGTTGTGAATTCAATAACCTGAGGACTAAATTATGTATGAGTGGGACGATGAGCAATCTGGCAGTGAGTTTTAGGATTCCGAAAGCGATGACAACAAGAGCAACAACATTGAAAACGATGAGTCTATGTCACATGCTCGAGGTCACACTATTGACAAGGTAATGTAAGATGGGACATTGTTTCAAAATGCCATATAATAAACCTCTTATTAACCTTGTCCGCTTGGTCATTATGGAAAAATATCAGACCTCGGTCTGATATTTTTCCGTAATGACCGCGCTCTCGGTTAATATTAAAGTTATTATTAACTTAATTATTGTATAACTTTGTTCAGTTCATGTTTGTATAATAGGTAAATTGTGGTAAAGCTTATAAAATTAAAATAAAATAAACAAGATCACTTGAAATGTTTATAATAAAAAATGTTTATAATAAAAATGTTTATAAAAATACATGTTTGGTGTTGTACGAGGAACACAAACACATGCATGCTTCCTTCGAATCAAGTTAGGGGTTTGATAATAGGAAAAGTATATAACGTTCTCTGATAAGTCATTACGCACGTGTACGTCACAATTGCAACATGTGACACTTACATATCAAACAACCTAAAATAACTAAAAAACGAAGCAAGCTGGAAACCAAACACTGCAAAAAATGTTGCTTTGTCATTTTAAGCGTTCTTTCAAATAAGACAAACTTAATTTTCGTGTCATATACAGGTACCTTAAAGTATGATTTTTTTGGTTTCAAACCTTAAAATGTCAAATAGATATCTATAATATATGGTTGTCTATATGGTCGTCAAAATGTTAGCTAAAACTTCAGTTTCTTGGTCAGATCCATAAGTTATATGGATCTGACCAGAAAAATGAAGTTTCAACTCCATTTTGACTTACTGTACGTCACAAAGTCACTCACCCAAGATTCTTTCCATGCACGGGTATTTTTTTCAAGAGGTGCACTTTATTCGCTAAAACACAACTTCTTAATACTTAGGTTGGTTTCCTCATATATTTTATGACTTTAAGACAAAAAATCATCCTTGGCGAGATATGAACTTCAGTCAAAAAAAGATTACTTTTAAATAAAACGAAGGGATTCAATGTAGTGTTTGAAATGTTAACAGTTTTACGAAATCTGCTTTCGTATTTGAGAAACGACGTTACCATTCTCGTATTTTATGCCGCCATTTTGAGTTTGTAGAACGGCTTAATTTTGATGTACAGCGAAATTTTGTTTTCAATTTTGACGTTATATCGATCAAATTGAAAAGAAAATTTTGCTGTTCATCAAAATTGAGCCATTATTACCTCCACCACAAGAGGTTATGTTTTCACCTCTGTTTGTCTGTCTGTCGTCAGGATATCTCACAAAGTACTACACAGGTTTTTTATGAAAGTTTGTAGAAAGACTGATCATAGACCAAGGATCAAGCCATTAAATTTTGGTTTACTGAATTTGGTTGAAAATTGGATGAAAATTTCACAAAAGTTTCTCCGGGTAGAAGGAATAATTGGAAAAATACTTGATTGCGGCATTATTATGCCTTACACATTCATACTGTAACCGATATGTGTAAGCAATCCGGTATACTGTAACTTAAATTGGGGTCTTAATAACCGGCTGGCAGAGTTATGCAGTCTCTGAGTATACCTTCTTCTTCAAACTCAAAAAGGCGGCATAAAATACGAAAATGGTACCGTAATTTGTCGAGTACGAGAGCAAATATCGTAAAACTATCAACATTTCTAAACAAGACAGTTAAATGACTTTATTTACTTTATTTTTTTGACTAAGGTTCCCCTTTAAGCGCAGTGTGAAAAACCACCTTGGGGTTGGAAGCCTTGAAACACTACATAATCTTACATTACAGTACACGAGGATTCTCTGCTTCGTGTTTTACGGTAGGCTTGTAACTCTGTCAAATAACATGGCGGAGGCCATCTTTGCTGTTCAATCATCGTAAGATTATCTGTCGACAAACATTGCAGTTCTTTTTTCTTTCGAAAATCGTCAAAATTTATCGCAATATAATACAGGTATTTCGAGACCAGTTGAAAGGCGTTGTGCGTCTAAAAAAACACAGCATATAAACAAAGAATTAGAAACAGGGCTCAAAATAACGGCCGGTCACCGGTCAATGACCGGCCAAATCTTTAATGTGACCGGTCAAATTTGTATAACGCCGGTCATTTTACTTGCAATTAATTTTATTACTTCCATTTGAAGGAACTTAAACTGATTGTTGTTGTTGTTGTGCTGTTGTAGACCCGTTTCATAATGTCTGATATATATTGAAGTGAACTATGCATGCATTTCCTTTTTATGACAAACGTTCATATCAGTACTAGCTTATATATATATTTCTAAAATTCATTAATAATTCATGAGGAAAACACAAAGAAAAATCATGAGCGTATCGGATCTATATATGTGATATAGACTCGCTCTAAGTTTCTCGCTGGTTTTTAACGGCTAAGATAAGCTTAATTTTCAAAATTACTACGCCAATGAACGTATGAAGTGATTCTTTTTAGAAGCCATTTAAAAACCTTGCAGTACGGGCTTTATCGGCTCTAAAACACTCGGCTATCGCCTCGTGTTTTATATCCGATAAAGCCCTCCTGCGCGGTTTATAAATAGTACTTCTAAAATTCATTAATAATTCATGAGGAAAACACAAAGAAAAATCATGAGCGTATCGGATCTATATATGTGATATAGACTCGCTCTAAGTTTCTCGCTGGTTTTTAACGGCTAAGATAAGCTTAATTTTCAAAATTACTACGCCAATGAACGTATGAAGTGATTCTTTTTAGAAGCCATTTAAAAACCTTGCAGTACGGGCTTTATCGGCTCTAAAACATTCGGCTATCGCCTCGTGTTTTATATCCGATAAAGCCCTCCTGCGCGGTTTATAAATAGTACTTCTAAAATTCATTAATAATTCATGAGGAAAACACAAAGAAAAATCATGAGCGTATCGGATCTATATATGTGATATAGACTCGCTCTAAGTTTCTCGCTGGTTTTTAACGGCTAAGATAAGCTTAATTTTCAAAATTACTACGCCAATGAACGTATGAAGTGATTCTTTTTAGAAGCCATTTAAAAACCTTGCAGTACGGGCTTTATCGGCTCTAAAACACTCGGCTATCGCCTCGTGTTTTATATCCGATAAAGCCCTCCTGCGCGGTTTATAAATAGTACTTCTAAAATTCATTAATAATTCATGAGGAAAACACAAAGAAAAATCATGAGCGTATCGGATCTATATATGTGATATAGACTCGCTCTAAGTTTCTCGCTGGTTTTTAACGGCTAAGATAAGCTTAATTTTCAAAATTACTACGCCAATGAACGTATGAAGTGATTCTTTTTAGAAGCCATTTAAAAACCTTGCAGTACGGGCTTTATCGGCTCTAAAACACTCGGCTATCGCCTCGTGTTTTATATCCGATAAAGCCCTCCTGCGCGGTTTATAAATAGTACTTCTAAAATTCATTAATAATTCATGAGGAAAACACAAAGAAAAATCATGAGCGTATCGGATCTATATATGTGATATAGACTCGCTCTAAGTTTCTCGCTGGTTTTTAACGGCTAAGATAAGCTTAATTTTCAAAATTACTACGCCAATGAACGTATGAAGTGATTCTTTTTAGAAGCCATTTAAAAACCTTGCAGTACGGGCTTTATCGGCTCTAAAACACTCGGCTATCGCCTCGTGTTTTATATCCGATAAAGCCCTCCTGCGCGGTTTATAAATAGTACTTCTAAAATTCATTAATAATTCATGAGGAAAACACAAAGAAAAATCATGAGCGTATCGGATCTATATATGTGATATAGACTCGCTCTAAGTTTCTCGCTGGTTTTTAACGGCTAAGATAAGCTTAATTTTCAAAATTACTACGCCAATGAACGTATGAAGTGATTCTTTTTAGAAGCCATTTAAAAACCTTGCAGTACGGGCTTTATCGGCTCTAAAACACTCGGCTATCGCCTCGTGTTTTATATCCGATAAAGCCCTCCTGCGCGGTTTATAAATAGTACATATAGCGTAGAATATACTTTACATGTTTTTTGTTGTGTTGTGGGGTTTTTCTTTGTTTTGTTTTTTTAGATAGAGCAAAGTGAAAAAGTGGTAAACTGCCGAGAATAGTTTTGATATAACAAAATGCTGACGTTTCGAGCGAAGCCCTTGCTCTGATGAAGGGCTCCGCTCGAAACGTCAGTATTTCGTTCAATGTGCTCTATCCAAAAATAAGACGGCCAGGGTAGAAACTTTCAAAACCTAGAAGTTGAATCCTATTCAGTTGAATTGTCTAAAAATGGCATATTTTTTTTGGATTTTTTTTGAATTTTTGAGATTTTTTGGGGATTTTTTAGAATTTTTTCAGTGAAATTTTTGGTGATTTTCTGATATTTTTTGGAATTTTTTCAGATTTTGAGGGATTTTTTGAGATTTTTTTCAGATTTTGGGGATTTTTGGAGTGTACGGGATTTTCGGAGTAATTCACGCTTCGCCTATCATGATTGGGCTTGTTAAGGGACCAATTGCATGAAGCGTACTGGCCAAGCTAACCTCAACAATGTGTTTAATAATTAATATACCTGCGCGGTGATAATGAGGTCAACCAGGTCGCCTGCACGATCACTTTTTTTCTTACTCTCCAGAAGAGAAGATTCCATTTTCTTTTCGAGCCAAACCTCGCACAGAGAAACAAGTCGAGTTGAACAAAATTGATTGGCAACCTTTAGGACTTCTGTGGCATCGTAGAGATCGAAATTCACCTCATCTGTGTATAGATACTGAAGACAACCCAAGAAACCATCAAGACCAACTGAAGGCAACGGAATCTACAAGAAAAACAACAACAAAAACAATAAACAACAAACAGCAAAAAAGCAACAGCAACAAGAACAGCAACACCACCACCGCCAACAACAACAACAATGATAATAACAAAACTTACAAAATAACACACAACCACAAAATATACTCAACTGTACGCCACCTACACTTATGACTGAAACAGACAGACTAATCCAAGATGGTGGATATTTGGGCCCTTTTTCGGTTGATTCAGGTCTCGCTAAATCAACCCTAACTACAGCCCCCTTTTCCCATCGAGGTAAACCGAGCAATAACTATCCGACATACTGCTGACCGAGTTTGGCGTCGATGGAAGTATTTGGGTTGATTTTATGACCGGAAAGTTCGATTTTGTCAAACTCGATTAATGATGGTCAGAATAGCCCCAAATTTCACAACGTGAAACACACTGCATTTACACAATAAACAAGTCAAATAGAAAATTAGATATTAAGCGAAATATTCATATTTTCATATTTGTTACATACTTATACTGGCACACCACGAGTTTGGGTGACTGTGGGTATGTATGCTCAAGTCGGCCGTGACTAAAACGGATGACTCCAAACTCCAAAGAACCCTCCCAGTTTTTCCGCGGCTTTTTCAAAATATGGCGCCAATATATTTTTTTCTCAGGGAGTCATGGGTGGCACAAGCCGTTCGCACGCTGCCTCTCGCCACTGAAGTTAAGCCCGATGGAATGGTGTTAGTATACTCGGATGGGTGACTTTATGTGAGTAGAGTTGTTGGTTCTCTCCTGTGCTTCGAGGGTTTTTCACCGGGTTCTCTGGTTTTCCTCCCTCAGTACCATCAGGGATAGGAGTGGCACCCACCCCTGCCTTAGGGTAGTAGCCAACGAAAGTGGAGCCTTCTTGCTGACTCCGACTGCGGTCGACCACCACCACCAACAACAACAACAACAACAACAACAACAACAACAACAACAACAACAACAACAACAACAACAACAACAACAACAACAACTTTGTCGTCAAGCTTCAGGGAGTCTCAAGATATTAGCAATCTTCTGCACAACCTACACCACAACAAAAACCCTAACCCTAGCTGTCTAGCTTTTTTGGAAAAACATATTTAACGACACATTTTGAAAAAGGCGCGGAAAGACTGGGAGGGTCCTTTCAGTGACATCCGCTCAAGTGGGCTGAGCCCGTACTTCTAAATTTTAGAAATCTGGGTTCAAACCATTTAGAAGTGGGGGTGATCAAGTTTCCTATCCAGTCTTTTTACTACCCATGCTAGAATTATACATGTACCTCCGACTCATCGCTTTCTTGGAAATTTCCACTCAGCATTGCTGCCATGAATTCACATCGTGAAATGAGAACAGACAGGTGAGCGCGAACAGTTTGATTTCCGACTTGAAACGAGACATCTGAAAACCGGGACTTGTAAAAGAATAACAGCCCGTTGATGGCAACAAATTCGTCCTTCCATCTCTCGATGGCGTCCTCAACGCACACGTCATCGTTCTTCAAAACATCCGTCAAACTCTCCACTTGGAAAATCTGTGCAACATCAAGGACAGCACTTCTGCGTTTCTCTTCGGCGATAGCCGCCGGATCGAGTTTCCCAGTGTACATGAAGCTCAAAACGTCATTCATGGCTCGTTTGGGAATATCCTCGCTCAAAGTGAGAAAAATGCGTTGCCCCTCATCGCGGTACACGCAATCATATGGGATATCACGATCACTCGAGACCTTCACCAATCCGACCACACGACGGGAGTTAATGTCCTTGCTCGTAAATTTCCCTTCAAGCTTGGCTTCGGGGTTTTCGACGTGAACGGTCGTGAGTCCCGAGTTGCTCAGGAATATTCGACGAAATAAAGAGGAGGTGCAACACAAGACCAGTCGATGAGCTTCCAGTGTACTCTTGTCGTTGAAGATAAACGTCACGTCGGTTCCAGAAGTCGGGTTCTGAAATAGCTTGGCTATGTCTTGAGGAAATGTCGACGGCTCCACGTTGACAACAGGTAGAGGGCCTTGAAAAAATATAATAAACAATTATTGCATGAGGATGATATCAAGAATTATCCAGACCGAGGTCAATGTTATCTGCCAAAGCCGAAGGCTGAGGTGGATAACAATGGCCAAGGCCTGGATAATTAACAGTTATACCATGAGCTCGAGTTGTATATGAGCTCATAGCCAATGAGGCGCTTCGCCGAGTTGGCTATTAGTTCGTATACAACGAGAGCGAATGGTATAACTGTTTTATTATATAGCCAAGCACTGTATACAAGAGACAAAATTACAGCGAAATGTTTGAAACAACAAACTTCCGCCATAGGCAACTAATACTTCCGCATGCGTAATGATGCATTCACATAGAGTTTCTCGCTGAGCTGTTCGGTAAACAGCTTCGAAATGTTGTATAAATGTTGCTCGAGAGGCAAAAAATGTGTTAAGCAGATCAACAAAAAAGATTAAAAGGTAACTTTATGAAGTCAAAAGGTGGGTCAGTTGTTTATATTAGCGTTGCTGTCGTGAAAAAGGTTTTGATTTCATGCAAAAATGAAACTGAAACACCTTTGGCAGTGAAACTAAATTACTTAGTTGGTTGTTTTTGAAAAAGAACATGCTTTTTACTACTCCAAATGCTTATCTAAATAAAAAAAGTCTCTTTACTGGTAATCTCCTACGAAATGTGTGTTGTAAGCTTGATTTTAACCGTGAGTTTCTTTGTTTGGCAACAAATTAATATCAACACGTTAATTTAGTCGGGTTTTTGAAGTAAAAAGACGTAATTTTTAGGTGAATTTTACCATTTAACATGCTAAATTGTGTATCTGTTAATGTATTTTTACACAATGTTGTTTTTTTTATACATTGGTTTGAGGGTGTTGATGTTTTTCTGTATAAAAATCCGTCAATTTCAACTCTTCGGCAGTTTAAAAAAACATGCCGCCATCTTGTTTTTCTCTCTACTAGTAGGATATGAGTTGATAGCCTGGTAGTAGGGAACCAATCAGATTACGCAAAAGCTCATATCCGATAGCATGCTATATAATAATTATTGATATCATATGCGTATACCGAACTCAATAATTGTTTTATTATACATTCAACACAGTTGTACTAACATGCAAGCAAAGTCTGGCAGTAAAAAGAGTTGTCTTCGTCAACAGAGGCAAATCTACTGGAAGCGATTTTGTTATTTTCGCGCGCTTTGAGTAGCGACGTTATCAGAGTCCAACAAGTTACAGTATTCGACGGAAATGACGTAACAGCGGCCGGACATTGAGAGTTAACTAGAGTACGTTGACGAATAAGAAACGAGAATGAAGTTTGAATGTGTAATAAAAGTTAACGTGGTTTTCAATAAATTTACTAGAGGGCACTCAGACAATGCATATCTCCGCCAAAGACGTCCTGGGAGTTTATTAAAAAATTAAGCTCTGAAGGAAGGCGTTTATTATAGCGAGATCTAGAGGCGTTTATTAGAAAACAAAGATTACTGAGCGCGGAATGCAGAAGTCTGAAAACGAATTCGTCAATATGACGACTAGATAACTTGAGTTATTATATCCTCGCAATTAATCGTCCAATCAAATGTCTACATTAGCGTCACGTGCCAGCCCAATATTTTAGGATGTAGGGCAACTATACATATTGGGCAGCAACCTCCGGACAGGTGCACAAGGTATATTTACTTGCCAATCGCACGATTATTTGTTCGATATAATAAAACACCCATTGGATTCATCTTCGCCCGATATGGAAAATATTTAAGTCTCAAATTTTAATATTAGGCTCGACCGAAGGCTCGACCGAAGGCTCGACCGAAGGAAGGCTCGACCTTCGGTCTCGCCCAATATTGAATTTTCGACTTAAATATTTTGCCATATCGGGCTTAGATGAATCCAATAAGTTATATTATTATTCGATTTATTTTTATCTTCCTTTTAATTGGTTGAGGGACCGCTACGTCACCTGCAAATAACTGCCTACAAATAACAGTCTGCTCATGCGCATTAGTCGGAGATGTTGTTTTGCAGCAAATAATATTCTACTCATGCGCGTTACACTCAATTTCGGCAAACGTAAATCGCTCGTTCAGCCAAGCTAGAAAGAAATGAATGGACATAATTACAGGTAAACAATGTCAAATAAAAATAAATCGAATAATAAAACAATTATTGAACTCGGTTTTCACAAAATATCGTGATTTGTCAGTGTCTCGCAGTTCAGTTATTTGCAACTGATCTGCTCGCCACTGACAAATCACGATATTTTGCTAAAAACCTCGTCCAATAATTGTTAATTACTTTTTCAGTATGATGGTCTGTATATACAGTACGTGTAAAGTTTTGAAAAAAATTCGATAAATAATTTTTAAGGATATTAAATGTTCCACAATTCTGCTTTCCTTATATTACGTCATCACATGCCTTTTTTGCATATTACAAAAACCTTAATAACTCAAAAACAAAAATCGATTTCGCTAACTTTTAAGGACAGTCTTCATTATTGTAGAGGTGCTTTCAATTGAAACAAAAACAGTTTTGGGGATTAGGGGCACTGTACCGACAGTGTGTTCTACTGCAAGAAGCTTCATCTTGAAAGGTAATGCAATAAAAAGGTTTATTTTTTTATCAATCGTGAGCGGGCGGAATCCTAGGTAATGCTGCAATTTGATTGGCTGCGTGAGCGGGCAGTTTTTTACGATATCTGACCACGGTCACGGAATCCTAAATTTAATTTTAAAATTCATTTAAAATTGACCGATTTTCATAACTATTTCGCTTGTCACAGAAAAAATAAATTCAACAGAGAGCTACGGGGATGCAAATGAGTTTTATTATCCAAATGGTTTTGACAACTTCATGTGTAAACAGCGAATTTTAAAAGAAACGCTGGGAAAACTGTGACAAAGCAAAATTTTCGAGTTGACATTTATAAAGAAAACAGTTTAAAACGGTAGGAAAAACATACATAAACTTGTGAACACAGTATTTTGAATCACTAAATGAAACTATATAGAAATATATATAAAAAATCATACCACCAGATTAAGATAGAAAAGCTCAGTGAAATCTTTTGACACTAAACTGTCTTTCTTTTGTTATCCGCCAACCGCTATACTCAACAAAACCGCTACAAGTCTTTTACCTTTTAGCCAAACATTTTCCACATGCCAACCTCATCGTCTCATGTCCTTGAAACTTGAAATTACAAATGGCTTACTGACAAGCATTTTCGTCTTCAAACTCGAGGACCACACTTTCAATTTTCATGCAGTCAGTCAAATATTGAAAGCGACTTTCCAAGCGAACAGCCAAAAACGAGCAAGCGACGAAGAAGAACGTCGAAGAATCTTTATCAACTAAACTTTAAAAACACTTGGACTGCATTTTGACTTCCCTTCGTAACTAGATCTTCGAGTTTTGAATGGTTTTTTATGACAAAAAAGGTTCCAAGCTTCCCTGTAAGACTGCATGTCGGCAGTTGTTTTCTCTCGAACGATAAACTTTGGACTTTTGAATATCACGTGAACGTCATCTCGATTACGCAACTTAATTGAATTATGTTAATTTCTCTAATTATGTAACAAAAAAATAAATAAGTTATTTACCGTTTTGGTCGGTCCGTATTGAAAAATATTTGCCCTCGGTCTCAAAAATGTCCCTCGGCCTGCGGCCTCGGGCCTTTTTTAAGACCTCGGGCAAATATTTTTCTATACGGACCTCCCAGCCGGTAAATAACATATATTTCTTTGTGTACAATTCCGTCCGGGTTTTAGTTTACTGGAGTGCGTTTGTTACAGGGAGGCGTTTATTCCAAGGAGGGGGGCGTTTATAAGAGGGGGGCGTTTATTTGATATTGGGCGTCTATTGGAATAAATACGGTATAAGGAAACGAGATATCCCGCTAACTAAGCTAGCTCACCAGACCAACAGAGTGTATAAATATTAAAGTTATTTCACTTACATGGTGGAGGAAGAAATGGTATGTTCGGTGATCTTCTGTTACGTCTTAATCCACAACAGCAGCCAACTGAATTTAGTCTTGGTTGTTGATGATTGTAATATCTCACAGCGGTCTGAAATACTTCTTTTACCCCTCGGTTTTCCTTGGCACTGGTTTCACAATAGATTGCACCTAACAACAATAGCAAGTCATGATGATTAACTTTTCACCTCGTAGGGGTTTCCTACTGACAAATAAAATAGTCAAGCGTTGGCCATGTATACACCGGCAGACCTGGAAAAAGTGTTCAATGTTCCTCGGATCCTGAATTTGCCGTAACAATGCATTTCCCGACTACACATTAAGCAGTGCTGAAAAATGTCCGGCAGCGTCGCTGGGAAATTTTTTGTATCTTGCAGGAAATATTTGTCAGTTTTTTTAATTCAAGTCACGGTCACACAGTCACACAATTTTGATGGGCATCACTTTTGATCGAATATCAAGTTTCATATTCGATGACTCATCTTTCTATATTCTTGCCAAACCCAGCGGCGATTTGTAAACAATTCGAAAGTGTTTTGAAGGTTTATTACATGACCTTAACCTGTCTAAGTTTCGTATATCCTTGCGCAAATGACGCAACGATTTGTTCCAGAAAACAATGAAATATTTCAGTATAGTGTTGCTGTTGCAGGCTGCAGCTGTCATTGTGCATTTGTAAGAATGCAAGCTGCTTTTATCTTATTCAACTGTTTCAGCATTTCGATTTTTGACGTTAGTACTTGTATTACATAGTATTCAATTGAAAAAGTTCGCTATTTCAAAGTATTAAAATCTTTATTAAAATCAGCTACATATAGATTGGCCGTTGCATGGAACGCTTTACCGGAAGAGATCAAAGGGCAACAGAACATAAAAAATGTAATATAATGTAAATTTAGACTGTATTGATTTCATATCATACAATAACAATAGAAATTCCGATTATGTTTATTATAATTAGTATAACATTTTCACTAATACACTTTTATATAACTATTTATTTGTGTAATAATTAAATATTACTATCATTTTTTTTTACGGAATAATTTTAATTTATGAAACTAATTCATAATCATACTGTAAATACACGACCACATCAGCAGATACTGCTGCAATACTTACCATCGTGTTAAAATAAATTATTTTGTATTGTATTGTATTGTATTGTATTGTATTGTATTGTACTGTATTGTATTGTATTGTATTGTATGTATAGATACCACATTCAGATAAATTATGGTTTTGAGATACAATCTTGCAAGTCTGGTGGTATCACAACTTATAAAATTGAAAAATTCTATCAAGCAGGAAATCGTTAATTTAGTTTAGCAGGAAATATTTATTTTTGGATTTTGCTGCCAGGAAGAAAAACGCTTTATCTAGGACTGACATTAAGGTTCCTTCCTACATAAGGAGGTTAAATATAACCGTCAACTGAATCTGGAACTCAAGTATATGTTGGTTGGAACCCTTGCAGCCAGTGAGGAAATAAAATAATCTTCAAATCTATTAACAGGATACAAAGATTGAGGAACACATCACAATCTTAAACCATCAAAATTCATTCTTAAAGTATTTGAAAAACCCAAAATATTCCTCAGTCTTAGGCCCTTAACAAATCTTCCTGAGGATCTAGGATCCCGAGATCCTACTTTTTTCCAAGGTCTGAATATATGCTCTTCGAGGTACAAACTACTTAATAACCGACAGTGAGTTGGGACAGTCAGATTTTTCATATTACTATACATTTTTTCTAATTCCGTGATTATAATTGGTCAGACAGTTTGTGAGAATTCTCGATATATGCATCGTATTTGGCGCTGTGATTGTCAGGTTCTGAACCCACAATGCTATTACGTGTAGTTTCTGGAGGTATTATCATAGGAAAAAGGACTTATCATGCATGTGCTGACGTGAACTGTCCAGCTAGGCAAACCGAAGAAAAGCGCGGGGAAGAAAAGCGCGGGAAAGAAGCAACTGTCTTTGAATTGCGTTTTTTTAACCTCTTTTTTTTTCTTTTAAGAGAGCGATTTTCTTTACATTATCAACTGAAAATCTATAATAAAACAATTATTGAATTCAACGTTTTTGATATCAAGAATTATCAAGGTCTCAGACAACATTATCAGCTTCAGCCTTCTGATATCTAGACAGAACAGACCTGCATCCATGGCATTTATTAAAAACCTTGGCGCTGAGTGGCAATTATTAATAGTACCTTCTCTTAAAGCTAAACGCACACCTTCCACATGTAGGACAAAATCATTTGCAGCATTCTCCAGTTGGCTATTTAAATAAACAGAAGAAAAAAAATCCGATATTAAAAGCTGTAACTGTTTTATATGATGTACAGTACCATACTGTTAGCTAAAAATGTAATTTATGCCACCATAGTCCCTAGAATTATAATATTGTCTGGAGACACGGCGAACATCAAAGCAGTTAACAATGAGCTACAGTTTAGGTTGAGGGTGGCAAATAAGGTACACAATCCTTTGTTTTACATTCATTAATATTTATAAAGCAACGCTGCTATTGGTTGATTGCTTCATTATACCAAAAATACAATGTGTTCAGCAAGCGCTAAGGTGAAATAAGGTGCACAAATGTGAACAAAAACCAAGAACAAAGGCTTTGGCCCTGTTTCCAGACAATTTATTTCTAGGGACTATGATGCCACTTTTGAAATTTTATGATGCCACGTTTGGAATTTAGACTAAACCTACAGTATATATATATATACCGTAGATATATATATATATAGGTTATAGGCCATAACTCATTGAGTAAACTTATTGCTGCCTATTGGTTCTCCCTTTGGCAAGTACAATTGTCTAGTAGCAGCAGTGCCCCATACGACAAGCACAATTTTGTAGGACAATTTAAATCAAATACTTGTTATTAACAGTTTGCCTACATGTACAACATAAAATGTTGGACCAACACTAACTCAATTGCAGTGATTGCATGCCCACCCAATAATGGTCTCCCACATTTCCAAATTGATGATTTTGAACACTTGAATTATAGTTAAAGGACATTGGCAATAAAAATGAAGTTTGTCAAATTTGAAAGAACTCATAAAATTGTAATTGAAGATCTTTTACAACTATTTTGTATCTTTCTTCGTTTTTAAAATATTTCAGTTTGTTTGATATGTAAATTAGATGATCTCTGACGTCAGGAGCAGGGTACAGTATTTTCATACGTTACAAAATCACTTACACATCTATGATTGCTCAACATAAAATATTCAGAGTCACAAGGCATTTTCATGTGCACAGTTTCAAGTTATTTCGTTAAACAAACTTGGAGATATAACTGATTTTGCTAGGTGTGAAAATACTGTACCCTGCTCCTGACATCAGAGATCATCTAATTTACATATCAAACAAACTGGAATATCTTGAAAACGAAGAAAGATACACAAAAGTTGTAAAAGATCTTCTATTACAATTTTACGAGTTCTTTCAAATTAGACAAACTTCCTTTTTATTGCCAAATAAATGTCCTTTATTATATAAAATAGAGTGTTTTATTGATTTTTCCATCACTAATAAAAGTGATAATCTCACATGTGCAATTATTTATGATATAATTGCACATGTGATGATTATCGCTGAATCAGCATTATAGTTTAATACAATTTTTGCAAGGCAATAGGACAATTTTTTTATATAATAAACAGAACAATACATGGATGCTTGGAAATATGAAATTTATTTCTCGTGTTGACCAGGAAATAAATTTCATATTTCCGCACATCCATGTATTATTCTCTATTTAATTAATGACTTCAAACCTAGGGAATTAACCCTTTCCCTACTGTGGTCTGCAGCCTTTTATTTACTCTGGCTAACACCAGACAATTTTACTTTTCAAGGGAAGAACGCTAGTATGGAAAGGGTTAAAGGCTCTCAACAGCATATACCACATGACTAAGCCTGAATATTTTGTACATACTGGGTGCCAAAGTACAATTGTCACAAAATGACAGTGAAATGTTTGAGAATAATGCATTCCCAAATTCTGAATATAGCTGTGTTGTCTTCACAATAAATACTGAAATATCAGATGTCACATAGAATTCCCACAAGAATGTACTGTAATTGCAGTTTTATTGTTGCTATAATTGTTGTTGATTCACATTATAATAGTTCACTCCCCCTTGTTCAATCAACACCTTGAATATTACCTTGGTTCCTGATCATTTACTACAAGGGTTAGGAATTTTGTTTGGCTCAGGTGACCCAGATAATCCCACTTGGGGGGGGGGGGGGGGGGGTGGTGGTAGGATACAAAGCTGCTAGTGGCTCAGATTAGCGTATTTGACTGCACTTGCTCCATACCTATGCATTGCAGGCATACTTGATACTGTAGTTAATAATATGTGGCCATATACAGCCACAGCTACATGCAGCACTTCAAGCCAAGTGGTTTGGCATTGAAAGCAAGCAAACCCACCTCTCAGACCTAATATCCATTTTGTTCCCAACAATAATGATCGGGGTGCCATTTTGATAGCGTTTCACTTCGGGCAGCCACGTAGTCTGCAGTTTTATAAACGAATCTCGATTATTAATGTCAAAACAGACCAGAAAGACATCTGTCTGAGGATATGACAGAGGTCTCAGACGGATATAATCGTCGTTCCCTGAATTATCCCACAAAAGCAGACCGTATTCGTTGCCATCAACAGACATCTCTTTCCAATACGAGTCGAACACCGTAGGCACGTACAGTCCGGGAAACGAATTCTGGTGAAAGCGAATGAGAAGACTGGTTTTGCCAACAGCTTCGGCCCCGACCAAAACTATCTTCAGCGTAGCCATATGGTATCTGCTCGAACTTACAGCCATGACTCGAGAGCAGTTGAACAACAACTCAATATATATTACTAACTTCCTCTTTCCCGTCCGCGTTCGGATCAAACACTCTTTATCTCTGAAACCACGTTGTCTACAATAAGAGTCCCAAATCAAATTAAACACACTAAATTACAGTCATTTGTCGGGCTTTTTAAATTGACGACAATAAAAGCATAACTTACGTAAACATTTAATGCACTTTTTAAAGTACTGTACGTGTTTTCACCTCGATGTCGATTTACTTGAACTACTTCAGACTTACCTAAACACATTGTTTCTTGTAGATCGTTTTACTTGCCAGAGTCTGTTCGATGTAAAGTTGAGAAATTTCCCTCATATATTTGTACTTTTACAATGAAATACTTTATATTTTGGGCATCTTTGTTGTTGCTCGTGCTTCTCATGGTGTGTGAAAAATGACTTTGAACAATAATATCGATCCCAGTTCCAATACAGCTCGCGCGGACTCGGGGCTATAATTTCGCGAATTTCGCGTGGGTTCGTGAAACATTTTATAGTCTGACATAATCACTAAATCTTCTTTCTTTAAATTTAAACATATGAGTGAATAAGGTTCATATGATTAGAGTATGTGAAAGTGTGACCCAGAAAATACTGTGATACTGACCTACTCTTGCGTTGTCATGGTAACCGGATAATTGCCCCCTTGGAACCCCATGGTGATAAAGAATCTTTATTTTCAAATGGTCAGGAAAATGGTTAATTTTATCAATGAAACTGAATATAACAAAATGGAACGTTTTTTTAGAATTTGTAAAGATTTTTCACAAAAATAGAATTTTTTTGAAGCTGATGGCTTTTCAAACAACCGAGAAGTCGAACAAACGCGATGTTTTGTCGTTGTTGTTTATCTGGGTGGATGTCACATCAAGGAACCGAGTGAGACCCGAATTTTAGTCTAGCTAGGCCAAAACATTTAAAAAAAAAAATTTAGACTGGCATATTATTGAGATATGTTAGTAAGTCTCTCGCCTAGGATAAGTTTGGCTTTGCAGTTTCGACCTGCAATTAATTAAGGCGAGATCGACCCAATCTTTTTTAAAATATACATTTTCTTTCTTCTTTTTTAGCTTTATTACACGGTTTGACTTTCAAAGTGAAATTATTTTGGTTATATCCATTTTTTTAAATTTTCCTGAAAGAATTTTGACTAAAACCCAAGCTTTTCTGAATCTACATCAACTTCTCAACAAAATAGACGTAAAGTTTTCTTTTTTCTTTAAATTTAAACATGAGAGAGAATCAAGGGTGTAGGAAGCATGATAAACTTAGGCCGACTCCCACGAGGCACCACCATGGTTGGCGCCGAGCGAAATTTTTTTGAAAATTTGGAGTCTCTAGATCGTCGGAAATGGCATTTTCAGAGTCTTCTCTACCTCTTTCGTTAGGCCCTTTCATTAATTCTTTCATTATGATTTGTGAGTCTATGCTATCCGTAAGTATATATTAATATATATATATACGATTTCAAATACTTCTAGTTTCGAATTCAAATATTTCGCTGCAATTTTTTTTAAATTCAATTATTTTGGGGGGGGGCCGAAAGCTATTCCGCCCCCCCCTTATAAAATATTGGGGGGCCGCTGCCCCCCTGGCCCCCCTGCTCCCTACGCCCCTGGAGAGAATAATGGTCAGGAAAATGTTTTTAATGGTTAATTTTACCAATGAATACATATTCAAGGAGCTGAACCATGAACCTAACAAAATGGACATTTTTTTAGAATTTGTAAAGATTTTTCACAAAAATATAATTATTTTGAAAATTGAACAAGCATGCAGTTTATTATAAAGGAAAGCGCTTTATAATACTTGTTAGTTTTAAAGGTTCAGCTCCTAGATTCTATTTGTACCTTTTAGTATTTCAGAACAATGGACAATTTGCATTATAGCAATGCATCATGGGAAAAATGGTAGCGCTTCACTTGCAGGCGAAATGGCCGCCACGAAGGCGAGCATTTTGCTTGTGAGAATTAGAATTGATTTTTTTAAGCACATTTTTTGTAGCGCAGGAGAATTTCGAAATGGGCAATGTATTTGTTACCCTGGGACAGGGGCGGACTGGCAGCAGAAAATTTATCGGGAAATTATATGAAAGGAGCGCCTGGTTGAGTGTAGAACGCCTGCCACGCAGGCTAGGTTGAGTGCAAAGCCGGAATGCTCTGATGGTCCCGGCCGGGGGGTGCCTCTGTGTGCCCGGGGTGTTCCAGCCTCTAGGAAATTTTTGAGCCTCTGAAATCGTATTTCCTCGATTTTGAGAGCGGCATTAATAATTTTAAGCACAATCAGTTATGTATTGTGTATGCCCATATTTTTTGTGACTACAACATTTAATAGACAATAATATATCATATACTATGTATGAGTATATATTTAAGTCACAAGTGGATTACTGTTCCATCACTTCCATGCACGATTCAACTATATACTCTTAGTCTTACAGTTACAAAATTTATTATATACCATATAAAAATTACATAAGGTTACATCTTATGAAGAATGATTAACAAAGAAAAGATAACACAATTACATGCAGAGTCAGTAGTTTAGAAAATACAAATTGTATATCATTGTGTTTGGAGATTACGACTAGTAGCCTAGTAATGCAACTAGTAACAACTGTATTTCATAATATTTACGTTATGAGCTGTATATGCACGGTCTTCATCTGTGTAAAGACCAGGGAAGTATACAGATAAAGACAAAACCTTGTGAAATTTGAACTAAATTAGTTAATTACCTCGAACATTGGCATTAAGTCTATTGCCTCAGTTCTCGGTAATTAACTCTTACTTAATAATAATCAGGGGCGTCGGAGCGACACTAAAAGTGGGGGATGTTTAGGGGGTCCGGGGACATGCTTCCCCAGGGAATTTTGAAATCTAAATTCTCTGAGAGTCTCTGAAATGCCATTTCCTGCATTTTGGGACAAGGATTTACAGAATTCTAAAGGTCCAAAAACGTCATAAAATACTCAAAAGACAACACTTTTCCGGACATTGAATATCTGCATTAAAATTTCTTTATTATATCTTTATTCAAAGTCGTGGGTTAGCTAGGGTTAGTGATTTTGTTAATCATAACTTTATTACTGGCCTTGTTTATTACTGGCCTTGTTAAAAAGTGGGGGGGCCCAAACATATTCTGGCCCCCCACCAAAAAAAGTGGGGGCTCAGGCCCCCCCCGCTTCCGACGCCCCCTGATAGTAATCATAGTTAGTAGTAATGAAGGACGTTTAGTTTAATTGATTTGTCCCTCATGAATACTGGATGATGGAGTTCAGAAATTAGAACTAAACGTCCCTCATCCAGTATTGATGAGGGAAATACGAATTAATCGTCCTTCTTGAAACAAAGGATTTCCGAGTGACCATGCATGTAATAGACCTTTCCGCATGAAGTGAATGGATCACGTGATCTTTCTTTTTGACAAATCTGATTGGCTAATGTCCAATGTTTGTCCGAAGTTTTGGATGTCCGAAGTTTTGCGAGAGCCAGTCAAATCTCTCAACGCGTTATCCACGCACTTCATGCGGAAAGGTCTATTACTTATAACCTGTGCATTTGAAGATTGATGCTGGGTGATTTTTTGGATTTTCATAGTTTTCCTTATACGTCTTTCGTTGTTCCTTTGTAAACAAAATAGCTGAAGAACCGGTCACTATTTACCGGAAAATATAGACCGGTATACCAAAAAAGATGGCAGCGGTACATTTAACCACAATGCTTTGCGACCTCAAATCAGCTAAGATGGATTAAGTAAGCAAGAACTTCATTCCTACCAAAGTTGATATTTTTAAAGACCTATCTTCCAATAATTCTACATGAAACAATATTTACGGGAGGCAAAGGATTGTCGTTACATGTACAAGTCGCCATCTTTTTCGGTACGGTCAATTTCATCGGAAGTTGTGCCTTTAATAAAGACAAAATAAAATAATAATAATAAATAAACACAAAATGAATTAAAAAAATACTAACTTTATTATTATGTTCTCACTCAAAATACGTCAACATTAGATTATAGTAATGTGGTAAAATTGATTTCGTCGACGTGCCACCTTCCTCGTGGCTTTCTGCTGCTCTAAATTTGTTGTTAATGTGTTTGACAAATTTTAATGTCTCTGTATCTCGATAAACCAACGCCAGCGAGTTCGAACAAGGGTACACCGTCAAGAGCTAAATTAAGAGTGAAAAATTCTATGTTGTTTTATATGGTTTTCAGCTAATTGAAGTCTTTAAAGTTTCAGTTGTTTTTGCTGTACGAGCTGTCGTAAGTATAGTAACCAATTGTGCCTATGAAACGAAAATAAAGTGTGTCTTATTTGAAAGAACACTTAATTTAATTATAGAGTAATATATTTTGCAGTTTTTCGTTTCCTTGCTTCGTTGTTGAGATATTTCAGTTTGTTTGATATGCAAATTAAACATTTTGACGTCGTAGGTGGATAATGAGCTATCAGAGATGAGAGAAGGTTAGGTATCTTTTCTATTATCAAACCAAATCAATTGGAATGAAGCAAGTAGATCTTCAAGTGATTATTGTATTTGATAATAGCAAAGATATATAACTTTTTCGATAACTCATTATGCACATGTGACGTCAAAATGTTTAATTTGCATATCAAACAAACTGAAATATCTCAACAACCATTTTAAGTGCTCTTTCAAATAAGACAAACTTAATTTTCGTTTCATAGGCACTTTAAAGGAATTAACAATATTTAAGAAATAGAAAAGATTTTCCGTGTTTCCATAGCTAGAGTTATAGAAACACGAGTGGAAGTTTGGGAGAACGAGAAATTGTAGTGGGAACACGAGCCCGCAGGGCGAGTGTTTCCACGCTATTTCGAGTTCTCCCAAACTTCCACAAGTGTTTCTATAACTCTATGGAAACACGGAAAAAATGTTTTCTATTTCCTTTATAAAATAACCTGGCGAAAATAGGTATAGAACGTAAAAATAATCACTGAATCAAAGCGTAAATTTTCCTTACTCTTCATAATGGCGTATGATGACGTATAATGGCGTATCCTACACCGTGATGATGGCGTATTGAATGGCGTGGACCTTGCCGTGTTTCCATAAAGTTATAGAAACACGGCTTTCAACCAATCGCCGCGCCTGTTTTCAAAATGTTATTTTATTTAAGAAATAGAAAATGGCCGCCCGTGTTTATATAGCCTGATGCAAACACGAGAGTGAGTTGGGAGAATTCGAAAGTTTATGTGAACCCGAGCCGTAGGCGAGGGTTTACATAAGTACTTTCGAATTCTCCCAACTCACTCGAGTGTTTGCATCAGGTTATATAAACACAGGGCATCCATTTTCTATTTCTTTTATGAAATAAGGCTAAAAAATGTGCCGTGACATCACAACCGCGTTTACATAGCCTGATATAAACACGGTAATTGACCAATCACAGCGTGCGTAAGACGCAACCTATTTTATAAAAATGTTTACAACATTTACCGGCGAAAACATTAAAGAAATCGTGCGCAGTAGACAAAGTAGTACAAGTAGTACATTAATATAGAATAGAGTACAGACGTAAAAAATGAATTAATTTAAGGTTTTACTGTTGATTTCGTAACAGATTCATAAAATTTATTAAATTTCCTATAAGTGGTGAGTTTCTTCAGGCTAATGTCAATTAATTCCCAAATTTTAGATGAAATAAATCTAAATGTATGTATGTATTCCATAGTTTGTTCGAACTTTGGGTCTGCTAAAATTCTGTTTAGCAGCGAATCGAGTATTGTAATTATGGCATTCAGAAGCTATTTCTAATTCGAAAAAATTGTTGGCACACTTTCTTTTTCGTTAATTATTTTGAAAGTAAAACCGGCTATTTTTAACTTAAATACATTATCGAGCTTGAGTATCCTCAATAGATTATAATAAGGTGTAGAAAAGAGAAGATGCTCTTTTATGAGTAAAAAATATATTACGAATACATTTGCTTTGACAAGTTCGAGTTTTTGTTAATCGTGTATTATATGTGTATTATATTATATTACCCCAACTCATAAGGCCATACTTTAATATATGGATAAATCAAAGCATAGTAAAGTTGCTGCAGCATTTTTAAATCAAGGTAATATCTTAATTTACTAATAATTCTAGTGTTTTGGGCTATTTTGCAATTTACATGTTTGATTTGCTGATTCCAACTGATATGTTTATCAATATATATGCCTAAATATTTAATATAATCTTTCTGGTGTATATTATGGATTTGTATAGATGGCACACGTTATTTTTTTAGAAGAAATTACCATGAAATTTGTCTTTTTAATGTTTATAGAGAGCTTATTTGCTGCACAATAGTCCAAAATGCAATTAAATTCATTGTTCATAGTAGTCTCTACGTCGTTAATGCAAATATTCTGAAAGAGAGCTTAGAGGAGCAGTTTGGCATGTCATTAATATAAAGAAGGAAAAGTAATGGCCCCAAAGTTGACCCTTGAGGTACACCACATGTTATTTTAAGCATATTAGACTCAGTATTTCCTATTCGAACGTATTGTTGGCGATTAGTTAGGTAGTCTTTAAACCATTTCAAGGGGGTTCCACGTATGCCATACTTATTCAATTTAGAAAGCAAAATGTTATGGTTAACCGTATCGAAAGCCTTAGAAAAGTCCAAAAATAAACCGCATGTGATCTCGTTATCATCAATTGCAGATTTAAGGCGGCTATCTGTTATTTCACGTATTGCCTGTTCAGTGGAATGTCGTTTACGAAATCCAAACTGGTATTTGTATATAACATTATTCTTATTTAAAAACGACTCTAATTGATTATAAACTAATCGTTCAAGAACTTTTGCAAATGGCGATAACATATAGATATTGGTCGATAGTTAGATGGATCTGTGACAGTGCCATTTTTATATATTGGGGTAAACTCTAGAAATTTTTAAGATTGTGGGAACAACATTTGATAATAGCAAATATATATAACCTTTCCCAGTAAGTCATTATGCACTGGTTAGTTTCACATATAAAACAAACTGAAATATCTCAAAAACGAAGCAAGGAAACAAAAACAGCAAAAGATGTTACTTTGTCATTTCAAAAGTAGGAGCCTGAGAGCACGTTTTCTCAAGATAATTTTTCAATTTATAGGTCAGAAATAGTATTTCAGCTATCACTATCGGTAAAAAAAAGTCGCATGCATTTAGCCACTTACAAACCAAAGCACTTATAGGGCCTGTTTATACACCATATCCTCCTACCTAGAATTACCAATAATCAGTAAGTGTGAAATCCCTAGAATTACCAATAATCGTTAATTTTAAAAAACTAATTCCCAACCCAACACCCCAACCTAACCCTAACCCCCCCGGAAACCCTAAACCCAACCAAAACCCCCGGTGAACCTAAACCTAACCACTACCCTCCGGAAAAATGAGCCTCCTCTCAGACCACGGCCACAACACCCCTCTAGGATTTTTAGCTTTATGTGTTCAAGTTTAACATCCCCCATGTGGGACAGAGAATTACCTACAATTACCAATTATTGGTAATTCAAGGCCGTTTCACACTTACTGATTATTGGTAATTCTAGGTAGGAGGACATGTTGGTTTATATGGAGCCAAGTCAGCCTAGACACCAGGCCTTCTATATGTATCTCAGCGGGGGCGCTCGCGTGCCTGTAGCGGTCTGGAACCCAACGACAAATAGAAGGCCTAGTCGAATTGCCAACATCTCAAAAGTGCCCTAAAACGGCCCATGTCAAAGATAGCGACATGCAGTGTTATCACACGGCCCAAGTCAAAGATAGCGACATACAGTAGTATCACACTTTAACGGAATGGTACATAAAAGTTGCTGGTTAACGACCAAGGTTTGACTTGTCAGTGTAGGAAATGTTTACGAATTACGATAATTGTAAGACGTACGCGTATATAGTAATCAATAGGTTATTTAGGTTTCATAACTTACTTGTTTTTATAATAGAGACTAACTGATGAAATTAACGAAATTGTGAGAAACATCGTGTGATATCACTGTATGTCGCTATCTTTAACATGGGCCGTTTTAGGGCAATTTTGAGATGTTGGCAATTCGGCTAGGCCTTCTACTTCTTGCTAGGTACCAGACCTTTGCGAATGCAAGCCCTCGCGAGAATAGTGGGCCTAATGTCTAGGCTGGAGCCAAGTTATTCGGTCAGCCGAGTTACCCGGTTTGCCAGGATAAACTTTACATTCTGTTTAGGCCAATGGAATTGAGGTTTCAGTTTACCGTCCGAGGATTTTCAAAATGTGATGCGGCTTTTGTTCATTATTTGAATAATCATTTATCTTGTCCGAAAATATAATGAAATCGATCTGTGGACCTATCATCCTTGTCAGTGGTGCCCATGGACCGAGGGAGGGCCATCGCCCATCGTCAGCCCACGGTCCGACCCAAGAAACATTTTCATAGTAATATTTCGTGACATCGTACCCTGGATGCCAGAGTAGTAACATCGTGGATGTATCGAAGGCTTCGCTATTTATTAATAAAAAGTGTATACACGCTGTGCAAATGATGTAAATAGTATATTTGAAAGTCCTGATGTGGAAAATCTACCAACAATGAAAATTATTTTGAATAATGAAAAATTCATGCAGTAGTTTCAAGCCCATGTGCGGGCAGTGGACGGTAAACTGAAACCTCAATTCCATTGGCCTTATATGAAAGCGAGTTACCTGGCAAGTTGTAATATTTGAGATGGTTATCATCAACGAAAGTGACATAAAGCAACGAATATAGAAAATCTAACCCGCTATACCGAGTTACCCGGGAAAAAATGTTCATGGGGGAATGTTTATTCCGCCTTGCCGAGATCTCGGCTGCCAGTGTTGAGTTCTTGCCATGCGGTGGGAAAAACAGTGTTTGCTCTACCGACCGGGAACTCGTCATGTCAGAACAGAGAAAAAACTGTTAGTTTGCCTGTTTATAGCTACAAAAAGTGCTATATTAACTGGCAAAGTTTCTTTTTATATATTTGAAATCTCAAAACTTTGATTTTTCTTGCAAATCATTACATTTTTTCCCCGACAAGAGGGGCTGTAGCCCTCCGCTGCCCACCTCTGCATGGCGTCACCCCTGGAACTGTGTGCAGTCAAAAACATGGAGATCAGAAAATGCAGCATGCATGGAATTCGATGAGTTCATATTAATGTATGGTCAAATACTCAAATTGTAATAGGTGTAAGGTGTAGTAAAACTGGACTGTATAACTACAGTATAACTACTTACCTCTTCGTCTTCTTCTCGCGCTAAATAGCTCGTGTAACCACCAAAATCTTCTTGCCAACCTTATTTGGTAGAAATAATGACTTCATCAAACAAAAATGCAACCAGCACGAGTTGCAAAAATGTAATATAAAGGACTCACGACCGGAATCGAACCGGTACAACATCACTACAACATGCAGTTTAATCGAGTGAAACGCCAAATATTACTTGTGTAATATTATATACCCAATTCTTCTCCTGGCATTACCACCATTAAATGAACAAAACTCGTTGACTAAGCTCTTAGCAACGGCCGGCTGTATAGGCTTGTAGCTCAGTGGTCAGAGCACTGCGTTAGTATATCGCATGGATAAGATAAAAACTTTACTCAAAGAAGGTAACACATTACAAAGAATCGATAAACTCAGCCTAGTCCCAGGCTCTCTATCTTCGCTGTTTTAATATTTGCACGCTAGCATGGGCGCCTATGCCCGAGCGCTGCGACAAAGAGCCTAGCCTGGTACCCTGGCCCAATCAAAGAATATGGGCCAGGTAACCACTAAAGACTTCTGCTTTCCTATTGGTTGAAATTTCGCGCGTTTTTAGTGGCTATGAGTGAAATTGCAATCGTCATAAGTGGATTTAGCCCTGATGACGCGAGAATGAAATTAGTGGTTACCTGTACCAGGCTACAGAGAGCCTAGCAGATTTCGGTAAAATGGTCCCTGATTTTCAAAAAGTGGGCCCTCGTCACCAGGCCCCATCCCGCTCGTAAAATAATAGAATATATATATTATTTTCACAACGGCTACAAAACCAGGTGAGTAATTTAGATTTGTTTTATTACTTGTTCCAACCCAAGAAGAACATGCTTGAGCTCGATATGTGATTAAATGGATATTTATACCATTTGACCTGTATTTGAGTATTAATTAATTAATGACGCTGTGTCTTAAATCGATAATTCGTGTTTGCAGAATGTTGTGATTTTGTCGCATTTTGTAATGTCGTGTGTATTTAAAATTGAATCGTTAACACTGGTAAGTTATTATAACGAATATATTTACGAAGTACAGAAGATATTGAAGGTGATGAACTCATTAAACTTTAGGTGAACTGCTGGACTTCGAAGACGAAATTTACTGACTTACAGTATCGGCCGGTTAATTAAAGCCCTTATTTTAGAATTTCTTAGTTGTTAAAACGTGCTTGTTTAAAAGTTACATATGGTGTACCATTTCTTTCCTATTGAAGGTATGTCAAGCGTAAGCAATTTGTGTTTTAACCTTGTCAAGTGTATAAAAATGCTGCCAGGCGTTCTAGAGCACCTTGAGCGGTGACGTCAAACCTAGGTACCAGTCTCATCAAATACGCGCGTGCTTTAGAACGACGGGACTAGGTAGGCTGCGATAAACTATGGTCACGGGTTAGATTCCAGTCAACATGCCTTGGTGTTGGCATTTTCACAACTGGTCAGGGTTTAGTCTAAAAGTGTATAATTATATTCCAAAGCTCGACATTTTCCTTCACCAAAATTCCAGCGAACATGTATCGTACAACGGCGAGGATTTATAAATTTCAGAGATTTTATACAATATCATGGACAATTTAAGCCTCGTCGAATATATATTCCAGTAAAGACTATTAAAGGAAAGGAAAAGAACCGGGGACAAATCCTTCTTACTTGCAGTCGGTAGCTGAATTGCGAAGGACGCTATGATGCGAAGGACACACGGCAGATCAACGTGGCCGAGTCGAAGGCGTATCAAAGGCGCTCCAGGCGGCAGGCGCCATATATACGACACACGTTAGACCACGAAGCACAGCTAAGATGTAGGTGATAATTTTACGAAGGGAGGAATACCAAAGAACCCGACAAAATACCCTCGAAACATAAGAGAGACCAACTCACATGGGTCTCAAGCCCAAGCTTGCCAGAATCACCCATTCATGCAAGTATTAACCCCGTCCAACCGCGGGCAGTTAACTTTAGACTGCAGCGGCGAAAGACAGCACGCTAACAGCACACGCTATCCGTGCTTTCATAACTTACCATCACAACCAATAAAAAACATCAAATCCAAAGCCATTTCGGAAGCTTCCGGGTCATTATCATGAATCAATGTATAACAACCACGTGACCAACGACAAACTTCTCCATGGCAACTGCACGTTTTATCAGTATCCTTTGATTCATCCTAAACGCGAATGAAGTCACAATGTCAATCATGAAGAATATAATTTTACTGTAAAGACCCCCGCTCGGTCATGCAATAGGTTATAATTTTTAGTACAAACCAACTAATGGAGTATTACAAATCCTGTGGTCTGATTAGCTGATCGAACTAGTGTCTATTGGTGATAAAACCACTAGTAGCAAAAGAGTCAAGTTTTAAATGCAAAATAATGGCAGAAAACTCGCGTTTTGCCGGTTTCAAAACTCGGTTTCAGTTTGTTTCTTCAACTGCATGAGTAATAGTGTCCTACTATATATAGTTGGATGTCTATATAAGCAATAGTAAACTCGGCTTCGCCTCGTCGACTATCAGCTCATAGACAACTCGGGCTCGTTGTCTAATTGTAAAAGGGCAACTATCCGTTCACAGGTTATTCAATTTCCCGTTATAGTCGGAAAAGTTCAATCTAAAACCAAAGAAATAATTGAAACCAGTCACTGACTCGATTCCACTTTTATGAACTGTCTAAATTTGAGTTTTTGCTCCTTTTTGCTGAACTCGTGTGAATGACGACCGAAAGACTGGTACTAGTACCTTGTGATGTCATACTGGTAACAAACAACAAGCTGATTGGTGGGTCTTACCGGTATGACGTCAAAGACAATGGAGTACCCATTCTCTTAGAAACGCTGTCATGCTTCAAGAGGACCTACGTACGGCCTTTGTTTTACCTCGAAATTCATATTTTTTCTTTACTTTTGCTAAGTTAGATGATAACTCTTTCAGAAGAAAATATAACTTTAAAAGGTTTCGTTGACCTTTAATTAGTCATACCTGTACAGTACTTTCATCAGATGTTTGTTCAGGCATTTTCTTTCGTTTCTAAAGACTTATTAACCGAGCTCGAGGTCTGTACGGGAAAGTATTTACCTGAGGTTTTCAGTACAGACCGAGCGACGAAGGAGCAGGTTTGTGCGAGAGAAACCGAGGGCAAATACTTTCCCGTACAGACCGAGAAAACGAGGTTAATAAGCCTTTTATTATATGGCTTTTGGTTTGTTTTCTTATCTGTTTTTTATAGTTCTACGTTTGTCTTGATCAGGTGTCGCTGTTCACCTTAGTTCTTACTTTTGAGCTTGTTCGTTTCGCTTCATGTTTACACTGTTAGGCTTTTATTTTTCGCGCTTTTAAATAAAGTGTTTATAAAAAGAAACACTGATGTTTCAGGACGTATATTATTGTTCAAAATTTTCCAACGAATACATCTAATTCGCTTTTATTTTCATTCAAATCAACTCAGTAATTTTCCCGCCAAAACTTGCAGGTCATTAAAAAGGACGTAGTGCCCTCTCACAGTGCCGAGAGGGCATTACGGCTTTTTCCTCTCTCTCAGCAACCAATCAGCGTGCGCCGTTTGGCGTAATGACCCGAAAACAAGCCCAGCCATATAATAATCTGGATTAATCACCTCCTTGGCTTCATCTTCGATCTCGGCTTCATCTTCGTGATCGTCTGCATCCCGTTCTTCAATGTCCACATCGGATAACTTTAAACCAGTGAATGTCGTAAACAGTTTGAACATTGGTTCTGATTTAAACAGCTGAAGACATTCTTGTACGACACCACCCAGGCTGCCAGCGACAGCTTTCTCGTACCGTCTATAGAAAGAACCCATTCAAACGCGTAAAAAGTAATAAAAGCCCATTGTCACTAACGAGTTTCTCTGCGATATGTGAGATTTTCTGATTCTGACGTGACTACGATATGGCCAACTATATTTGTTTGAAATCATTTTTTGTACGATCGAGTTAATTTTTATTTATTATAGCAGTACTGCGATTCCCGTGCAATTAACGAAGCAAATAAAACTAGTAAATTTCAGATTTCCGAGATTCTCATTGGCCGTACGATATTTTCTCACTAGTGAAAATGTATCGGATCGTTTTTCTGATCGGTCATACGATTTTTTCCACTAAGTGGCCCATCATTTTCCACTAAGCGGCACATCAAAGAAAATCGACGCATAAATAAACTAACGATATAGACCTTTTTAATACGTATTGAATACGTAATATTCACACTATGACGTCAAGTTCTTTTCAATTTTTCTTTTGAATTATTTTCAATTTCGCTTATTGTCTTGGCTTTAGTATATTTTCAATAGAATCCAAAAGCTGAAAATTGTAGCGACAAGTCATGCTATTATGTAATGTTTAATAAACGAGCAGTGGTGTTTTATCAGGTTAACGTTTAAATCTACGAGGGCGTAGAACGGCTTCAAAAACGTTTCGTTATTGGTATGCATGTTCATTAGTATTCTTTATATAAAATATTGTATGTTCATTAGTATTCTTTCTGACGTCAATAAGTTTTATGTAATAGATAAATCCCGAGAACGAGGGATGTATCTGACTTAATTTATTATTGAGGAGATTTTCCAACAAAGTTTTGTCTATTTTTTCCACCTTGGACAAAGATTTTCCTTGTTTTTTTCTTCATTTCGTATCTAATTTTTATTCAAGGTCTTTATGCGATATAAAGACCTCGGAAGAACAAAGAAAACCGACTCAATAATAAATTAAGAGGTATATAAAACCACCGACATGATACTGACTTCTTTTGTGTATTCCTCATGAATTATTAATGGTTTAAAGTAATATTTAAAACATGAGCAGCAGTGTTTTATCAGCCGATTTAAAACACGAGGCACTCGTTAAACATGGATTCTCTTTGTGTTTTCCTCATGAATTATTAATTATAAACTATACTAAAACAACTCATGAATATTCAATACTATATCGTTCAATTGGGTGCACGTATTTGATCAAGTACAATCATAGTGAATGAACCAGGACGCTGTTGTTTAAAATTAGCCATAGTTTCCATCTGCCAAACCGGCGTGATGTCATTTTATCTCCTACCAAAACTTGCGGCGTCATGTCAGTTTGTCAGATGGAAACAAGTATTACTGTATTTACTGTAAGCGCCCTGGATGTGTGGTAGTAAAAAACCCTACATTGTGGAATTTTTTAAACACCCCTAGTACAAGAATTACTGATATCATTAGTCAATTAGGAATAAAAAAGTAATATTATACAAGTTATATACACAACCTCTTATTGGCAGGTCCACAAATGCGCCAAGTAACCTCTCCCTCTTCTAGTTCTTTGAGTAAGGCATCGTACTTTTCTTTCTATAGATGATCAAAAAACAATTTCAAAAGCACTTCCACCAAAAATATATTTTATGTATAAGTCTTGCATCATACACATTTCACATCATCAATAATTCATGAGCCCAAAACACAGGAATGAGTACCGTGTCAGCGGTTTGGATATTGGAAGACCTCGATTTTCTCTTAAAATACTGATTTTTTTAAGAAGACGGGCAACTAGAAAATCCTGAGGGTAGAGGTGGTACGCCAAAAAAGGGCAAAATCTTTCAGAATTCTAAACAATTTGGGACACTAGATATCCTGATTACGTAAAAAGGTGTCAGGTGTCACAAAAGGTAGGGGCAACAATAAGCTCTCGGCTGTTGTCCATACCTTAATGCTCAAAGCACTACACCAGTAGCGCAGATTTAATTCAGTAAACCTTGATGTTGCATTCCCAAGTGGTCCCAGTTTATTCCGATGTTTAAAAAAGTAGACAATCTAAAGGGGTGTTTATATGGAAGAGGCCCAATTCTAGTAAGAGGACTGGATTACACCTCACATTTACATGGAGATTTTCTAGCCCTTCGAGGAGAGCTACAATCTTGGACAAAACCTGTTGAGACAAGCTAGGACGTCACGCTTTTTACTACATTACCGCAAAATTTATTTAAAAGAAAAGTTCCCCCAGCTCCCACCTTGACAATGTTGAATATTCGTGAGCTCACACTGCACAAACAACAAAATGGGACCAAAACAACATTGAAAGGTGGGGGAGAGGGGGAGGGGTGCCGAAAAGTAGGCGCGATGTACACACTGTTTGAAATCAACAAAGTATAGACACAGTTTCTGGATGTTTAACACTGTTATTCTGCTGTTGTTGGCTCGCTAGCAAGTCTGTTTGCCATTGCTTACTTTGTGGGGAGCCCGCCAAGACCCCGCCAATTTCTTGGCAAAATGTTGCGTGCGCAATACCCTGAAATTCGCCTATTGAGAACAACTGTCTCAACAGTTTTGTCCAATATTGTAGCTTTTCGTGCTCATGCGTACAATAACTCTTTTCAGCCCTCCTAAGACAGACAGCCATCTTGAGCGTCATTTATATGGAAAACTGGAAGCTCTCTTAGGCGAGATATCAGGTGTTCAATAGCGAGATCTCGCCTATGATGGCTAGCATTCCTCTCATGTAGACCAAAACCATTTTTACAACGGATTTGCCTGACAAGCGAGATCTCATGCAGCAAAGAAGGCTAGCCTTACTCATAGTTGATAGAGGGAGATGGTTAGGAAATTTCATAAAATCCATTGTTCTAGGTTTTTGCGTACCTTGTGCACGGTCACGGTTGAAAATTCTAATATTTTACTATTGTTTTAACTAAGATAGCAGTGTAAAAGAGATTGGGCACTACGTGTTTGTTTTGGCTTCTGGTTCGAGGTATTCCAGTACTTATTACAAATAATGACATATTTCGAGCCGTGCTTCCAATAGAAAACGTTTGTGTTCAGTCGTTTGTTCATATCAAATGAGCTTTAAAAAAATTTGTGCACAGTCCGTTCAACCTCCAAGTGCATGGGTTCTTTCTTCAATATATTTGAAGTTTACCGGGTTCCCTAACCATCTCCCTCTATCAACTATGCCCTACTATATACGAGGGCAGATCCTCTTCCATATAAACACACCTATAACTCTCGGAAATTCCTAAGCCAAAAATACAATAGTGCGGCGTATATAGGTAGTGCAGGTTTCAATATAGCAAAGGGGAAAAGGTTGTGAACTACCGAGACTTTTAGCAAAATAACCGTTTTGCTTTCCTCATTATAATCAAACAGTTTAATCGAGTAAAAGGCCAAATATTAATTGCAATATACCAAATTCTTGACCTTCTCCCGGCATTGGTACCATTATACAGTGTATATACAAAACTTGTTACAAAGTTCTTGGCAACGGTCTCCGTATAGCTCATGTCGCTCAGTGGTCAGAGCACTGCACTAGTATTGCAAGACTCAATTCCAATCCGGAAGGCCTTGATGTTGCATTTTCACAACTGGTCGGGGTTTGGTTATAAAATGTATACACTTTCCTTTACCAAAAATCCCTAGAACATATAATATATATATATATATATATATATATATATATATATATATATCTTCTAATGTTAATTCAACATAATTTCCTTACCAAAAGAAAGTCTTCGAGCTCAATTTCAGAATTATCTTCAAAGTTTTGTTGTATATCACTCACAATTTCAATTTGCAAATACATAGGGTTCACCCACGAAATTAATATATCGTCCTAGAAAATTTAAAAACAAGCTTAATTTTAACATACACAGCTATCTCATTGAGCCATTATCTCTGTGACCCGGGTTCAATTCCTGCTCGATACAGTAATTCGGTTAAATTTTCGCCTTGGCCGTATGTGAGAAGAGTACTTCCAGTTTGACTCTACCAAACACAGGTTTTCTCCATGCAGGTACTGCAGTTTCCTACTGTAGTAACAATAGACCATACAATGAAGGATGGCCAGTATATAGCTACTAGGCCTTTAGGAAGAACAGTTTAGATATGACTCAGAGTCATCCAGTATAAACAAATATATAAATAAGTAAATAAATAAATAAATAAATAAATAAATAAATAAATAAATAAATAAATAAATAAATAAATAAATAAATAAATGAATGAATGAATGAATGAATGAATGAATGAAAGAATGAATGAATGAATGAATGAATGAGTGGATGAATGAATGAATGAATGAATGAATGAATGAATGAATGAATGAATGAATGAATATACAGACAGACAGACAGACAGACAGACAGGCAGACAGACAGACAGACACATTATGATACTTATATGTCTATTTCAATATAATTTATCAGAGTTCCTCCTTAATTTATGTCATGACCCACATTGACAACAGAATACTGTAAATTCTGAAGTGTTCTATCCTGAATAAATAAATATTTAGTCTATCTTTATATATATATATATATATATATTTTAAAAACTCATTAATAATTCATGAGGAAAACACAAAGAAAAAGCATAACCGTATCGTGGTTTTATATCTGATAAAATTTTCTCCTGATTTACATAAACTTTAGCTTTGATTTTCTTGCCTTAAACAACGTTATTTTTCAAAATTACTACGCCAACGAACTTACCAAATGGTGATCGTGTTTAAACTCCTGCTCGTGTTTTAAATAGTACATATATATATATATATATATATATATATATATATATATATATATATATATAGCTAGTTAGTTAGTTTAGTATTACAGTAAAACCTTTAAATGAATTGGCGACTGTTTAGCTGGTGCAAGTTCTTTGTGAGGACATGGTCTGACAATAGGAGGACCATGAAACCAACCACTAATGGACAGTCTTGTCTTGTCTGACACTACTTCTGATACCTTACAAAAATATAAAAAAAAAGTATCGAGAATTAGAAATCGAGACTAATCGAGACTTAGAGCTAATTTAGAATAAGCATATAATAATAATAATAATAATAATAATAACAATAATAATAATAATAATAATAATAATAATAATAATAATAATAATAATAATAATAATAATAATGGAAACTTTATTTGTTTATGATTTACGTATACTACAATGATAAACCTCTCTTTTACAGGTAGTTTACCAATGTCTACTTGAATTAACACTATATGGTATAAAAATATTAGTATAATAATAATAATAATAATAATAATAATAATAATAATAATACAATACTATAATTTATTATATAAAATAGAGTGTTTTATTGATTTTTTCGTCACTAATAAAAGTGATAATCTCACATGTGCGATTATTTATAATAATCGCACATGTGACGATTATCGCTGAATCAGCATTATAGTTTAATGCAGTTTTTGCAAGGCAATAGGACAATTTTTTTTATATAATAAACAGAACAATACATGGATGCTTGGAAATATGAAATTTATTTCTCGTGTTGAACAGGATATGTCACTCGTACGCTTCGCTCACTCGTGAGATATCCTGGTCAACACTCGAAATAAATTTCATATTTCCGCACATCCATATATTATTCTCTATATATACAATAATTAAACGAAAACTATTACTTAATTATAAATTATATACTCTTAATAAAGACAAATGGCTAAAATATTAATAAAATATTAAATATTAAAAGGTTTAGGTCTCAGGGTTAGTTAATCGTATTTAGAATTAGGAATGTTTATATGGAAATTGAGCCAGTAGCTCGAGGAAGCCATCTTGAATGAAGCCTAGTAAACTCGATAGTGGGTTGGATTAGCGCATAAGCTACAGAAGGCTTTGATCATTATAAGATAATCTCGCAAGGAACTGTCTTGAATGAGCGTATAAGTAAGCGGTAAACTCGGTTTCTGACTATCAGGGTTATGGGTTTTTGTTTGGGTTAGGTTATGACATTATAAAATCATTTCTCAAGCATGCAGTCATCTTGAATGAGGCATGGTTATACAGACAAATCTCCAAAAAGTGAGCCCAATATATTACTCTTCCTTTCCTGTAAGGTATGAAGGGTACGAAGTTGGTGGGTTCTTTGTGTCTTCGCAATTCTCCGCCGCTACACGTGAGAAACCTTTTTCACTTTCACAAAATATCTTCTTTGTTTTTCTATTTCGAAAGTAGAAAAAGCTCTCAGGAAGCTTACAAATCACTTGACCATCGCCTCGTGTTTTGAAGGCCTGACCAAACGCTTTCAACATTGCATGCAACATCCTTGGAATTGCATGTGGTATAGCTAGTTGCAAAATCGGATAAAAAATACGATTTCCTGGGTCATCACTTAAGTCAGAAGTCGTAACAATACCCATTAGGCATTAACTGCTTTATTATCATTTATACTGTAAAAATGGGTCACCTAACACCTCGTCTACAAAAACCCTAATGCTAGACACAAACAAGGTTTACCGGCCTAGCTTGTATATACTCACTAGTCCACTTAGAGCAAATTTAAAAATTTCCGGTTTGTGAAGTTTTTGTAGGTGACCCAGAAAATCCCCGGTATGGGATTTCTTACATGTAGCCAAACGGTGAACGGGTAAATACAGATTGCGGTGACAAACTGAACGACAAAGAAAATCGCATGTTTTGTGATTCCGCGAGCTATGCCGGAATGATCGACTTTGCGAAATGGTATATGTGCCTTTTACAGTCACCAACGAATTCAACATCATTATAAAATAAGCGATTGCGCCTTAAAATGATTCGACGCAGAGTCGAATCACGGTGGTCGAATTCAACGCCATGCAGTGCGACGTCTATAAAACAAACTTTCATTTTAATTCGTCTTAGACGAACTATTCGTCTCAGTAAGGCGTATTATCCGTCTTCTGTTCGTCTCGTTTTAACAGTATACGGCGAAATACGAGCATGCGCACAAGGCTTTATACGAAACTTGAGAAAGTTCATGTCCAAATTCAAGAGTATATCCAATTATCGGCTAAGGTTTAGTTTACGGAATGGAAGACACGCACAGGGTCTACCGCGTGTTTATATCGGACGATGCCAATACGGTTGTCGGAGGTCACGGCATATTTGTTAAGCCACGTTTCCATATATATAATCACCGTAGTTGCTATACGATCACTAAAAAATGAACTTGTTGATCGTAGCGATCTCAAAGATATGAAGTCATTTGCTCTTGTTCCATATAATCGCTAAGATGGCTGGGAGACCAACACGATTAGCGACTAATGTACAAGCGCAGCGATCAGTTGGTCACCCCCCCCCCCCCCCCCTGGAGATTATTGCGATAGAGGTTTCACACTTGAGTTGGTGAGTGGTTCAATATAAAACTACGATTAGCAAGGAATCGCTGGATTTATCGTTGATAAAGAGAAACTTTCATGGTATTCTGACGGGGTGTTGGTGGCACAGAGGTTAGCGCCTTTCACCTCTCGAGAGGTGAATCCAGGTTCGGGCCTGCTTGGCTGCAGTGAGAAGAGTGCTTCCAGTATAATTGACTCTTGGAAGATTTACGAAGAAAACGACAAACTTTATCATCATGCACTATATATAGACAAATTCGGAACTGATTTTGCTTTGGCAATCGCAAGCCCAACTCTTCTACAAAACAAGGCCTAGCTGTATACCAAGGAAACAATGTTTTGGGGTTCGACAGATATTTCAAATGAGAGAAGAGCTTGCAACTTTTCACACTTTCGACTTCACGACTTTCACGAATTCTTCAAGATTTTACATTTATTACTACAATATTTCTTAATATACTTTAAAACCATAATAATCGCCACATACGATTGTTAAGATCGCCGAACCACTGACGCAACTGACGCCGAATCATAATCGCAACGATAGCTGCATGAGTTCATTTTTTGAGCGATCGAGGCGATTATATGGAAATCTTGAGACTTCTTATTTCAAAAAAGAAATAGAAAATAGACATCCTGTGGTTATATTACAAACACTCGAGCGTTTGGGCGAATTCGAAAGTATACTTATGTATACCCTCGCCTATATTCACTGATAGACATTTCGAATTCTCCCATCTCAGGCCTAGGTTAAACGTCGAACTTTACGTGTGCCGAATGTAATGATAATGAGCAAAATCGTTTGCTTATATATACTGTTTGCATTAGACTCGTCTCGGGGCATGAAACGTTCGACGTTTTAACTTAGGCCTCACTCTTGTGGAAATTTCGTCAATTGGCGGCAAAACTATATATATATTATAGTTCTGTAAACATTCCGCATTGGACACTGCAAAACCCACAATTCTTGTTAAGATATGTTTTTTTGTTTTATAATTCTACTTCTTGTTTTAAGATATTTAATCTTGTTTTAAGACAAAATATCTTGTCAATAAAATCCAGTAAGGTTATTATTGAAAAACTCTATGGCTTGACCGCAGCTGCAGGCAGTCGACCCCACGACCTTTGGTTTAGCCAAATGCAGGTCAAGTTAGGAGTAGCCGCGAGTACACGCGCAAAAACGCACACTCTGTGTCAGACCTGATGCAGAATGATGTCAGATCTGTTCAGAGAAATGTAGCGATCCCTGATACAGCCTGTTGCAGTATCAGCTATGATACACCTATGATATCATATCTGTATCATACCTGCAGCTACAACAGACTGTTCAGAACAGATTCTGTCAAACTGTATCAGCCTGACACGGTCAGTGCTGTATATAACAGACTGAACAGGTATATGTTGTCTACGGAGCTGTCGCAATCTGTTAGAAATTCTAACTAAATGTTGATACATCAGCGCTGGTACATTCCGTAGCTGTCAGGCTGTATCAAGGGTCGCTACATTTCTCTGAACAGATCTGATATCAGAGCTGATCAGACTGTGCGTTTTTAGGTGTGTAGGTCGTGAAATGATGGTATACTTATATTTGATATTTCAAAACTGAAATCTAGTTTCTTCATGCAATATCGAGAGACTTAACTCTTATCTTATCTTATGTTGTTGGAATAATTATTGTGGGACACTAGCGAACTCAGGTGGAGAATAATGATATTAGGTGCTACTCCGAGCGACGAACCATACCGGGTGCACGCATGAGTATATATATACACAAACGAGCACGTGTGATTTTGTTCACGGAATGTCGGAAAGTGCTCAATACCATAAAGGTAGAGCGAATATAGTATAGTTTAAGTGGGCTTACCTCAAAATGTTGAGTGTCGCAACTGTCAGTTTCACGCGGGGCAATCTTCTGTCGCCTGAAGATCGCCCCGCGTGAAACTGACAGTTGCGACACTCAACATTTTGAGGTAAGCCCACTTAAATTATACTATATATATATATATATACTGTATATATATATATAAATTGCTATATTATATTATATTATATTATATTATATTATATTATATTATATTATATTATATTATATTATATTATATTATATTATATTATATTATATTATATTATATTATATTATATTATTATATTATATTATATTATATTATATTATATTATATTATATTATATTATATTTAACAAATAGATTCCATTTTGCCGTTGTCTGTTCAGTTATAGATGCACAGATGACGTCACAACGTGGTAAGAACAAAAAAGTGGCCCACGAGACGCAGTCGAGTGGGTCACTGATGTTCTTACCACGTTGTGACGTCCTCTGTGCATCTATAACTGAACAGACAACAAAAAAATGGAATCTATTTGTTTTATACAATGAAAATTTAAAAGGTCTTTGTCGAAACTCGTGCCGGATTTTGGGGCATGAAGAAGGAAAAAGGCAAGTCAGCTGACGTGATCTGACGTGACCATGTGTCTGTCCTCTAATAGATCATGGCCAACAACCAATGAAAACACGCATAGCAACTAGGGTATTGTATAATATATTATATTATAACCAGGATAGATATCCTGTTCAACACGAGAAATAAATTTCATATTTCCAAGCATCCATGTATTGTTCTGTTTATTATATAAAAAATTGTCCTATTGCCTTGCAAAAATTGCATTAAACTATAATGCTGATTCAGCGATAATCGTCACATGTGCGATTATCATAAATAATCGCATGCACATGTGAGATTATCACTTTGATTAGTGGCGGAAAAATCAATAAAACACTCTATTTTATATAATAAATATATATATTATAAAAGCTCTACTCGACCACGGCTGGGATTCAAACCCACAACCCTAATTCCATTTACTATAGTCCGACACTCTACGAACTGAGCTATACATGGAAAATATACTGAAATCAGTCGAAATACTTTATAACTTATTAAATTATTACCACAAATAAATATACCATCATTCCACGATCTGCTCCCAACTTGACCTTGTCTTACTTGACCTTACAACTTGACTTGTAGCTCAGTCGGACTATATTAGTAAACCGAAGGTCGCGAATTCGAATCCCAGCCGCGGTCCAGTCGAGTTTTTCTCTATGCTTATCCGGTAGGTTCGTCACTCGTTAAACAACGTCTTCGCGGAAAGGATGTCTTGGCAGTTCTTCCAACAGGATATGGAAAAAGTAGAATGTAATGTGTTCAACGCCTTTCATTATCGTGAGAGCAATATTATCAGCAACTTATCTATAATTAAGAGAGGATCTTTTTCTATATAGCCTACATGTCATGTATTTTCGTTGAAAAGCGTTCAAAACCCCAGATCTTTTTAGCGTACAGTGTACCACTCAAAATCCCCTTATTTTCACATTATTGTGTAACTTATAAAATATTTTTGGCATACACTCAAAATCTCTTTATTTTAGCATTATTGTGAAGCTCAAACCGCAACAAACTTTTTAGGTACATGTGGGGTCGAGAAACATATCGAAAGATAAAAAGATTTTATAAATAGAAAAAATCGTTATGATCATAAGAAATCAATTTTAAGCGCACGTTACGCGAAAAAATTCTAAAGAATACAAATTCGGTCGGTTGTTCAAATTAAACACGTTGAATCGGTTGTCCAACATTATACATATAAAACGTTCAACATCATGAAAATTTTCCGAAAATTTTCGGAATTAAACTTGGCCGAAAATTTTGCATTATGGTGCTAATGTACGCCAGAAATACTATATGCAAAAATCGTATCGTAAAGACGGGCTTTGTATATAATGCAAGCTAGCGTTCCTGCCTTTTGCACATGCTTCACAAATACATCGCGTGCACGGTGCACATTCCTCAAACACATGACAGTGGCATGGGACTTGTTTTTCGTTTTTGATCTGTATATACATATACCTCAGATAAAGACCTTATTTGGCTATAGAAAGCTATAGAGTGCTGCGCAGGCAGTGTTTTAAAGGGCGTAAACTGCCAAGAATATACGGTTGTGATAACGAAACGTTTCGAGCGGAGCCCTTCCAGTTGTATATGCACACTCACGAACATTGATTATATAGATCGGCGTTTGTCCCTTTTTCTATATAGTTCTATATACTACAATAACGTCTAATTGCTGCCCCGGTTGTGGTTTCAGATACTCGTTTTTGACGGCAAAAGGTAGGTTTTCACGTACATGTCATTAATTATTTAGCTTAGCCATTTTCTGTCTTGATTTTGAATTATATATCTTACGTATAACTGCTTCTGGTATACAATTAAAATATTTTTTCTTTGGTTTAGTTACTATACACATATATAGTCTCTGTCTGAAAACCGCGCAACTAAACCCTTGTTTTTTGTTTTTGTTCACGTTTGTGCACTTTCATGCACGGTTACTGCATGAATGCATTATATTTTCTGTATAACAAAGCAGTCATCCACATTAATTGTACCCTTATATTTCTAGAGTAAAATATACGACAAATTATTTCGTATCATCATACATGAAAATCTTTTTTTAAACCGCATATTATCACCATTTGTACAAAAGCCTTAAAAGTATAATAATATATATAATTCGTGAATCGAGACAGCGTTTTGTTAACTATAAACTAAACTATAAAACATTATAAACATATATATATATATATATATATATATATATATATATATATATATATTACTCATATTACTATTCTGACATGTGAAAAAGTGGCCGAAATGGCCAAAAATTATGTATCATATACGGCTAAAGACTAAGTTTAGGAAATAAAAAGGTTTTCTACATTGAATGAAGCAGTTATGTTGATTTTTTGTATTCAATTGTAAAGTGTTCGTGCTTTAAATGACGAAGGCAAAAATCTTCTAATTTGCTAATTGTTAAATACTGAACTAGCGTTATTTGTATCGGATAAACTCATAAACCTATACCTGTCGTATATATATACCTATACTATTCTCCTTAGATATCTAGTAAGTGCCATTTTATTTCTGTTGCATGCTCTTAAAATTAATATGGCAACCATGCATAGCCAATAGAATTATGCATGAATGGTCTGGAAGCCCAATTTTATTACCAAAACACAAGAAGAAGAAAAGAAGTCATCTACAACTATGAAAAACTAAAGAGATTTCTATATTACTTTTAGCCAAAGAGGACATTGATTCTTACGAATCAGATTACCTTTAATTAAATTTCATTATGTTTCTTGGTTGTTTATAGCTGACATGAAAACCACATTCATTTGCAAACAGCTTCAATTTGTTCTGTTTTTCGTTGCTGTACATGCGATTTATACAGGTAACGTTGCATACATACATTTGTATAGGCTTAGGCTCTTAAGAGACTCACATGTTATACAATATGTATGGCTTAAATGGATGTTAAATGAACGTTTAATGTTATATTGATGGATGAATGGACGAATGAGTGAATAGATGGATAGATAAATGGATAGATAAATAGATGGATAGATTAGTAGATATCAGTATGGATAGATGAATGAAAGTGGATGATGAATAAATATATGGATGAATAGATATATTATGGATAGATAAATAGATAGATGGATGATTTAAGAAACAAATGGCTGGATAGAAAGATGGGTGTACAAATAGAAGTAAATGTACAGGAATAAATTACCCTACGAGTCACAGTCCCTTTCCGACCTACGCAGGCTTCGGGGGAAAGTGGGCTCTAACAAACTAGATATTTCTTTTTGAGCATGCGTCAACGGTTGCCAAGATACTATTTTCGGGCATGCAGGCTCTAACGCGTTACTTGCTATTTTCCTGCTTGCGCGGGTGTTCATAAACTAGAACTTGTTTGACCAGTTCAAAACCTGACTGACTCGCCCCAAACTTGGGGCAAAGATCAAGCTTGTTGGCGGAGCCAACTTAGGTCGGAATACTGGATACGAATGGTGCAACAGTCAGCGTTACAGTTAACAGTCATCGTTAAAACTGTATTTTATCATCAAATTTATATAGAGTCAACACTTGTCAACTTCAAAATGCAAAGTATATCACCTAACTCATCTCACGTAGTTCGAGGGGAACCACTACTACTCAACGTTACAGTTAAGGATAGATTCTATAACAGGCGATATATTCAGATTATGTGGTATTTCCGTCGTTTCGATTCAACATATTATCAAAAAATAGTGGAATTTATTTTAGTTCGTGGTAAGGTGGTCTGCCGTTTTGCTAGTAACGATACAAGATTTTCTGCTGCATATCAAGCATCGTTGTTGCTGGTGAACACAACAATGAACGACAGTGGAACTTACGAATGTCGAGTAAACTCCTGGCGTAAATATACACTATATTTTAATGCCACCATTGAAGGTACGTTATCATTCAGCCTGCATGAAATGAGAGACAGGCTCGCCGGTGAAATGAGAGTCAGCGTGTGCTGTTAGCGCGCTGCCTCTCACCAAAAAGTTAAGCCCGGTTAGACGGGGTTAGTACTTGGATGGGTGACCGCTTGGGAATGACCCCGTTGTCGGGCTTGGACTCATGTGAGTAGAGTTGTAGTTGATCTCTCCTGTGCTTCGAGTGTTTTTCGTCGGGTTCTCTGGTTTTCCTCCCTCCATAAAATCAACACCTAACATCTTAGCTGTGATCCGGCGTGGTCTTAACTGTGTCGTTGGCGGCTGCTTGGAGCGCCTTTGATATGCCTCGACACGGCCACGTTGATCTGCGTCCTTCGCAATTCAGCCACTGGCTGCAAGTAAGGATGATTAGCCCCCAGTCCTTTATCCTTTAATCCAGTGTCTTCGGTGACCGAAAACAGAGCTTTTCAGAAAGGCTCGATCTCCAGAGTGGAGACATTAGAATACGCCGTTTTCCTGCACTAATGTCGACGGCAGAAATGAATCTTTTTTAAAACGTTGACGTCACGACAATCATGTGATCTTGCTTCCAGTCTTCAACGGCCTTTCCTTGCGCTCTCTCCTCCGCAAAGGTTCTTTCGGATATCGGAAATTTCGGAAATCGTCGGAGATGTGTCGGAATCGTCAGCTGGACACGAGTATAGTACGGGCGAAACGGGAAAATAACCTCTGCCAGATTTCTGTCGGTTTCTTGCATGACGTGTTAATTCACGGATAACTAAGTCATCCATGTTTATATTAGTAACACATTTGTTGATAAGTGATTATCACACGTTTATAATATGTCGTTTTTGTAAAAAAGACAAAACATACTCAATTTTGCCGTTTAATATATCAGACGAACGAGACGCTTACATCCCGACGTATATCTCACATTGAAACAACGAACTTTCCTAATTCGGTCCACACATTCAATTAACTATGGTCACGTAACCTTCTGCTATATTCGACATGTTCTCTACAACCCTCAGTTCCATGAAAAATTATTGATACCCCCTGACAGCCCCTGATGCCTCCATATTTTGATACCCCCGATTGCCGCCAGAAATCTGGCACAGGTTCTTTTTCTCTTTCTTTTCCGCTCTCCACCCGCACTCCTTATGTCCAGCTGACGATTCCGACACCTCTCCGACGATCTCCGATCTCCTAAAGAACCTCTGCGGAAGAGAGGGTTTATTGCGCACGCTCAATCGGATATTGTGCGTTTTTCGTCAATTTGTGACCATATGACGTCAAAATTAAAACGAAGCCGTTCTATACACACTCAAAATGGCGGCATAAAATACGACAATGATAATGTCATTTCTGAAATACGAGAGTAGATATCCTAAAACTGATAACATTTTCAACAAATAAATTACCCTTAATTTCAAAAACTCATTAATAATTTATGAGGAAAACACAAAGGAAATCAGTACCATGTCCGTGGTTTTATACCTGATAAAACTTGATTGACGTCAGAAAGAATACTAATGAACATACAATTTTATATAAAGAATACTAATGAACATACAATATTTTATATAAAGAATACTAATGAACATACAATATTTTATATAAAGAATACTAATGAACATACAATATTTTATATAAAGAATACTAATGAACATACAATATTTTATGCAAAGAATACTAATGAACATACAATATTTTATATAAAGAATACTAATGAACATACAATATTTTATCTAAAGAATACTAATGAACATACAATATTTTATATAAAGAATACTAATGAACATACAATATTTTATCTAAAGAATACTAATGAACATACAATATTTTATCTAAAGAATACTAATGAACATACAATATTTTATCTAAAGAATACTAATGAACATACAATATTTTATATAAAGAATACTAATGAACATACAATATTTTATATAAAGAATACTAATGAACATACAATATTTTATATAAAGAATACTAATGAACATACAATATTTTATATAAAGAATACTAATGAACATACAATATTTTATCTAAAGAATACTAATGAACATACAATATTTTATATAAAGAATACTACTGAACATACAATATTTTATATAAAGAATACTAATGAACATACAATATTTTATATAAAGAATACTAATGAACATACAATATTTTATATAAAGAATACTAATGAACATACAATATTTTATATAAAGAATACTAATGAACATACAATATTTTATATAAAGAATACTAATGAACATACAATATTTTATATAAAGAATACTACTGAACATACAATATTTATATAAAGAATACTAATGAACATACAATATTTTATCTAAAGAATACTAATGAACATACAATATTTTATACAAAGAATACTAATGAACATACAATATTTTATATAAAGAGTACTAATGAACATACAATATTTTATATAAAGAATACTAATGAACATACAATATTTTATATAAAGAATACTAATGAACATACAATATTTTATCTAAAGAATACTAATGAACATACAATATTTTATATAAAGAATACTAATGAACATACAATATTTTATCTAAAGAATACTAATGAACATACAATATTTTATATAAAGAATACTACTGAACATACAATATTTATATAAAGAATACTAGCGCAACGTTTTAAATCTGATAAAACACTGCTGCTCGTTTATTAAACATTGCGTAATGGGTTCGTAATTTAATAGTTTTACTTGAAAGTAATTCATTTTTTAAACAAAATTCCCCTTTAAATACTACAAGATAGACGTTTTGTTTTTCCTTCTTCTAGATGCACCAAAGGCAGAGATAACGTGTCCACAGAAAGTGAAACTAACCGAAAAAGAGGATTTTTCTTGTTGGTGTAATGCCAACGGTACCCATTTGGTTGCAACGGCAAGCTGGGTTAAAAATGGATCGACTCTTAGTAATCCTAAAAATCTTAGACAAGAACTATCTCTGCTTAATGTTAGCAAAAATGATGCTGGAACATATATTTGCCGAGCGCAGCTCTACTCATTAATAAATGAAAAATCAACAGAAATTACGGTTTATTGTAAGTGTGACATATAGAACATGTTTAAACACTCGTGTATTATACTAGTTAAGGTGGCAATAGTGGGACAGAAATATAATATTTTTTATTTCAATTTTGTAACACATAAATCATTTTCAATCAATGCAAACAACCCAAAACAAATTGAACTTTTTTACAACGTAAAAATTAAGATTTTTGCGGGACAAATTACTTAAATATCTCACCACATAAAGATCTTTTAAGTCATTTCCCTCTGATCATTTTTTCACCAAAATGGTGTGCATGTTTTTGAAAAGTTACAACTTCGTAACGTTTTAATATTTTTCGCTAAAGTTTTCGTGGATTGCTAACTACAATATGTGTCGGCAATGTTTTATAAGTGATATATATATATATATATATATATATATATATATATATATATATATATATTATTTTATATGAATTAAGTTGTGACTACGATATAATCATTTATAAAAATTGAACAAAATTTTTTTAATTCGGCGGCCATTTTGGAATAAAGTCGATTAGGCAGAGTAAAATAGATAGGATTTAAAGATCTGCCCCAAATAGTTTTCCGCATCTTTGTTTTAGGATAATATTTTAATACATTCCTTTAAAATGTTCCAATATTCTGCTAGATACTCCTCGCATACGCTCATTCCAAAGCAGTGCAAGTCGAAACAATTTCATAGAATTAATGTGTGTCGCCGACGGTTTGCCCGAACCAAACTACGCAATCACCGATTCTAATTGAAAGGAGCTGCCAGACGTCTTACTCAAACGGTGTGGTGCTTGTTGGAAAGGCCCATTTCAATATCATTTATCAGAGTTCCTCCTTAATTTATGTCATGACCCACATTGACAACAGAATACTGTAAATTCTGAAGTGTTCTATCCCGAATAAATAAATATTAACTCTATATTTATTTATTTATATATATATTTACTGCCGTTTTCTTATCTTTTCCCTCATTCTATAAAGCTATCGAGAAGCAGTGTTCAGAAAGTTTCAACAAAAGAACAGGAACTGAGTGGTACATTGTTTTCACCTCTGCCGCTATTGGAATTATTTCTGGGTTCGGTTCGTTGTATGGATGTCAGTGGATACGCAGAAGAAAAGCCAGTGCAACTAAACAAAGAAGACGACAGATCGCTGCTTCGACAATTTACACCGAACCCACTACATTGAATACATCAGAAGGATATCAGGAACTAAGCAAAGTCAGAGCTAATGACGAAGACAACTACCAGCACCTAGTGGTCACATTGAATACATCAGGAGGATATCAGGAACTAAGCAAAGTCAGAGCTAATGACGAAGACAACTACCAGCACCTAGTGGTCAGCGGTTGATTAGCCTGCGTGGCCGGCGTTCTGCTTGCGGCCGGGAGAAATGAACGTCTGCCACAGTCTTACTCAAAGTTGCGACTTTTTCCACCAAAAGCATCATCTAAATTCCCATTGGTTCATTCGAGTCTTAATTACACAAACTGTCAACTCGTCAAGCATAACAATAGCCGTTTATGCATTCAAGATTGCTAATTAAATTAATGTAAACAAACTGTCAACTCGTCAAGCATAACAATAGAGTCGTTTATATATTCAATATTGCTAATTAATTTAATGTAAACAAACTGTCAACTCGTCAAGCATAACAATAGCCGTTTATGCATTCAAGATTGCTAATTAAATTAATGTAAACAAACTGTCAACTCGTCAAGCATAACAATAGAGTCGTTTATATATTCAATATTACTAATTAAATTAATGTAAACAAACTGTCAACTCGTCAAGCATAACAATAGCCGTTTATGCATTCAAGATTGCTAATTAAATTAATGTAAACAAACTGTCAACTCGTCAAGCATAACAATAGAGTCGTTTATATATTCAATATTACTAATTAAATTAATGTAAACAAACTGTCAACTCGTCAAGCATAACAATAGCCGTTTATGCATTCAAGATTGCTAATTAAATTAATGTAAACAAACTGTCAACTCGTCAAGCATAACAATAGAGTCGTTTCTGCATTCAAGATTGCTAATTAAATTAATGTAAACAAACTGTCAACTCGTTAAGCATAACAATAGAGTCGTTTCTGCATTCAAGATTGCTAATTAAATTAATGTAAACAAACTGTCAATTCGTCAAGCATAACAATGGAGTCGTTTCTGCATTCAAGATTGCTAATTAAATTAATGTAAACAAACTGTCAACTCGTCAAGCATAACAATAGAGTGGTTTATATATTCAATATTGCTAATTAAATTAATGTAAACAAACTGTCAACTAGTCAAGCATAACAATAGAGTCGTTTATATATTCAATATTACTAATTAAATTAATGTAAACAAACTGTCAACTCGTCAAGCATAACAATAGCCGTTTATGCATTCAAGATTGCTAATTAAATTAATGTAAACAAACTGTCAACTCGTCAAGCATAACAATAGAGTCGTTTATGCATTCAATATTGCTAATTAAATTAATGTAAACAAACTGTCAACTCGTCAAGCATAACAATAGAGTCGTTTATGCATTCAATATTGCTAATTAAATTAATGTAAAAAAACTGTCAACTCGTCAAGCATAACAATACAGTTGTTTATGCATTTAAGATTGCTAATTAAATTAATGTAAACAAACTGTCAACTCGTCAAGCATAACAATAGAGCTGTGACTAGAGGAGGCCTTTGAACATTTGTTGTTTTTTTAATTTTTTTTTTATTTGCCCATATAAATTAATTTGTCAAATATGTTTCTAATATTTCTATATATTACATTAGGGCTAGGGATCTACTACTGTAGAAACCTTATCCGGCTTTTTATTAAGGCCCCTAGTTGTGATTATATTATTATTAATATTTACAATAAAATCATTTCAAAAATTATTTTAAAAGTTTTTATCTACCCGGTAATAATAGGAAAAAGGAGAAAACATTTTAATATATACTATAAAAGGATTAATAAATTAGTGTCATAATACCAGTTTCTAATCAATCAATCAATCAATCAATCAATCAATCAATCAATCAATCAATCAATCAATCAATCAATCAATCAATCAATCAATCAATCAATCAATAGCATAAACATATAAACTATAAAGCTGCTACCTTGGTCAAGATTTGGAAAGGCAATAAAGCTCGAACAGTGGAATATATCGTTAATTTGAATGGTCCTGATGTTTTGTCAAAATGATTCTCAAGAAAATCTTGAAAATAAAGCCCGATCTGTTATAAAACCCATTGGATTGCGATTGCTCCGTACATTCAAGGAATTACGGAACCAACTAAAAGAATCTTAGGTAGTTTCCACGTAAAAGTTGCTCAAAAACCTTTCTTAACGCTAGGTCATATTTTTGCAAAACCTAAAGATTGTATTGTGAAAGAACAGAGAAAAGATGCTATTTATTCCATTCCGTGCAATGACTGTAATCAGGAGTACATCGGCCAGACAAAACGTCAGTTTGGTACGCGTTTAAAAGAGAACCAAAAAGCGGTTTTCTTTTCAAAAAAGGAAAATTCTGCTTTGTCGGAGCACGCGTGCAAAACCAACCATGAGATTGCGTGCATGGGATAATTCAAAAATTATCACTACTAATCCACGGTATCACCAAAGACGTTGTTTGGAAGTTTGGCACATCAATAGCGCCCATGCACGCTCCATTAAATCGTGATGACGGCGGTCTACTGCCGGAAGTCTATTAGCATTTGTTGATAGGCAACGTCATCAATGGTTGCATGAGACCTGTCTTCACAACGATCACCCCTGATGAAGACACCAGATCGGAGTGTCGAAACGTTGGGTCATGAACAGTAATTTTTTAAGCTACGTTCAAAAAACATTTAAGCCAGAGTAGCGTTAAACTATGTCTGATTATATGGATTAATTAACACTATCTAAATTATGTTTCTAAACTTTGGTGGAGGTGGGTTTTCTGTTTCATTCTGTTTGAATGTTAATAACAATAATAAAATATTTGTATGGAATTTGTTTACGAAGTGTGGGATGCTAGTTATGAAGAGAGGAAAGTGTCTGCGGAGTGAGGGAATTAAACTGCCAAATTATGAAGAAATAAAGGAAGTAGATCTTAATACGGGATATAAGTATTTGGAAGTACTAGAAGCAGACGGAATAAAAGATACAAAGATGAAAGGGAAAATAGAAAAGGAATACTTCAGAAGAATTAGGAAAGTCTTGAAATCACAATTAAATGGGATTGAATTGTATCGCAGCCATAAACTCAAGAGCTGTGTCGATTATACGGTATGGAGCAGGTATCATCAAATGGACGAAAGAAGAAGTGAAAAGGTTAGATCGGAAGACAAGGAAATTACTAACAGCATACTGGGCATTCCATCGGCAGGCTGATGTAGACAGACTGTATGTAAAGAGGATTGCTGGCGGAAGAGGTTTGATAAGTGTGAAAAATTGTGTGCATGTTGAAATTAATAGCTTGTGGAAATATGTAATGGTGAGTGAATAATTTATGATTGCAGTGAAAAATGAAGACATGCTTGGGGAGGGGAAGAAGAAGGTGAAGGTGCAAAGGGAGAGACAGAACAATTAAGTACAGAGGAAAGAGCTTGCATGGAAAGTATTTCATATCAACTGATTAAAGGAAGAGATGAACAAACTTGGTATTGGTTGAGGAAAAGTGGTTTGAAGAAGGAAACGGAAGGAGTGATAATGGCTGCCCAAGAACAAGCAATTAGAACCCGATATATTAGAAAGGTTATAGATGAAGAAGATATCGATGCGAAATGTCGAATGTGCGGGAACCGAGAGACGAGACAATAGCTCATGTGTTGGTAGAGTGTATAGGACGTTGGCACAAGGACAATATAAGAACTATATATATAGAGACATAACGTCGCACAGGTTAATTGTATACATTGGGAATTATGTCAGAAGTATGAACTACGGGTGAAAGAAAAATGGTACGAACATCAAATTGAGAATGTGCATAGAAAGTGATAAAGTGAAAGAGCTTTGGGATGTGAAAATCTAGACAGACAAAGCTAGTGATAGAGCATTCAAGACCAGATATACATGTAATAGTTAAAGGGGCAGTAAGACGCCAAATTTTATTTTGATTTAGAAAATAAAGAAGAATAGCCTCTTCGCTTGTCCAATTTCTCATCTTGTTCCAAAGATATTTTGCTTTTAAAATATCTAAGCAAATAATAGGTATAGATTGTGTTGAAACTTTGAAGCTGTTCTAATACGAATGGCATATATTGCAATGTACACAGTTATGGCTTGATATATTCCTCATTTGGGGAAGTTTGTTCGATCTTTGTGGAGTAGATGGCATCATAAAGCATCTGATTTGCATGTTACAAGAACCTGAACATCTCTGGAAGATGACGAGAGATATTGATTTAATAAGAACGCTATACTTCCGCTATACGGAATGTACTTCTATATAGATAAAAATCAAAATTGAATAGAAGATTTTCCATCTTACTAATACCGCATGCGCCTTTAAAGAGACAAGAAAGTGCTTTATTATTGATGTGGCGTGTCCTTTCGACACAAGAGTGAAAGGAAAAGAGAAAGAGAAAGTTGAGAAATTGCAGGATTTAAAGAGGGAAATTAAAAGAATCTGGTAATGCAATGAAGTCAATATAATACAAATTACCGAGCTCTGTATAACCACTAATTTTAAGCAATATAGATAAAGAAGTTGGATGTAATAATAAACTTTGGGACAGTTCAGAAAGCTTGTTTATTAGGATCGGCAAGGATAATGAGAAAGATACTAGATACGTGAGGCCATGGGAGATGGCTTGATATCCAGATAACAAATCCGACAATAATATTAAATGTCGAGTGAAATATTTAAGAAATAGAAAATGGCCGCCTGTGTTTATATAGCCTGATGCAAACACGAGAGTGAGTTGGGAGAATTCGAAAGTTTATGTGAACCCGAGCCGTAGGCGAGGGTTTACATAAGTACTTTCGAATTCTCCCAACTCACTCGAGTGTTTGCATCCGGTTATATAAACACAGGGCATCCATTTTCTATTTCTTTTATGAAATAAGGCTAAAAAATGTGCCGTGACATCACAAGCGTGTTTACATAGCCTGATATAAACACGGTAATTGACCAATCACATCGTGCGTAAGACGCAACCTATTTTATAAAACAATATATAAACCCAATAAATATAGCTTTTTTTATAAAAAATATCATTGTCATGTGCTACAAATATCTAACTCTCTGATTGAACAACCTAACTGTGAGATAAGTTCACCGGTCACGTGGTACTACTCTAGCTCTTTAATTGCACAATTTACACTTGAGGTATAATACACAAATTTACAACTTCAGCTGAAAGGGTTACTGATCTCGCGTTCCGGTTAATACCCTGTTTAAGGGAATGTCGCAGATCGAATTTGCCTACCGAATTATTTGGGATGACTTGTTATCAATCAAAGATTAGACTCTTACTGGAGTATCCGATGCCGATATGGGGTGGACGTCCACGTTATCTCGAAGACGAAATTGAAAATATTCAGACCCGGAGCTTGAAGGTCCTTGGTTTGCCCTGTGACTACCTGGAGACATTGAAACACAGGAGGGATCGTCTCACTGTTTGCGAATTTAGGCGAATTTTAGATGACATAACGCATCCGTGCAATAAATTAGTACCTGAATCTATAGTCCACTCATATGATTTAAGATCGGGTACTGACCGGCTTCCCATACTCTCGCGTACCAAAAGACTGTCTGACAGGAACTCTCATTTATTCCTAGGGCAAGTTTGTTATTGTAATCTTATTAAGTTGGTATGCTTTCGTGACATCGTTTCTTAACATTTCACCAGTTTTATATATTTAATATATATATATGTGATCATATACACGTAATATACATCTAATATACATTTAACACATACACATATGTAAACACACTTCTTAATATTATGTCATTTTTTAATGTAAATCCATTGTATTTTTTACTACAGATGATTATTAAAATTATTATTATTATAAGTTTACGCATGCTGATTGGTCGTCGAGTGGTCGAGATCTTACGACATTACACGCCCGGTCACTACAGTTTCCGATTGCTAACATCATGCAGAGTGAGCGAATGATTAAGCGAGCGAGTGACCAAACCCTTTCCTGTACATGCATACCTCATACTCGGTTAACACTTAACAGCCTAGTAATTTACCTGGTGGAATGATATTGGTGTCACTTCAAAAAAAACTAGACTATTCCATTCAGGCACTAGTGAATTCACTGTCTCTTTGGGTTGACCAAATTCTATTGAATAGAAACAGATTGCATTTGTTAGCCCATCTTCTCCTTTGCCCACCCAATTGTACTTGGGGATAATATGAAAAAATGAAAGCTTTAGGTTTATTCAGTTTCTTGAAAAATGGAAAATACAAGTTTGAGAGTCCAAAACACGTGCATAAACAATTCGGAAAAAGAATAAAACTAAATGTTATGCATATAGTTAAACATTCCGACAATCAAAAACTGTTACCAAATAATAGCAACAGTTGGTGCTATGGCAACAATGACGTTTCAAAATGGCTGCCAATTACCCTTCAAACTAATTTAATTCGAAAAAAACTTTGGTGACCACCAATTTGTTTTTCATTAAAACGTTTCTTGAAGTATGAGTAACCAATAGGCCGATTTTAAAAAAATTATGTAGAACGAATAATTTTTTTTCCGGAAAAACGTATGTTTGTTAATTTTTACAAAATTTGGATCTACGAATATTTTTTAAATCGGCCTATTGATTTTTCATACTTCAAGAAAAGTTTTAATGAAAAAAAAATTGGGGGTCACCAAATTAAATTAGTTTGGAGGGTAATTAGCAGCCATTTTGAAACGTCATTGTTACCATAGCAACAACTGTTGCTATTTATTTGGTAACAGTTTTTGATTGTCAGACTGTTTAACTATGCATAACATTTAGTTTTATTCTTTTTCCGAATTGTTTAATCACATGTTTTGGACTCTCAAACTTGTATTTTCCATTTTTCAAGAAACTGTATGGAGCCACTTAATTAAGAAACTGGATGTTAGATACGAGAATAAATATCCTTCACCTTAATTTCAAAGTAATAATCAGATACAATTATGTTTTGAATGATAAATGCGTAAAACTTTATGTTTTAGACATGTTAACCAAACTATTTGAGAAATCGGAAGGAGATCTCAGACCGGGAGATAACCGGGTCAGTACTTGGATGGGTGACCGTCTGGGAATAGCCGACTCATGTGAGTAGAGTTTAGTTGGTCTCTCCTGTGCTTCGAGGGTTTTTCGCCGGGTTCTCCGGTTTTCCTCCCTCCGTAAAATTAACACCTATAGGTCTTAGCTGTAAATGGAGGACCCCACCAGCTCTGCTGAAAAACTTATCCTCCTTAAATAAAGAATAATAATAATAACATGCACTGAGAATGCTTTGTGTTTCTCTATGGGCTTACCATCAGTCGTATATAGATCAAGAGTACCTAAAACACAAAACAAGAAAATTGTTATGCAAAATTTGGCCAAACTGTAATTTCACATCACCTTATACACAAATCGTAAAAATCGTAAAACATATTCAATCGTAAAACAAACTCTTCTGACAAACTTTCTAGCAAATAACAGGAGTAAGTATGTTATTTAGTAAGGCATAGTCAATCGAGATATGGTCTGGAAACTCAGCTAAAGTCTTTGGTCTATCTTTTTGTTCGCCTTAATGCATTTTTGTGCACGGTGCACGGTCACTGAACACATTGTATTTTAGTATAATGAACGAATTGTCCAATAGCAACGTTTCAGTTCGAACACTCAACCGTGCTATTTAAATATTAATAAACCTAAAACAAAGGATGTGCACGGTGTAAGTTACGGTTCAACATAAAATCCCAGCTCATTATAGGCGCTTTGAAGTTCGCCGAGTTTCCAGACAATATCTCGATTGACTATGAGTAAGGTTAGATATACTGCCGAAACAGAGAACGTAGGTGTCTAACGTTTCGAGCGAAGGCCCTTCGTCAGAGAGAGAAACGTCCTACATTCTCTGTTTTGGCAGTATATCTAACTTTACTATATTTCGATTGTTGTTTCTACACTGCCTACGCAGCACGCTACTTTTATTAAGTATGTTATTAGTGTTTTCAGCTTGAAGTTGGTAAAGTTTTTTCGTTTGTTTTTGCTGCACAAGTTGAACTATTATTTTTTAATAATAATAAATAATAATAATAATAATAATAATAATAATAATAATAATAATAATAATAATAATAATAATAATAATAATAATAATAATAATAATAATAATAATAATAATACTGATAATTATTAATTATTATTACATGCATTATTATTATTATTATTATTATTATTATTATTATTATTATTATTATTATTATTATTATTATTATTATTTTATTATCTCATGACACACCCAAAATTCATTGTTATTATTATTAATTAGTGTATCTTATTCTAGCTTGCCTTGCTCTGAAGAAGTCCTCTACACATGGTTGTATCTGTAAACTTATTTTAAAGACTAACAATAACTAATATCATTAGATTAATATCTAATTTCAGCTCATAATTTTCATTATACTCTTAGCTGAAAGAGAAAAACATGTATACCCCCATCATTTTCATTCCACTCGGGAACAAGGTAAAATATGTAAGCTATACGCCTTCCTTCAAGTTCATCGTCATGGCAAAGTAGTACATCTAAGCAAAAAAGATAAAATTTCATTCACTACATTATAATCTAGTTCTACGTTAGACAGGTAATTTTTAACTCATTCCTGTCCGAGGGCTTCCCAGAGATGAATAAAATCGTCTGCCATTAGCCCAGAGTGAACTATAAATTGAAGATCAATTTGGACAAGAAAGAGTTAGACGGGGATAGTTTTTAACTCATCCTTGTCCGAAGGCTTCCCCAGAAATAAAAAAAAATCGTCTGGCGTTAGCTCAGAATGAAATACTAAATACCCATTCGGATAGGAAAAACCTCTTTTTTGTCCGAATTGATCTTTGGACGATTTTATTCACCTCTGGAAAAGCCCTTGGAGAGGAATGAGTTAAAAACTACTGTACCTGTCTAACTTTATAGTTCATACATCGCCCCAAATACGATATTACTGATATGGATTATATGTAAAGTGTATATAGTTGAATGTCAAAATATTTTTTTGATGAAAGCTTTCATTTATTGTCATATTGGTGTACCATCTTTATCCTATGAGAATTCAGCTCTGTTCCTATTTAAACAGTTGGGGCCCACCACGTAAGAGAAAACGATCCATAGTCGTTCAACTAAGCAGTCTTACCGGTATTACTGTATTTAGCACAAGACATGTCGATAGCACTTCCATCCAATGGAATATCAGTTACAGTCGTTATCCAATCAAGGCAATCCTTGTATAACAGTCTCCTAGATTAAGAGTATCGTAAATGCTCAAAGTAGTGTCCAGCTCTCAGGGAGCTGCCCACGATTTTCTGAATGCCGACTATTACGACAACACATTTCTAGGGGGGTTCCGGGGGCATGCTCCCCCAAAGGTTGAATTTTGAGTCTCTAACACAGCATTTCCAGCACTTTGGGGACACTTTTGAGCAAGATATAAAGGTTTGAAAACCCATTTTTAAAAGAGTACCTCGTCATTTTTAAGAAATATTTCTATATAACGTAGAATAACTAATTCCACAAATGAACAACAGTGAATTATATATTTTAACAAAGTAGATTACCAAAATACACAACTTAATTGTTGTCAACAATTTTATCATAAAGCCCATGCATTTCAGTTGTGGGTGTATGATGATGTAACAGTAAGTGACTTAATAATGTATAACTCCTATAGATGTCTTTTCAGCCCAAAGTTTAATCCAAAGACCTAACTTGTTTTAACTAGTTTTGCTCTTCAACTGACCAAATTCTGATTTCTGACGAACGTTTTTTGCGTCATGTTGTTCACTTTTTGGCGCCCTTTCCAGGTTTTTTGCGCCCGTTTAAAAATCTTCACCGGTGGCCGTGGCCTCTTTGCAATCCCCTGCCAGCAGGCCACTGCCCCTCAAAGCCCATTTTTGTGTCTAGAGCGCGCGCATGCGCTAGTATTGAAAGAAACATTCATATCTCTGCAGAATGTTACAAAGCATTAGATGAATGTTAGCAATTTATAGGATTCACTTAGGCTGTTCACAGGCTAATATATCATTGGCAAGAAGTAAAGAAGTAAAATAATTACCAGTCATTATTAGCGTTTCGTATAAAACCTCCATTAGCTAGTGAACCGGCAATGCGTGGTTTATAAAAATTTCAACGTGATGTAAAATGCAATTGACGTGTATAATAATTTATCTAACATTTGTATTTACCTTAAATTAGATATATTCTTTTTTGTTGATGTTTTGAGATCATTGCTCTAATAATATATGTACAGAGAAATTAGTCTAATTTAGAACGGAAATATTTCTTAAAGCATGCTATGTAGAGAGAAGTAGAGAATAACGAAATGAATACTATAATAGCAGCGAGAATTTGTGGTACCACCACGTTCTCTCTTTATTGCTTAGCTTTCGACCTGTTGACTATTGACCTGTTGCTTTTTTCTCTGATAAAGGCCTGAGTAAACAGGTCGAAAGCTAACTGAGCGATAATTAATAATCGTTAGTGTTACAACAAATTCTCGCTCAAATGTATTTAGCTCCCACTCCCAGAACGAATTGGGGACACTATATAACGTTGGTTTTACTGAGGAAAGAAACCGGAGGACCCGGAGAAAAAAACCCAAGGCACAGGAGAGAACCATGGATTGTAAAAGGACTGGATAGGAAACTAATAGTCATGTGGGGTGTTTTGAGCCTTTTGATTGGTTAATCGCATTTACTCAGTTTACAAAATGGTTGAAACCTAAGTTGAAAATTGTGATGTCACGAATGGCGTGAGTATGCTTGTTTTACTGAGGTTTTTAAGTGAACTTTTCTTCAAATTCTTCATATTCTCACATTCAGATGACTATGTCACAATCGAGTGTTCGAGCTAAACGTTGTTGATCTTCGTTTTAATGTTTTCTGTGTTGTTTCAAAGAAACTGGTGCATGTCGAAAAATAGTGCTTTGTTTTGCTTGGAAATTGCGATGCATATTTTAACTATAGTAAACCTTGATATTTTCCTTTAAAATGTTTCCTATCCAGTCTTTTTACTATCCATACAACAACTCTTAGGGGAGAACGGGTGGCGCGTGCTGTTAGGGCGCTGCCTCTCACCAATAGTTAAGCCCGGTTGGACGGGGATGGGTGACCTTTTGGGAACAGCCCCGTTCTCGAGCTTGGACCATGTGAGTAGAGTTTAGTTGGTCTCTCCTGTGCTCCGAGGGTTTTTCACCGGGTTCTCCGGTTTTCATCCCTCCGCAAAATCAACACCATCTGGGATAGGAGTGGCGCCCACCCCTGCTAAACGAAAGAGGGGCCTTCGGCTCCTCCGACTGAGGTCGACCTGTATGCATGTATGTATGTGCAACACCTCTACTCACATGGAGCCAAGGTAGTTATCCTTCCAAGTACTAACCCGGGCTTAACTTCAGTGGTGAAAGGCAGCGCGCTAGCAGCACTCGTACCACCCGTGCCTCTTCTATTAAAATTTGTCACCGTGCAAACATTCGAAAAACTAACAGTAGCAATTGGGAGTACAAAGACTGTGTTTTGTAAAAAGTGACAGTGTGGCGACGGGCCGAAGGCCTGGAGCCTGGAGGCGAGGGTGCTAATCTCGACTCGCGTGGAGTACACGCGAGTTTGAAAACCAATGCGAAAGTAATCGAGCGAAAAGTTTCTATGTTTTTATGCATCAACTCCGGTCAGGCGGTCACTTTCGCTGTGCTTGCGTCATTACCACCAAATCCAGACAAACTGCTGCAAATTTAACAAGGGAAAATAAGCTGTGTAAGCCTGTGTAGCAGCCCATGGACAAGTGAGTTTGTCAAAGACTTTCAAAAACTCATTAAAAGTTCATAAGAAAAACACAAAGGAAATCGGTATCATGTCAGTGCATGGTTTTATAAAAAATCTGATAAAAAATCCGCCTGATTTATATAAACTTTATCTTAGATTTTCTCGGTTTAGACAACGTTTGTTTTTCAAAGTTACTGTACCAATAAATTTACCAAATTGGTCGTTTTTTAAGCTATACTCAAAACATTTGTAGTGTGTGTTTTATCAGATCTTAAACACTCGGCTATCACCGAGGGGGAAATCACCCCTGAAAAAGCGTACGAGATTTTTTAGGTTTTTTAGGGATTTGGGTGATTTTTTTTGGATTTTCCCGAGATTTTCGAAGATTTTTGAGGATTTTCTGAGATTTTTGAGGATTTTCTGAGATTTCTGCGAATTATTTGAGATTTTCGGATTTTTAAAGATGCACAGAACAAGATTTTTGGGAGTGATTCGCCCCTCCGCTATCGCCTCGTGTTTTAAATTAATCTGATAAAAACACTGCTGCTCGTGTTTTAAATGTTACATCAAAATAGCAAGAGTCCGATAAAAAGTTTGAGACAAATATACTTTCAACTACGAGCTTTCACACCTTTCAGTGTTCCACTCCTCGTATATTAGCTTCGATTGTTCAGAAACAACCAACTTCATTCATTTACATCTTAACTATTTCATGTATTGTAAATTTATCTATTCTGTTGTACAATGTAATGCGCATTCGATCATCACGTCATGAAGAATGCGCAATATAAATCACTAATTATTAATTATTATTATTTTCACCAAACAACTTAAATGTTTACTCGTACCACTTATAGTAACCTTCTCTAGTCCTCTTTCATGCACTTTAATCGCAACATTAAAGCATATTTCACTTAAAATTACATTTTATCGAAATATTTTCGAAACTCCATGGTCGCCATATTGGATTTTTTTGGGAACATCCTGGAAAAATCCGCATTTGGCTCGAGATTGTAACCAAGCAACTGACATGCATGCGCAATGGAAACCAGTCACGAATACGGCAGAGCCTTCTTTCGTCCTCTCTCTCAGCGAAGAAATAAGGAAAAGAAGGCTCTGCTCGCAGGGTATAAGAAAACATAAAGTTCAAAAATATATATAATAAATAACAGCATTAGTACCTGACGAAATTGATAAAGATCGTTGGATTTCTTCTGGAATTTCAGTTCTAATAATTCAGTTTTTAGGTTTTTCAAAAAATTCTCATCTTTCACAAAATTATTAATGATACAGTGTTTGAACGGGTATGTATTCAGCACAGCACCCCTTTCTAAAACACAAATAAAAAAACATATGTGGCGGGCACTAAGAAGCTGCATACCTCCGCCAGCGGGCTATTAGGAATCTTTTTAGGTAAACGAGATATCCTGTTAACTAGATTAGCCCACCAGACCTATACACATGCATGAATAAAATGCTTGATTGCACTTGTTAAGACTTTGAGTACCTTTACACGAACCCGGTTGGCTCGAACCCGGGTCAGCTTACCACCCATGGTTATTCTTTTTTCGTGTTTACATGAACTCAGGTTGGCTGCTTTTTCCCCCAACCCGGGTCAGCTTAAGTTGGATTTGGGAATGTTTTTCTGTCCGAGCAGAGCTCTGGTGTCAAAACATGTGGTTGACAATTATTCAATAAACAACATGCCGAACAACAACACGGCTGGTGATGTTGAAAAACGTCGTCGTAAGAAAATTTCGATTGTTTCAGATCGATGTCGTTGCCTTGTACTCTCGCCTATGCGTTCGAGTAAACGAGAAAACAATGCAACAACATCTAAATTGAAGTCGACATTTTTGTAATCCATCTCAGTTTTGTAGTTCGCCTGGGTACGAGATTGGACACAAATTATCATATTGCCGACACTTTACACGAGCCTGCATGGGTCAAGTCAACCCGTGTTTACATGAAGAAATTGAGCAAATTTTCGTACCTTTCCAACCCGGGTCTTAAAAAGGGTCACCGGCAAGATGGGTTGACCCAGCTATCATGCATGTAAACGCTAACAGGAGTTTATTCGTAGGCGGGTTGACCCGGGTTGGCGAGCTAACCCTGCTTGGCTCTCAACCCGGGCTCGTGTAAAGGCCCCCTTTACATGCATGTAACTTAGTCCACGACCGCTTTATCCTATTGACAATGCCGGAGCTGTTAAGTTCATTGTTATTTGTTAATTCGGCTAAATATTCAATTAAAAGTTTGCACATGATAAGGATAATGAGCGCAATCAAGAAATTTTTAATTATTTTTTTTCTACACGGAGAATCTTGCGGTCAAGTTTTAGGAAATTCTCGTCCAATTCCCAACCAAATTCAGCCAAAATTTAATGGGTTGGTCTTCGGTTTAGTGTCTATTATTACAATAATGTTAATACAAAGTCAAAGCAAAATAGGTACAACTAAGCATTCTATTTTCTCAATCTTTCTAAACCAAAAAACGCCACGACAGAATTGATTTAAATTATCATCCACATTTAATGCAAATTCAATTTTCAAAAAATTTAATGATTAGTCCTCAGTTGTTTTCATAAAAATTCGACAGACAGACAGACAGACAGACAGACAGACAGACAGACAGACAGACAGACAGACAGACAGACAGACAGACAGACAGAGAGACAGGCAGGCAGGCAGGCAGACAGACAGACAGACAGACAGACAGACAGACAGACAGACAGACAGACAGACAGACAGACAGACAGACAGACAGACAGACAGACAGACAGACAGACAGATACGAGAGCAACCAAACAAACTGGCAGAGATGAAAATATTAAAAAAAACAACTTATAACAATAACTATCGACGTGCAGTTATATTCCCTTAAATGTATTTTTTACCATGAATGTAGTCTTTTTCATCCCTGTACAAAACAAAATAATTCAAATTAGATGAGAAAATTGCGAAACAATTTGATAGCAATACTTATTGGCTTATTATATAGCTATAAAATTTCACATTAATTTCGTATGCGTAAAAGTTTGCTACATGTAGAACTAAACTGAAAAATGAAAACAGAGAACATATATATCAGATGTTTCCAAGCTTGTCTTAAGGTCTTCATCAAGGTTTGCAGGGTCATTTCGGTAAAGCGGTCTTCTCAATTCGTCAGAATTTATGCCACAAAAATAAAATAGATATCGTTAGAAAGCTATTAATTTGTAGAATACAATGTTGTATTTAATAATAGTTGCAAATTTTTCAAGTAAAACCAGAGGGCTTCACTCGGGGCGACTTAAGAACAAAGCGCTTCAGTTTGTCCAAAATAATTTTTCAAAGTTCGATTCCGAGATAAATTAGTTTCCAGCAAAACGGAGTCAGCGTTTTTTTTAAATTTATTGCCTGGTTCGATTTTATGATTTATTATTATTTATATATTATTTATTATTTATTTGGTCGGAAAACAGCATTTTCAATATTGGTCGTCAATAAAATCAGTAAAACTCGACATATCAAAAAACGCTGACGCAGTTTTGCTGGAAATTTATCTCGGAATTAAACTGAAAAAAAAAAGATTTTGAACAAAATAAAACGCTTTTTACTTGAGTCGTCCCGAGTGAAGCCCTCTGGTTTTAATTAAAAAATTCACAACTATTCCTGGTTTGTGTTTATTGCAAAATCAAAGACAACACTGTATTCTACAAATTAGTAGCTTAATTTCTAACTATATCTATTTTGTTTTTGTGGCATAAATTCTGACGAACTGAGAGCGCTTTACCGAAATGACCCAGCGAACCTTAACGAAGACCTTAATATGATAAGGGTAACACTGCCGGAAAATATCTACGCATGCATGCACTAGTTAGTAAACCATAGTAGCATTATATAAATTCGATATGGAGGGAAATTTCGCGTCACTTTTCAAAACAATTGAACTTAGTCCGATAACGTCAGTAAAGTTTAAAGCAGAAAAATGTGATAGTTGAAAATATCAGTAAAACAGAAATTAATAATTATATAGTGAAAAAAGTTCGAGGTATAAATAGAAACAAAAAACACAATAAAATTAGTCCAAACCTTGATGTTGTGGTTCTACGGTGTCCCAGAAGGGACAGCACTACCATCAAAATAAACATCGCAATTTTCAATCTAATATTTCGCAAATCATCATCCCAAATAAAATAAACATTGCAAACATAAATTTGTGTTACCACTCTCCATATAATATTTTTTAAATCATCATCTCAAAAAAATTCCACTGCAAACAAAGATTTACGCATACCACAAACAAAAAATTGCAGCGCCGCTAACAAAACTTCTCAAAACACTGCGCGCAGGTTGGCGAGAGGGAACTAGCACTAATCTAACAAAAACAATATGGAGGATGAACTGAAAGAGGACAATCGATGCGCAGTAGAAAAAACGCTATGAGAAGAGCTTTCTAAAGTGTTAACAAGCAATGGACAGGCAGCTGAATGCAGCAATTCGGCGAATTCGGATGCGCAGACTTTGCAAACTACAACGAATCAAAGGCGTCAAGAGCCTTTACAGTCATTGGCAACTCACTTTTCACCCAAATCTTCGGAATTTCGCAAGTTCGTTGGGAAGTTCAAAGTTCGTTTCGAACTACGCATTTGATTGGCTGCTAGGAACCAAGCAACCAATTAAATGCAGAGTTCAAAACGAACTACGAACTTGCGAACGAACGTCCGAAGATTTGGGTGAAAAGTGAGTTGCAAATGACTGTCTGTCAGGTCCCGCAGACAGCTCTTCCATTATGACCGTTCTTGCTCTTCATTGAAGATCTTCATCGATATTTATGCAACGCTTTAAACCCAAATCCTTTAGCTTTCGTTTTAAAGTTCGTTCGGACATGCATATACTATGGTGGCGTGGTGCTTTTCCAACAAAAGTACTACGTTCTTGTATTGTATTCCCTTATGAAAATAATGATCAATTATTACCCTCTCCGTGCCAGAGGGCAAGCCTTCTCGGAGCGTTCCTTCCATATATATATATTTAACAATTATTCACCGAAGTGGAGGTGAATATCCACACTATTCACCGACACTGAGGTGAATAATTGTTTTAGCATATACCTCATAAATGAAATAACAAGTTTAACATTCTTATATTTTTCGGTATTTTATACAAGACACGGCCGCTAGCAACTTGGGCACTTGGCTAACACTTGGCGTACTCGATATTTGTCGACAAAACAGTTTTTACAACTTTTGAATATATTAATGGCTAGAAAATTGTAAAGAAACATACCTGTGGACACTCTTCTACTTAATTTTGTTGACTTTTCTCGTTATTCTACAACATCAGCCTTGTTTATCAAAAACATCTCCTGCTTCGGTAAACAAAGCAAAACTGTCCGCCATTTTGTTTTGCCCGCAGGTGAATAGTGCAGGATATCCCGAGCTAGAGGAACCAATCAGATTGCTTGAAAAGCACTATTCACCTGCGAGGTATATGCTAAATATATATATCTTACTTCAGTTTACATGGTTTATACTATATATGGTTTTCACACCTATAGTGCCAGTCCCCTCTCGCCAACCTGATTCCTTACAGGATAATTGATATACGTGTAATGTGGACAAAACGTTTTAAAAGTAAAGAAATATATATTTCTGAATGATAAATTATAACAGCTAAATATCTATTTACAAAAACGACGTATCTTAAAACTGACGTATCTTAATTACCTGTGCCAGTGTTACCCAGCAAATTAGTGTTTAGTTAGCTATAGGTTACTATTTGTCGACGAAAATTCACCCTAGGCGGACAGCAGCATCACCTATCCCCCAGCTAACCGTTTTTTGAAAAACGACAAACTACACTATTATATTAATAACAAATAAAAGCAAGAAAATGGTGAGCTGCCGACAATTTCGACAACGAAATACTGACGTTTCATGCGGAGCCCTTCATTAACCTCGAGCCAACACGCTCTTTAGAAAGCAAAAAATAGTTTCTTATCTAAATATATATTTAGCTGTTATAATTTATCATTCAGAATTAAATATATATATTTCTTTACTTTTAAAAAGTTTTGTCCACATTACACGTATATCAATTATCCTGTAAGGAATCATCTGAGGGGGGGAGGACAAATTTCCGAAGAGGGGGATATATTTCCTAGAAATTTACTGGGACACCGGCACATAGGTTTCGGCTCCGTGTCTGTTTCCGTTTGTTTTTGGTTTGTTTTTGGGTTTTTTTGGGTCCACGCAGATGCAATTTTCCAGAATTTACTTCCGGGAGTATTCATGCTTTAGGAGCCGGAGGCGAGTTGGCCTGGTTAGATACAGCTTGACAATGCATTATGATGACTCGTCTTCAGGTATGGCCACACTGGAAGACATTAGAGTTTTAGTTTGTCTTCAATCACGATTACATATCTCGGAATAATGTTTACATACTATAGTCATTTTGGCTATCGGCATTTTAGAACCAGAGGTAGACAGACGAAGAAACTGCTGTGGGGAGCTGCCGGCCAACCCCTGAGGAAGTGGGGGGAAAGGCTGTAAAACGAGTGTTTATATAAATTTATAAATGTGACAAATTAACTATATTAGTGGTCAAACTACCATAATAGTCATGCTATGCTAGACTAAAAACTACTAAGTACTGACAAAAATATGTAAATTATACAGTAATTTTAAATTAATTTGCATATCACTATGACCTGCATGTTGCTAGAAGTTTAAAGGGTATTGGCAATAAAAATTAAGTTTGTCTCATTTGAAAGAACTTGTCAAATGGTATAAGAAGACCTTTTACAATTTTTCCTTATCTGTTTTGGTTTTGGAAATATTGGGACCAAAGACAGCGTGCTGTCCACCATCTTGGAATTATTTTCGATATGCATATGACATAAGCAGGGTAAAGTGAAATTTTTATCTTGCCAACCTTATGACATTATGAGCTAGAAACTCGATTTTGTTGTGCTATTTCCATTTTAAATTGACCCACAACATTTAAAAAGCCTTCCCGTGGAAATTTGGTCACCCACGGAGTAATTTTGTCAGGTTTACCCTGCTTATGACATCAGCAATTTCCTAGTTAACTAGAGCCAATATTACAACAAGATGGCAGACAGCACGCTATCTTTGGTTTGAAATATTTCAAAACACAAGAAAGATACAGAAAAATTACAAAAGGTCTTCTTATACCATTTGACAAGTTCTTTCAAATGGGACAAATTTAATTTTTATTGCCAATACCCTTTAAATCTACATGTCTACATGACCTGTTTGTATACTTATAGTCACTCAATTTATTACTGGAACTCAATATCTTATTCTATATATGCACTGGAACCATGACGACAAATGCTGCTCATGGAGACATTTCATAAACTATGGAGCCTCACAGATCCTGAATTAAACTTGGCACAGCACCAAAAACTATGAGAATAGCACCCTCAAATGCAGGGAATACAGGTAGACTGCAGTTTAGCAGACATCACTCATCCACTGACTGACTGCCTGGGAAGGTATACTATATATAGGGTCAGGGGCATCATTAGTGGTCTGACATTTGTTGGACCAATGTTTATAAAGTAACTTTTCTGATGTCCTCATGATCACTAAATGTGTCAAATTTGATGTTTTGTTTGGGGGAGGGGAGAGGTTAAAAAATGTTGGACCAATGTTAAAATGTTAATGACACCTTTGAGGGTCATGGATTATGCTGCGGTTGAGCCTTTTGTCTTAGTATTTGACAATGGTGTCTGCTAAACTGAAGTTGCACCAGGAAATACTGTCTCTTATATATCAGTCAAATCCAAGCATGCCCATCCCCTGGGCATTTGACAATTTTTTGAAAATTGGTGCTAATTCCCTGCAGTGGAGCTGAAAAGCAGGTGAAAATGCCCCACGGTGGGGCCAAAAATCTGTGGCAAAATTCCCCATCCTGGGGAAATTTGTACTATACTTTTAACAGTTGCTGAACAGTTCACAATATAAAAATTAGCATTTTATTGTGAGTACTTATTTCAAACACCTCTACTATTAAAACTCTCCATGTGTTTGCTTTTCAACCAAGATGCAACAAACTCTGTATCTTTCATTTTAAACTCTTCCAAAATCGAGTGCAACAAGCGACAGACAGTCCAAACTACGCATTGAATCCACTGATAAAATACTAGAGGGAGAGGGACACAATTCAATTACCTACCACCACCCCCACCCCCCCCCCCCCAATTGCCTTTCAGTGGTGAGCAAAAAGAACAAGGTTCAGAATATTGGAATGATATTATCTATCTAATGCTCCACCCCCAGGCAAAGACTCGTTTTCAAATTAATGCCCCACCCCTGGGAAGGGCCAATGTGTCAAATGCCCAGAGGTGTCCTGGTGGTGGTGGGGGGGGGGGGGGGGTGCATGCTTGGATTTGACTGATACATTACAGAGACCTAAGCATTCAAAAAATTATCAACAGTCATATGTCCCTGGATCCCCCGAGAGCCTCTACCTAAAAATTTCAGCCCTGGCCCTAAAACGGTCATCTCTTGGTATGGGCCTGCTTGGCTGCTTTACATACATTACATAGAATACACTTATGCAGATCATACAAGATACAATGGCATATATATATATATCTATGAACTATGTACGCTCCTTCACTTCGGCGTTGTTGAGCACTCTGCGAAGTTGCCGTGGGTACCTATTAGCGATAATGCAACACTCACTACCCTTGTGGAAGTTTGAGCACTCTGGGCCCATGTGCACTTCACGCTATCTGAATGTATTTCACCGATGCTGTCCCACATGCGGTTGTCACCGACGATCACATGTGTATAAGTAATTGATGAAATTCATTCAGATTGTTCCAAGCTGAACTATGTACGCTCCTTCACTTTGGCGTTGTTGAGCACTCTGCAAAGTTGCCGTGGGTACCTATTAGTGATAATGCAACGCTCACTACCCTTGTGGAAGTTTGAGCACTCTGGGCCCATGCGCACTTCACGCTATCTGAATGTATTTCACCGATGCTGTCCCACATGCGGTTGTCACCGACGATCGCATGTGTAAAAGTAATTGATGAAATTCATTCAGATTGTTCCAAGCTACACTGATGAGCTGTTGTACAGCGAAACACCGTGTCTGTAGATTGAACTATATATATATATATATACAAATCTTAGCAACGGCGGCGAAGAATTTGTTACAGATAATTATATATGTGTACCTGCACAACGCCAGACAATTTTCACTCAGCAGAAGAGAGAAACGGTTTAATGTATTTTGTAACTAAGTTATCAAGTATTAAATGTATTTTATAAATTTGTCACAAACCTGAAAGCTTTTTTGAATTCTGCTTTGAATTTCTCGTCAAGAATGAAGTCGTTAATCAACAAATGTTTGTCGTCCACTTTCATTCTCTTTGCATTTGATTCTTCGCTTTCAATCTCAAATCTTTCTCTTCCATTTGCTTTCATCTCTTTTTCAGTTTTGAACACACAGAAGTGAGAAGTGAGAAGTCAGAACCATAGAACCAGAACACGTAATACTTCATGTCTGCCTATCATTTTTTGTTCAAAATCCCTCAGGCGGAAATGCCTCCATGCAGGCTAAAATACCCAGCCTAATTTCATCCCTGGCTTAATTTCGGACTGCTATACAGTAAACAAAACAACAACAGCACTGTACAAGAATGGGAAACCATTAAATGCACGTTGAATCCGACAAAACAATTTGATAAATAATTTTTTCAAACCTTTTTTCGGGCCTTCGCAGTTCGCTCAAGACGGGCGGCCGTGTAAAAACATTTTGTGGGAGACTGAAACCTACCGGCAAACCGCGTAGGGGCCTGGAACTTTTTGCCTCACCTTTTGGTTTACGCGTTAGCATAGCCACTGATCTTTAACTGCTCTCTATTCCTCGTACTAAACTCATACTACTGTCGTACAACACAGTTAATGTTACGAATAAAATAAACAAAACGTAAGTCTAGTTTGGAGTTGTGCAGGCTGAATGGATGGATTCGGGTTAGTCGAACCGATAACGCGAAAGGTCGCCAAGACGCCAAGGATGAGACTTGAGCCCTACCGAACCATTGGTAACCCTTCTCCCATTCAAGCGCTGCATGTCACCTGTACAACGTACAGGGAGGATTACCTTGATTCTTGGGAATATAGCCATAAATCAGCATCTGAGATGACTCGAAACCACAAAACAAAGGTCAAGGAAGTACGGAGCTGGCAACCAACTATTTATAACTTGTCAGTAGAAGATACAACACTGAAGCAACAACACAGTTAGGGTGGGCTTGGGAGGGGCTTTGCCTAGAACTAGAACAGCGTGACTTATACTGCCAACGGAAGCGAGATGCTAGAGATAAGAGCCCTGAGCCAGTTGTGAACACCCTTATATACTTCCGTAAGGAACGTTCGTGCAGTCGCCGTTCGTGCAGTCGCCGTTCGTGCAGTCGCCGTTCGTGCAGTCGCCGTTCGTGCAGTCGCCGTTCGTGCAGTCGCCGTTCGTGCAGTCGCCGTTCGTGCAGTCGCCGTTCGTGCAGTCGCCGTTCGTGCAGTCGCCGTTCGTGCAGTCGCCGTTCGTGCAGTCGCCGTTCGTGCAGTCGCCGCCATCTTACGTAGTGGAACCACTGAGTGTAACACATGACGCGGCCTTAGAACTTGTTCCCAATGCCAAAGTTCACTGGCTATAAGTAATCTTGACGTCAGCACGGTCCGGATTATCTGGGGGAGGAACTATTAAGTCACAGAATAGAAATACAACCAGAAGTCCAACTCGAGTGACAACTTGTCCGCATTTCTTCAATGCGCAGGCACGATATTTTACGCCATCCGACGCCATCCTACGCAATCCTGGCAAGTTCCTCCGGCAGTTTTAACAAAATTATAACGGTTGCGTTAAACTTTAAAGAGTCAAAAACTCCAGGACGCATTGAGTAGTGAAATATAATATTTCAGTTGTCGAAGATAAATAGAGAATATGACAGACTTCGATCGCTTCACGATCGCTTATACATTTATTTCTCACAGACATCCGATCTTCACCTGGTTTGAATCAATATTTATATCATATTCAAACGATCATGTTGACATATATATAATTTGGTTATATGGGACTGGTTCTACGTTACGTTAAATTATAAACTTAATCTAAGGAATAATATTGAGAAATTTTAATATATAATAAAATTTTAAAAAATTACTAGGCGGAGTCTGGGACCCTCCTTTTCTCTCCCGCTCGCCGTCTTCAGGAGGGACTGGGTTCAGTCTAGAAGGGAAGGATGCAACTACCGAGCACGTGATGGCTTTCAGCCAATAAAATGGTCCGTTTAGAAATCGTTTTTCTCCTTATGCTCGTAGCAGGTGATCGAGCCAAATACACTAAAATTATCATATTCTACGACTCGTTCAGTAACTACTAACTACCCTATTAAAGTTCTTGTAAGAATTTCATTAAAAATAATGAATAGTTTTAACACAAAAGGATCAGTACTCGTACTGGTCGATCGTTTATATTCGTTCCACAAACTCGTCTCCGCTTCTTCTCGCACAAACTCACGAAGGAAATAAATGAAACTTCCCGGCCAAAAGTTGCACGATTCAGGTGGTTGACCTGGCCGAATCTAACTCCTTTTGTATATGTTGTGGGCTTCTTCGGTATTGAGATCATATCCTGGAGCATAGGCGTAGAGTTTTGTTTTTGCCCGGGGGGACTGAACAGGGCCTTTTTAAGAATTTTCCCATGAGGGGCGTTCACAAAAAGGGACTCTTCTAGGGGAGTCCTGGGCATGAAATGTCATAAAAACTAGTTAAAATACAACACATTTCAACAATTTTTCGATGTTGTGTTTACCGGGTTGTCTTATGTGTACATGGGTGCTTTTGGCTGACAGGAATGAGGCTGTAACAGTTACTTTACCCTAACCAGTAACCTATAATTTATGAAAGGTGATTGATGAGTCAGTCGCTGCAAAATTAAGATTTCTTACATACTACATATATACATACATAATTTATTTATACATGCGGTAAAATCATCAGTATAACTATTTACATAATTAAGGAAATAAAAAAGAATAAAACTAATTAAATATATTACAATATATATTACACTAGAGAAGTAGATAAAGAAGTTAAACAAAAAATACTGTTTTACGTGATTGCCGTGTGAAAATCCGATGTTCAGAATAAGTAATTTATTTCCTTTTTAAACTCACGAAACGGGGTCATATTCCTTACATGCTGAGGCAGATTATTCCGTAGTTCAGCCCCGCTATGGCTAAAACTTCTTTTTAAATAATCTGTACGTGGCAAGGGTAATGCGAGTCGCTTTTCAGAATTTTTATAAGTAATACCATGATATGAGGGAAATTAGTGATTAAATGTCCCCGAAGCCGAGGGAGGTTTGTGGAATTCCCGAGGGCGAAGCCCGAGGGAATTCCACAAACCTCCCGAGGGTGAGGGACATTTAATCACTAATTTCCCGATATATCATGGTATTAGTTTGTAATACCATGATTAATGAGGAAATAGCATTTGAATTGTAAGGACTCGCTTGGGAATAAAGCCATCAAAAATTGATGAATACATGTGTATAAATATGAGGCACATTGGATATCGATTCAAAGTGAGTAAGGCAGGCGAGATCATGGCAGAGAACCGTTTTGCATTTGTCACAGAAAAGGATGTTCAGAATGTCCGAGAAAATAGAACACCTTTGAATACTAAAAAACACACCATGTGGAGCAGAAACGTTTATAGACAGTGGGCAGAAGCGAGGAATAAGGAGTTCAATGAGTTTGTTGCAGAGGATGAAGAATTCAGACGTGTACCAGATTTGGATTGTCTAACCATAAGGGACATAAACTACTGGCTGAGCAGATTTGCCGTGGAAGTAAGGAAGAAAGATCGAGGTGAATACCGTCATGAAGTGTTATACAGTCTGTTCTGTGGTCTTAATCGAACTGTGGAGTCGCTTCATCCAAACAAGAATTTGTTTCGCTCGGCGGAGTTTAAACCTCTACAACAAGCTCTTGATGGAAAATTAAAAGAATTACAGGCTTCTCAGAATACATTAAAGCGGAAAGCTGATGCGGTGTGTATTGAGGATGAAGCGAAGATGTGGGAGTGTGGCGTGTTGGGTACAAGTTGTCCAGAAAGTGTGTTAAATACGTTGTTATTTTTGAGTGGAAAGCTATTTGCATTACGTGGCGGTAAAGAGCAGCGGGAAATGACGCATGAGCAGTTCCAGTTTTGTGAGCAAGAAGACGGTAAAATGGTTGTAAAGTATTCAGAAAAAGTCTCTAAAACCAACCAAGGCGGTTTAAAGAGGAGAAGACAGGAAGTGAAGAGTGTTGAACACATCGAAGATCCTACAGATGAAAGATCCTGGAGTTTTCTTTATCACTTTTATCTTTCCAAATGGTATGTACTGTGTAATATATGCATGTATTGCCTCCGCCTTTTGTGGTGAATGAGTGAAGAACTCTTTTAGTAAATTGTGAAGAAAGCTAATTGAAAACAATTAAGAATATGATGAATATCTAATCTTGTCGAATAAGAGCTGCAGTTAATGAGAGCAAATGGGTTTGTTTTGTGAATAGCAAACGTTTTATCATTATAATATGTTTATGTGTTTATATTTTTTGTAGCCCAGAACACGCACTAGAAGGGCCCTTCTATTTAAAGGGTCGAAGAAAGTTCGATTGTCGTGACGCACTTTGGTTTGAGAAGAATCCGATTGGCAAGAATACGCTTGATGGACTATTTAAGAAGATGTGCAAACAAGCTGGCTTGAAAGGGAATTATTCAAACCACTCCGGGCGAGTAACCGCTGTGACTCGTATGTATGACGCCGGCGTGCCGGAACAGGCAATTATGAAACGGAGTGGTCATAAATCGATTGAAGGCGTGAGGACGTATCAAAGAGAAGACAAGAATGAGAAAAGTGCTGTGTCAAACGTTTTGTGTGGCATTAGTGATTGCTTTGACGTAACGTCTGTTGATGACGAAGCTCTTGTAAATGCATGTATTGATTATGAAAAGACGGTGAATCCTACAGTTAATTTTGGCGGTATATTACAGGGTGCTAACGTTCAAAATGTCAGCATAAATATAAATATCAATAAATGAACTGAAGTGTGTGGGAACTGATCCTACTTTTCTAGTTGGGTAGACAATGATGAATTGTGTGCTCTTGTGTACTATATCTTAACTTAAACATGTATAATAAAGTCATTATTTTGTTGTGTGAGACGTTTATTTGTTTGGAAACTATACTCATGCATACAAATTAGGGAAAATTTCTAATTTTTCCCCGTTTTGGAGGAAAAATTAGAAATTTTCCCTAATTTGTATGCATGAGTAGTTTTCAAACAAATAAACGTGGGCAATTTAGCGATTAAATTTCCCTAAGAGAACAAAAGAATCCGAGGCGATCATGGTATTACTTAAAGAATAAACTGTGCTCCGAGGAATAAACATATCTTGCAGGTATTTCGGGGCTTGGTTGTTTAGAGACTTAAACATTATTGTAGCATTTTGTTTTTTTACGACGAGTAGCAAGCGTGTCCCAATGCAACGTATTTAGAAGCACACTTGAGTTAATCTCGTAACCAGTTTTCATAATCACTCTGGCAGCACGGTTTTGTAATTTCTGCAGTTTATCACTCAATTGATTACATATGCCATCCCATACAGGACTATACAGTAATCAAAATATGGTAAAATTAATGCATTATAAATTTGAACTGCAGTATTTGTGGACTGATAAACGATCTTACTCGTTTAAGGGCACCAATACCTGAGGAAACTTTCTTACACATTTCGTCAATAATATGATTTGACCAAGAGAGTCGTTCATCAATAGTAGCTAAGTCCCAATGATTTGGTGTGACCAACTCTCTCAATCCTTTTACTTTCGATTTCAATGTGAATTTGGTTATTTTCCTCTGAGCGAAGCTTCTGCCTTGAGCCTATAACCATAAACTCAGTTTTTGCTATATTTAAGCTAAGTTTGTTTATACTTTCAGCCAACATTTAAGATTGTGTAATTCCGAGTTTATTTCAGGCTCAAGTTCACCTAGGCTTCCAGCAGAGAGGCTTATATTTGTGTCATCTGCGAATAAATTAGCTGAGGCCTTACAGAGGCAGTTCGGCAGATCATTGATGTGAATGAAAAAAAAGCAAAGGGCCAATCATGCTGCCTTGAGGTACCCCACAGCTAATTTCTCTAGCATTAGACAAACAACTCTTGGGGGGCTAAAGCCCCTCAGCCCCCCCCCCCCCCCTCCCCCCAATACTCTACGCCTATGTCCTGACAATAAAAATTCAAAATTACTTATAACTTTATATTCATGAAAGCCAACGGTTTTATCATCAGAGTCCAAATTGATAAATCATTCAACGAAAACAACTTACGTCCTGCCGTGAATATCACGAAGATCGGGTTGTCTCGGTATTCGCGTATATAATTATTGTGAATAGCAACACTCTATGTGCATAGCCACTCTATGTGCATAGCAACGTGCTACGAGCATTGTCGAAAGATATCTCGGTAGTTGCACTTCGATTCCCTTCTCTCTTCCCTTCCCGCTCCGCCCTCGCGTATCTTCGCGCGGAGAGTATTCGGCTCGCTCGTCGGGGGCTCATATTGTCAGCGGTTTTATCGAACTCGGCGACTCGCACAAAATTACGTCGTCAACAACTTAGGTAAGTAAAAGTTTAGTCAATGCCTATATACATGGCTCAACTCTAGCATGGGGGACCCAGTATGAGTGCTACTGCTCAAACAACTTTGCTATGGTACTATACTGCTGGCTATATCGTCTGGGTGCAACCCCAGTAAACAACTTTGCTATAGTCATACTGCTGACTATACAAGTCTGGGTGCAACCCCAGCAAACAACTTTGCTATAGTAATATTGCTGGCTATAGACGTCTGGGTGCAACCCCAGCAAACAACCGTTGCTATAGTCATATTGCTGGCTATAGACGTCTGGGTGCAACCCCAGCAAACAACTTTGCTATAGTCATATTGCTGACTATATAAGTCTAGTGGGTGCAACCCCAGCAAACAACTCTGCTATAGTCATATTGCTGACTATATAAGTCTGCATGGGTGCAACCCCAGCAAACAACTTTGCTATATAGTCATATTGCTGGCTATATAGGTCTGGGTGCAACCCCTGGAAACAGTTTTCTATAGCCATATGGTGGCTAGATTATCACCTCTACTGTCACTTATGGTAGTAGATTGGAATAATGGAGCTGTGGTTGGTAGGTGGACAGAATAGTTACTTGGAAGGGTGATATCTGCGAAATCACATTGGTGGACAGGTCACGGCTCAAGGCTGGAGACCAAAACATGGCCTTTGACCTGAATCCAAGTAACAATTAAGCTTAGGATCCATGTCTGCACCTTACCATCCACAGCGGTAAGTATATAGCACTGATCTCTTAAGCATCTATTGTTTACAAAATGAAGCCGGAAGTCACCCATTACTAAGGGACCAAGTGATGGTCTTTCTAGCGTATTCTGGCACCGATATAAACATTTTGTTGAATGAGATGCTGAATCTTTGAAAGAAAATATAGTCCAATAGTCTTTTTTGGTACAGAAGACGTTTTAAGAAGACATAAAGACATTTTTCAGCATGTTTGGTCCCTTAGTAATTACGGATTTCTTTTGTTTAGCTGGCTTCATTTTATGAACCAGTGGACAATAGGTTGTACTATCCAGTTTTATTTCGAGATCAGTGGTATATAGTGACTGTAATTGTTAACTTGGAATAACTTGTCTGGCTTAATTGTGAGAATTGCAATGATTGATAAGGACCTCTGGTCTCGCGAGCTTCAAATCTCACTTTGGCGAGTTCAATATCTGAACTCGGTTTTTGATTGGCCTAAATTTCTGAAAGCGTTACTATTGGTTAATCAAAGCAAGTCACGCGTGACCGTGAGTAATTAAAAATATTAAAAACTTAAACCATACACCTCTGAATCTCGGATTGCCGTTTCAGCTCACTGAAATACCAAAGCGAAAGTCTAGTTTTTGTGAACAGAGGAAGTCCGATAATTATTCTTTCCACAGTGAGTTGGAATTGTACTTGATAAAATCCATAGTTTCCTTATCGAAACCGAAGTAACGAACGAGTGTGCCAGACAGCGTGCTTTACTTCCTGTCGAGGACTTTGAACAATCGTAACATGGCAACGTGCATTTCAAATTTCACTCAACCGTGAGAATAATCAACAGGAAGTAACTCACCAGTGAGATTTGAAGCTCGCGAGACCAGAGGCTCTCCCTCTCCCAAACACAAACTCAGAGCCTCTGGTACCCAGAGTAGATAAGAGCGGACTTCCCTGTGAAATCGTATTCTTCGACTGAGTAGTGCTTGTCGCTGGCTAATTGGAACACTTTAGCAAATGAACTATACAGTAGATAACTTCTCAACACTTTAAATCTTACTACCTTCAAAACAGTCCTGCATGCTTAAATATTGTTTCTGTGCTCTTTCTAGCCTGCGAAGCAGGCTCTCTGGGAGGCGCGGGCGCGGAGTGGCGGAGTTGAAAGAGCCGCCTGCTACTGAAGCATGCAGTGAAGTAGTAACTTTTTAGATTTATGCGCACAGAATGTACGCAAAATTCCAATTGGCTAATCCCTTTTAATTAGTAACTTAGGCCTGGTGTTTCTGCAAAATATCGCATCAGACGCTCTCAACTTGGTATTTTTATGGCTTTTATTTATGGGCTCTACAGTCCGTTCTGCGCATGTAGGAAACTAATGTTTACATCTTTATTTACCAAAAAAATACTGATACCTTATTCAAGATTGTAAGCTTTTCTTGCTTCCTCTTCATCACTTGTACCCAAAATAAAACATTTCCGAAAGAAATAGAAGAAATCCGAAGAGATATCTTCGCCGAATCGCTTGGTTTTCTGCCATGTTGCTCCCAACGGTGTACATTGAGCTGACCCCTTTTCCCCTCGGAATCATTCAAAAGTCGTCAACATGAAAGCCCATAGGAGTTCAAAATATCACAGCCCTGCATTAAAATAACTATATAAAAGCCATAAAAATATCAAGTTGAGAGAGTCTGATCAGTGTGATATTTTGCAGAAACACCAAGGCCTAAGTTACTCATTAAAAGGGATTAGCCAATGGAAATTTTGCGTACATTCTGTACGCATAAATCCAAAAAGTTACTGCTTCAGTATAGCAGGCTCTCTTTCAACTCCGCCCACGCAGGCTATGCTCTTTCTGGAAAACAATATGCTTATCATGTAACACAACACGAAGTCTCAACCCGAATTCAATCGGTTCATTTTGTGCTGTTGCAAGTTATTTATTTAGAAGATTTTCTTCAGCATTTACACATTGCAGAAAAAGTTTAGATATACAGTAAAATAACAACTTTAGTTGTACCCAAGCGCAGTCCTTTTGTATATTTGCGTTTAGAGTTCAATTGACCACGAAGTGCATGCTTATACGTTCTGCTTCTATAGATATGCCGTTTATATTTCAAAATACATGCTCGAGGACATGCTAGTGTCAATCGGGCTTTTAATATAGTCAGTGTTTCACAATCATGAGTCTCTTATCTATTTATTGGCGAAGTACAATTTGTATCCTTCAACCACGCTACCAAAAAAACTCGTGAACGTTTTTGGCACGGCACGTGAAAGCAGCCACTCCATATGGGATGACGGTAGCCATCCGTTGAAGTTGTTATGTGTTAAACCAAACACACTACAGGCATTCTTTGGATCTTTCTCGTCTGGTATGGCAATGGAAAACTGACCACCGTTTGTTGCTCGCACATAACCACCTACATTAGCTGGCTTTGATGGATGCGACGCGTTCACATATGCAACGATAAAGGCCCGTTTGCCATACCATTCTATTTCCTTGGCGGGTGGTAAGAACAGAACAAACTCTCGATCATTTATCGGCCATGGCAGTTCAGTTACGTTGGTAACAATATAGCCGCCTTCATCGGGGTATTCTTCGAGAACATCGTGGGCCACAAAAGCTTTGTCCCACTTTTTTCCGATATTCCGTGTTCTTTGGGCTTGAAACTTCTAGATATTGCTCTGCCGACAACGGCACGTTGTATTTATACAGCACTTTTGTAGGAATCTCCTTGTCGGGGAAAGTCTTTATCCAAAACGTTGACCGCTGAGTCTTTTTCACTTCTCGCCAACCGCCATTGTTTAGATCCTCGTTGTACCAACGGGCTTTGGCCAACTCGTCGTCGTACGAGAAGGACTTGGTGTAGTCAACTGATTCGTCGTTTGAGGACATTATTCTACAAACTTCGATCGTTACCGTGGCGGCGTGGCGCAGTGACCTGCAAATCCTGAATTACTCTTTTATGTGGATCTTACGTTTCAGTGCCACGGGTGCTGATTGGCTGATGCGCAAATCGTTGTTCAGCAATCGGAACTGTTGACATATTGATCTTGATAGAACATTTCAAGCACAAAAAGTATCTTGCTGAAAAGTCTATGTAACTGTGCTTCCTGGATGATCTTTCTGATCGTATAAACCAAATGAAATAGCTTGCGCCATCACTTCATACGCAAACTAGAAAATATTACACTATGATGTCAGTAGTGAACATGATCAAGGGGTTCGACATTCTGTAATTGGAGCACGTATAATATATACGCATGGACGCATTTTGTGAGTTGGCAAGAAAAGTTGTTGCTCGACCTAGCAAGGATTTCGGCCAAAATATTTAAGAATTATGTCTTTGATTTCCCTATTAAAATTTCGTTGCGTTCATATGAGAAACCGGGCTGGCCCTGTGCAATACAATAGAAGTGCATGTGTTCTTTGACGGCTGATGTCTTGTCACTACTGATCATATACTGTGTGGTAGGCCGACTGGCCGAGTCTAGGGCCCCGTTCACCCTAGGATAGGTTTTCGTACAGGTGTACTGTAACAGGACCAGATGCCCTGCTTCAGAATGCCCCCCGGGCATCTGAGATGCCCCCCTTGTGAAATCCTTTAAAATACTTCTTAAACCAAGTTCGAAATGTATTGAAACTTGTTTCGAAACTAACAATAAAACTCTTAGATGGTTAAATGAGTTCGCAAGCGTTCGATAGACGTTGAAATGTCTCCCAAAGCGCATTGAAATGTTAATCTCGGTCGGCAATGATTAATATTAATGGTGTTTTTCTATTTTTGAAACAGTGCTTCGGAGAAAAACCCGTGGCGAAATAGTGCCTTTTTCAGAGTATGCCAGACCCGAAAACCGAGGTCTATTTCAACGCTTCGAAGCATCAGCTCAACGATGTTACAATCAATAAAAAACGAAACTTGAACATCTATTTAATAAATTGGAAATTCGGCAAATTCTAATGCACTTCCGCGTGCTGGCTTTCGAATTATATGGTGTGTGGTGTGTACAGGTTGTACGAAACTTTGCTTTAAACTTGACTTTAATTCCTTCTCAATCGGCTTTAACTTAGCCGTAAAACTCCTATACAAATTGGAGTATTTACTTACTATACATTACATAATAGTTAACTACATAAATTTTACTTGTACGAATACAGGTAATGACAAATCAAAGCATATATATATATATGTAATAGATACAGCATGAGCAGCCGATCTGTATCTGATTTACAAGGCGAGCCGAAGGCGAGCCGTAGTAAATCAGATACAGATGCATCTAAGTAATCAAGTTCACCAACTATTTTAGCGATATACTCTGTTTTAGCCGAGAAAATCGAAGCTAAAGTTTATGTAAATCACGACGATTCTGTATCCGATTTACAACCTCTGCTACGGTATTGATCTTTGTGTTTTCCTCATGAATTATTAATGAATTTTTTAAATATATATACAGACTTACCAATTGTGAAAGAATTTGGAGGCTAACCTTCTTACATAACTTGAAATGGCTACTTGGATGACTTTTAACTCAAACTGCCTTTAGTTCCAGTTATATGCACCTTAACTTATAGTGTAAATTACAATAAATTTGAATATGTAAATTACATATCCTTGTTGAGGCACTTAAGGCCTGGCCAAACGCTTTAAACATTTCATTCAACATTGTTGAATTCAACATGTTGAAAGCGTTTGGCCACCCCTGTTGAATGATGTTGAACGGATATTGTCGATTCCAGCTTTTGTGGTAGCCCGCGTTCAATTGTCATTCATGAATGTTGAATGCGATGTTGAATGCGATGTTGAATGCGATGTTGAAAGCGTTTGGCCAGGCCTATATAGCCACAACATCCTCACCCCGCTAAATATATACATAATTTAGAAAATATTCGATTAATAAATTAAATACTAAATGTTCTTAATAACTAGGTAGATCGTCACTAAATAGATAAGATAAATATATCGTCATTGTGATTCGTTCGAATCCTTTGTTTTGACTTCGGCGGTTCGGACACGACCATCACTACCAACAAAAACTCTTGTGACGCGGTCAAGTAACCATCGTCCACATGGGATAGTTTTATCCACCACTCCAAAACCAAATAATTTTCAGCGATATTTCTTCTTTCACGTGTCCATTTTTGTCGATTTTGCAACGTGGGTAATGTATTCTTGCATCCATCTAGACCAAAAACAATTTGCCAGAAATTGTGCACGTCGCCAATGCTTTCGAGAATATATATCTTCTTTCACGAAGATGGTGGTAAGGCAATATTTCGCCGTTGCAACAAAAGATGGCTATCACGTCTAAAACACTAACTCGGATTTGAAATATTATACTTACAGAAGCATGTCATCAAATTGATAGCTGTTTAGCGTCCGCCTTCGTCAGTTGCCCATCCTGTATCCTCAAGCTTGTTCTTTGAATAATTTTCCACCTACCTTGAAAACATTGTTATGTCGCCTGAGCTGTTACTTATTGCTGGTGACTTTAATTTCCACCTTGATTGCACTGTAAATGGTGATTCCATAAAGTTTTTTTATCTTTTGGAGACATTTGGACTTATCCAGCATGTCGCATTTCCAACTCATATTTCAGGACACATTCTTGATCTTGTAATTTCAAGGTCAACCAATGATGTAATCATATCTGCTCTGCAACCCACTCTCGTCTTGTCAGACCATTCATTTGTGGAGTGTAAACTAGACATTCCTCGGCCAAATTTGTCTGTGAAGGAAGTTCAGTTTCGAAAACTCAAGCAGATTGATATTGACTCCTTCAAAACTGACATCTCCTCATCTGCACTATACAATAGATCTTGGACGAATATTGATGAGCTTGCAAGCTGCTATGAGGAAACTTTGTCTAATATCCTTGACAAGCATGTACCTAGGGTGCCATGGTACAATGAGAGCCTCAAGCAACTTAAAGTTGAACGTCGAAAGCGGGAGAGGAAAATGCTTAAGTCTGGGCTACCTGCTGATAAAGAGGCATACCACGCGACAAGAGACAGATAGAGTGCCCTTCTTAAGGAAGCTAAGATAACTTATTACACGGATATGATTGATCAATGTGCGGGAAATCCCAATTTAAACTGTTTCGTATTGTTAACTCATTAACTAAACAACACCAGAGTAGTACGCTACCACCATACGACGACCCTTGCGTTTTGGCTAATGAATTTGGTGAGTTCTTTTGTCGCAAGATTGAACTTATCAAAGAGGAGATTGATCAGATTGAGGTGGTTGACCCTCTTGATGTGGAATATCGATTACCTCAAGTGAGGTTGGAATCCTTCTCTCCGCTGTTGGAGGAGGAAGTGCGGAGTATTATTATGATGTCCACTAATGCCTCCTGTCAATTAGATCCAATACCTACCTGGCTGCTAAAGAACTGTCGTGACGAGCTGGTCCCCATTATTACTCATATGATTAACATGTCTCTTGAAGAGGGCCAAGTTCCTGATAATTGGAAATCTGCACTTGTACTGGCTCTTCTTAAAAAATTTGGTCTGGATTTATTATTTAAAAATTTTAGACCTGTGAGCAATCTTCCCTTTGTTGCTAAGTCGGTTGAGAAGGCAGCGATCTCTCAGTTGCTAATTCATTGCACTGCCAATGCTCCACTGCCTGATAATCAGTCTCATCGCCAGAAATCATAACCGTCGCGCCCGCCGTGTGTAGTCAGCGGTAACACCCAAAGGATAACATTTTATTTGAATTCTTTCAACATTTCCCGCCTATGCAGGCTCAACCAAGGCCCAACCTTGTCAGCGAACTTCACCATTTATGTGTGCTCATGTCAATTTGAATGAAAATGGAGTATTTTGAAGCGACTTTTTTCTCTTAGGGACTGTTTACATGCATGGGAGGCGGGACGAGACGTTTGCCGGGATCCCGCCATGCATGTATATATCTTTTATTTGTGCCGTTCCGTTTATATGGAAAGAATTTTCAATGGACGTTTTTCGTCCCGTCCCGGCAAAGCGGGATCCCGGCAATTTTTCTCATGTAAACACTCCGTCCCGCTTTGCCGGGACGTTTGCCTGACTGGAAATTCTGACAAAGTTTGCCTAGTCCGTCTACTCCAAACGTTTTCTCAAGAAATAATCCACTGTAGAATCTATCAAATACACTGGAAGAAAGATAATTCATCTGGCTACAACATGTCAACATACGTACAGTTTATCCGACCAAATAGCTTAGTTTCCCTGAAATTTTTTATCGTATGTATTATAATCTGTCTTCTCCGAATGTTTTCTCGAGAAATAATCCACTGTAGAATCTATCAAATATACTGGAAGAAAGATAATTCATCTGGCTACAACATACGTACAGTTTATCTGGCCAAATAGCTTAGTCTTCTTAAAAAAAAGCGAAATACCGAACATGTCCAACACGAACTAGAGATGCTTGTTGAAACGTCCCGGTATTCCAGGGTGAAACGTTTCTCATATAAACCTGGGATGATCCTTTACGATTACAAGTAAATGAACGCTCGAAAGCACTTTTTCAACAGAAAAAAAGTAAGATTAATTTGTTTCTTAGCAATGTTTAAGTACTTGGAATTGAAGGAATTGAAAGCTCTAGTCTTCATGTTTACGTCCTGGGGATCACATTTTGTCGTCCGAGCTTTGCTTTAATTAAAAAGTTCACTAGATTAAGTTAACTCGACGGAAGTTTATAGTGCAATAATACCCAATTGGTAAGGAGAAGAGCGACGAAAGCGCTCATCGAGAAAAGTAAGATCAATTTTAAACATACAAAAGTGACTGTTACTCCTATAGATGTTGTTTACATGCCTTACTCCTGTACTGGGGGATCACTTTATTTATTTTTTGTGTAAAAATGATAAAAATTGGGGATAAAATCAGGCCCTCGTTGCATCATGGACAGGTCACACACGCCGAATTTAGGGCCTGCAACGGATCCTGTAAAAAATTTGGCAAAACTTGGCACGGAATACATTTGCATAATTAACTACCATTGTTAATAGACATGGCTATATCCGAAGATTTTGAAGACCATTGAAGACTTATGACATACGAATCCTAGCTTTAAAATGCAGGAATTATTGAAGAAAGCAATTACGGTCGAACTTTGTGAACTTGCGGCTGAAATAATCAACGAAAATACACTTTAGTCTACCCGGAGACTCTTTGGTTTATACTTTTTCGGTTTCTACAACAACTGAAACTTGAATTACGCTACACTATAGCCTACAATTTAACAAAATTAAATCTCATTAACTCTTGGTCAGTTGACAGTCTTCGATAGCTAAATAAACCAAAAAACAATACGAAAAACCTGTTACTTTCCTGACCGTCGAATTTGCTTTTGTTCGGCAGATATTTTCCCCTTCAATTCCTTTTTGTCGCTACAAATATTATTGGCAGAAGGTCGGTAATTCTAAAACATATTGGTTTCTTCCGATTGTCATGATCTGTAAGAAAGTTTAGACCGAATTTCCTGGTGGGTCACAGTGTTAAAAGAACTTGGACGTACGTTTGTCGAACAGCGGCCGGAAAAAAATTTCAGGCCCTCTCAAAACTATCGCCTCTAGGGCCTAGTCTCGCTGTGCATAATGGGATCAGTCACCATTTTGTTTACAGGATCTGGCAGGCCCTCTCAACAGTGTGACCTGTCCATGATGCAACGAGGGCCTGCGGAGGAGGCAGAGCAACATTCGCCTCAGGGGCCTGGTGCGAGTGTAATATTTCAGATGATGGTTATGATTTCTGGCGATGGCTTACCGCCAGTCCCATTCTACGGAAACAGCTCTTCTTAAAGTACAAAGTGATATCCTTACCAACATGGACAACCAAGAGGTTACGTTGCTTGTAATACTTGATCTTAGCGCCGTTTTTGACACGATCGATCAGTGTCCTTGTAGACATCCTTGAAAAGGACTTTGGTGTGATTGGTAATGCACAGAAGTGGATTAAGTCCTTTCTTTCTGAGAGAAAGCAACGAGTAGTTATTGATCAGTGCCAGTCTGCTGCTTTTGACTTGCCCACTGGAGTTCCCCAAGGCAGCTGCTTGGGTCCTGTTTTTTTCCTGCTCTATGTGTCTGGGCAAACGCATATAGCCACTTTTGTCCCTGAACAAGTCTAGAATCAATTTCTTGCGAGATTCACTTGTTATTTTCACATAAATGTCAACAAGTCTTTCGTGTTTGTTCCCTTGATGAAAGATGCTATCCCCTAAATTTCTTTCGAAATACTCATAAACCTCACAGCAATCATTGTGACTAAAGCAAAAAATTATGCATCTATCTGCACTATTACCATTTTCTTTAAGATCGTCAATAACTGGTTTGAAACATTTTGCAAAAGCTAATTCCATCTTCTCAAAATCATTGTCTTGGTACTTCTCAATTGGTTGTAATGAATAGAAAATGTTTTTTTCTATTGTTAGAACCTTTGATAAGAGAAAACCCCTCCATGTCAAGATTATTAACAATATGTGCCAAACTTTCTTCGCCATAAGAGGTAACTTGGGCATTGGGCAACAAAAGAGATCTCACTTGCCCCAAATTCTCATAAGCACTTCTGAAGTCTCTGCCCCTTAAAAAAGCAACCAAAAAACTTTTAATTCATGGGTTTAGGCATTAGACAATAATTTTGACCGTTTCATGCATCAAACCTGCCTTATCCCTACTATCACTATATCTTGCATAGAGGGTGTAAGTACACTGTTACTACCCTCGTGTTAATCCTACTATATAAAACCATGAAGGCAAGTGTGAATTTTACCAGTGGCGTAGCCAAGGGGGGGGGGGGGGGGGGGGGGGGGGCGAGGGGGGGGGGGCAATGGTCTCCAAGACCGTTCTCATGAAAAGTTTAAGTCCGTGGAGAGGGGGGGGGGGTACAGTTGTTTTAAGTCCAAGTGAGTAGATAGTGATGTGTTATATATATTGCAGGCATGCATATGCTATAAATTACAATACTAAGGGTCTATACAAAATGCCTCCAACCTGTTTTTACATTTACGACTTCTTTATAAATAAATCTAAAGATATTCTGATGCGTATCATTCTATGTTCTGGTTTGATTTTAACAAAATTATGTAATTTAAGGCTTTGAGATTACTCTTAAATACTTGCCTCAAAATGCAGAAAATAGTGTTTCAGAGACCCTAGAAATCCAAAATTTTCTGGAGACCGAGGTTCTCGCCCCCCAAGCCCAAGCCCCTGGCTACGCCACTGAATTTTACCATTTATAATCAATATAACAAATGATATTAACTAAATGAATAAATTCATAAAATACAATTGCTTGCTAACCCTAAACATAATTGATAATTATACAAGGCATCATGTAATACTTTCTCATTCCACTAGGGTTCTTTTTGGTTTAGAAGAAGTTAGTGATGATACAATTTCTATACTAGGAAGGATGCCAAGCCATCAAGAATTAAGATTGACGAAGTAGTTAAAAAAATAGAAGAGCAATTTACAAGATTTAATGTCTTCAAGATTGATGTAGTGCAGACCAATGAAAATGCTGAAGAAAGGCAAGAAGAATATTGGGAGGAAAGATCTGAATCAGCACATGATGGAAACAAGGTTTCACCTCACCTCCCTGGCCACAAATGATATTACATCTTGTGACATCAAACAAGATATGCTTTCAGCCAGTGCTGTGAGTAACTTCACTACAAGTAAACTAGTTACAGCAACTATAGTTACATTTTTAAGTAACTGTAACTGTAACTGAAACTAGTTAGTTTTTCTGAAGAAGTAATTGTAACTGTAACTAGTTACTTTTTGAAGAAGTAACTATAACTAGTTACTTTTTTAAAGAACTGTAACTAGTTACAATATTTGGTTAAAAAATGTGACTAGTATAGTTACTGATATTCACTTGAGGACGTCATTCTTTCTTGATAAAAATGGTTTTGATATAATAAAGGTACATTATGTACACGTTTGACTATTTCTGCTTAGTGCATGACAACTATATTTAGGCATTTAGCCGCAAGAACATAATTTTGGTACTAGCATCTAAAAACCAGTAATTTCTTTGTTAATTCTAGTAACACGGACAAAGGAATATAAATTTGTAACTAAACAAAATTTTTGAAGTACTTTTGTAACTAGTTACTTTCTTTTCATTGTAACATTTATCAGTAACTAGTTACTTTTCTAACGATGTAACTGTAACTGTAACTAGTTACAAAAATTATGTAACTTTTACAGCACTGCTTTCAGCACAACATAGGGGAGTTTCAACTGTTTCCAAGTGGCTAGTAAAGAAAGATGTTCCCTTTTTTTGACCCTTTGAAAAAGAATAACAGCAAGACATTTGGCACAATGTACAAGACGACTGTAGCCAGCAAGCAGAATGAGAACAAATCAATAAAGGCTGATAGAAAATTGCTGCAACGACTTCTCACAGCATCAATGGCTGGACGTAAGATTGATATGCAAGAAATTCTCCAGCATGGGCTCTCAAATTTACCTCTATCTTTAGCTAAGGTAAATGGTGACATGAACACAACATCAAAATCTGATTTACTTAATATTTTGACAGGTAATGTTGAGATCATGCATTCAGTTCCAAACCCAAGCCCTCACAGGAAGACATGTGTATTGACTGATGGTCATACCCTGATTCAAAAAAAACAGTTCATAAAATTCACAAAACTGCAAAACATTTGAATACTATGCAAAATTATTGTTAAGGGCACTTGCACATCACATTGATGAAAATGTTCAACGTGTTGATGTTCTTTTTGATACATACATTCAGCAATCAACAAAAGCATCCACAAGTAGAAAGAGCAGGGGTGGATTTAGCGTTAGTCAAATAAGTCATACGACTAAGGTAAAAAAAATCCGCAAGAAAAAAATAATTATCGTATCGTTCTTCCCTCAGTCTCGAGATCGCGGAGATAATCGATTAGGTGAGACCGCCGACCGGCATGTTAACCCGCGTCGCGCGGTTTACTTTGTTCTTTCTCGGCGGATTTGAGGCTATTGTATCAGCCGCTGTGATTGGTTGAATTTATAAATTAGCCTTTATAGCGATCTGTGATTGGTTTGCCGGATGTTCGCCGGATTTCTTTGTCTTTCTCGACGGATTTAGACCCCTTGTATCACCCTTTCTGATTGGCTTAATTTTTCAATGGCTCTTTACGAAGAGCACGGATTGGTTTAGCGGCGTTTTACTTTGTAGTTCTCGACTGATTTGTGGACTGATCAGTGGCGATTCTGACTAACTTGCGCTAGTCTGGTCGTGTATATTTACTACAAGGCACAAACCGATTCTTTCGTTTCGAACATGGCTTTGCCTAATACAAACGTTATAGAACTTGATGTATTCGCTTTGAAGGGCAACGACGAGAATGTGTTGCGAGAGATCTTATATAAAACGGGAAGTTTAATACCGTCGACTCGAGGGTCAACAAGCGAAGGATGCTTTGCGCAAAGCCGAGCATTTTACCAAGATTGGCAAGACGCTTCAAAGGAATTTTGGCACTGAGATATACGTGGTAATATACGCCAACAATGACAAGAAGAAACCTCGTGCTGCTCTCAAGTAAGCAGATTTTTCTCCCTTAATTATTTTCTAGTTATTTATAAATATTAAATACGACAATAACAACCTTCGCCACGATTGAGACCACATGGCATGCATGTCTTCAAATGAAAGGTGACCTTTATTATTGTTAGAATCTTATTTATTAATATATTTCTAGCTGTCCTTTCTTTCCTTGTCTTAATATCTACGTGTTTGTAGCGCAAGTAGCTCAAATTCATTCAGGGTTTTCCCTTCTAATTCTTGTATTTGTTAATGGTTTGAAAACTTAATTGAAACATGCCATCACTGACCCTATTTATATTAATGTGCTTTTGAGACTAGCATTGTAGCAAAGAGTAGCAAAGAATTGAAATACGTACAAGCTAAAGGATTTTGTCAAGATTGGATAATGTAGACTACTTCATAAATTCATAAAATAGATAGTAAGGTCTGGCAATCATAATCATGTTATTTTATGTGAGAGGCCATAGTTAGGGCCTGTTTGGTTTTCAAGGTAGGGTTACCCCTACTCTGGGTCAAAGTTATCACCCTGCTGCTTGGGTCAACTCCATTAGATGTGGTTACCAAGCACTAATGACAAGAAGCCTGGTACAAGTAAAAAGTTGTCTGGGGTAGGCGAGTTTAATAACCCTACCATGCAGCTACTAGGGTAACCCTAGTGTGGTGATAGGGCTATTCTAGCACCCGGGTTACCCTAGTGTCCTTGTAAATACAACAAACAAAAAAAAACCAGGAATTGTATGAGAGCTCCATGTAGGGTAACCAGCGTGCTAGAGTAACCCAGTGGTGGCTAGGGTAACCCTACCTCCTTGTAAACAAGCCCTTAGTATAGAGACTGAGTCAGGCCTACAACGTTTTTTTGAATTTGACATAGTATTTAAATGTTTTAGGTCTGAGGCATCTGGGAATTGCCTATACAGCTCTGTTTTGAGCTCCTGCATAGAGTGAAATGGTCCAACCTGCAGTGTGGTTATCAGTTACATATAAAATATTTGAAGTCATGAATCAGACTTATTAAATATTTGAAGTAGATGTATTGTATCTGTTGTTTATTTCTTGGTTAAAATAATTAAATCTGCTATATTAATTACTGTAACATATAAATTGTAAAATTATTTCTCAAATGAAATATAAAAATGAAACAATTTCCATTTGGACAAAATAATTTTTGGAGTACCCTCAGAACGCAGAAAAAGCATTTCAGACACAAAATTTAAAAATTTTCTGGGGAGCATGACCCCCCCCTGCCCACTCCCCCTAGAACCCAAATAGTTTGGACTAAGGTGACAAAAATCCTAGATCCGCCCCTGAAGAGAAAACACAAGGAAACGACCAATTTGTAAAATAATTGATCGTAGTGATTTACCCCTTCCAGAGGCATGGGCCCATTACATTGCATTGCCTGAAAATAAACTTAAGTTGATCTAGCCAATTTCTTAAGTGAATATCTAATATTACATGGTAGTGATATCTCAAATTAACAAACCAAGGCAAGTTCAACCCATGCTGGTGACATGTTTGCATTTGTCATGCAACCATGAAGAGGCTGACACACATCTTATTTTGCATGCTTTGTGAAGCAGTAACTAATTGTTACAATAGGAATTTAGTATTGTTGTAGGGACACAGATGTGTTTACTGTTGATTCATTTTCGTAGGACACAATCAAGAAGTTGAAACGTTGATGCATTGGTGGAACTGTTATGCATCGTAAATGTTATCAGTTCATACAATTACACAACAACAACTCCCCCAAAACGTCATAGAAAACATTCTAGGATTTCACGCACTCACAGGCAGTGACACAACCTCTTCCTTCACAGGTTTTGGAAAGACGACCTGCTGGAAACTCTTTCGAAAACCATCCAGATTTACTGCATGGTATTGGTCGTGATGGCTTAGGTAAACGATGTTGAGCAATTTGTTATGTCGACTTTACCGAGCTCCAGATCCACTGGCTGGAATTAACAAATGTAGAAATGATCTTTTTGAAAAGGGAAATAGAGAACTGGAAAAACTACCGCTAACAAAGGATGCTTTTGACTTACATTTTGCTCGATGCAAGGGTCCTACTAATTACTGCCCGAGACTGCCCCGGACTGCCCAAGAGTAAAAAAATGATCGCCGAGACTGCCCGGGAGTAACAAATGACTGCCTGAGACTGTATATTACTGCCAGAGACGGTATACATTTATATTAGAGGCCTTATATAATAAAGAATAGATCCACATTTACGGCACACCGCAAACTGCAGTTCGAAATCAGCAGTTAGCCGCTAGAAGATTTGGTCGCCGAACAGCGCAAGCCTTTCGAAAAAGATTGAAGGCGTTCCAGAGGCGAGCAACGTTGTAGCCTGCGTCGTTGTGGATTTTGAAGAAACAACGCGGAGAGTTGTCATATGTAGAAAGATTAAGGCTTCTAAATATGATTCCACTTATGTATGACAGAGAAATAAGAGACTTGGTTTTTTACTATAAATGCAGGCATAACATCACAGACCTAAACATTTCTAAGATATACTCCCATCACTGTAAATAGGACACGTGCAGGCTCCTCCTCGCTTCTAAAAACACAATATTGGAAAAACTAACACTTTCCAAGGATCGTATTTCGTCAGAATTGTAAAATTGTGGAATCACATACTTATGTCTGCCCCTTCTAACACCTTTAATAGCCTCTCTACTTTTAAGACTTATCTACACAAAACTTATCTTCAGTTAACTGTTACACACTTTAATCCGACATGTTTAGTTCCCACTCCATAACTACGTGCATGTGAATGATTGTTTAAAGGGCATATGACTCGAAAATTAAGTTTGTCTTATTGAAAAGAACATTTAAAATGATAAAATAACATCTTTTGCAGTTTTTGGTTTCCTCTCTTCGTTTTTTGAGATATTCCAGTTTGTTTGATATGCAAATGACACAACTTTTTACGTCACACATGCATAATGAGTATTACTAGGTTACCTAAATGGTATGTGAATGCTGCCCATTGGTAATGCGGCAGAGTTGTGGGTTTTCTGACATGTGGGAGGAGAAGGCTTGGTGGTTTGCGTGTTTCTGACTTTCTGTATGCATTTTAAACACAAGAAAGATAAATACAAGAAGTAAAAACAATCTTTTTATTGTGGATTTTTTAAAGCAATAGAATGCAACTGTAAAATGTTGAATATAAATGTAAAGCTAAAATTTCTTCTTAAAATAAACATACACGTCTTCGCACACGAGATTCAGATTAAACAATTGTTTAATAAATGACTAACTGACTCATTGAGAACTATGTAGACTAAACTTTACGGCTTGTCTTTAGGATATCTTGGTAGCGTTTGGGCTAAAGGTCTTTGGGAGAGGCAATATATTAATTGAAAAGATGCATACGCACCCGCTCCTCAGTATTGGCCATTTGACAGTTCAAATGTCTGTTGTAAATGAAACAAATGACTAATGACTAAAGACATTTGTCTAATTTTACATGAAATTCACAATTAGCATACTACATACATACCTGAAAAACCTGTTCGCATCGACAGTCCAAACGAAAAGAAAGCAATGTACTTCGCGCGTTGTATTCTGGTTAGTTGGTTTCGCACTGCATTTTGGGTCTATAGCAATTAGACCACAATGCAATGCGCCAATGAAAGATTTGAAAAAAGCCCCAACTACATTATTTAGGTTTGCTGCCTTGCTCGCTCGCTTCAGGCTCGCTCGCTGCGGCAGCAATGAGTTACCGAGAGAAGGTTACATATCTTTGCTATTGTTGAAACGAAATCACTTGGAATTCTACATGTTTGGCATTGTGGGTAGAAACACGCACATGCTTCCTTTGAGTTAAGCCAATGTTTTCATAATAGCAAAGATATGTAACCTTTTCTGATAACTCATTATGTACATGTGGACGTAAAAAGTTGTGTCATTTGCATATCAAACAAGCTGGAATATCTCAAAAACGAAGCAAGGAAACCAAAAACTGCAAAAGATGTTATTTTATCATTTTAAATGTTCTTTGCAATAAGACAAACTTAATTTTCGAGTCATATGCCCTTTAACGAGATGTTTTCTTACCTCCGTTGTCCCTATTCTCATTATTATTCATTTATTTATTCATTTATCTTTAAAAAAACTTCATCGTATAGATTTTATTGGTGAGCACCTTGCATGGGACTCAGTCCCGTTTGTGTTTTATCCATTTTTTAACATGTTAGAATTATTTCTAATTTTTTTTGCTTTTCTTTTACGTCTTTTTTTGTCCTGTTATCTTAGTCTGTTTTGTACAAATGTATGTAAATATTGATTTATTTATTGTCAAAATAAAGCTGTCAAATTAAAAAAAATAAATTAAGAAGTTAGGACAATTTGTATGTTAAGACTGAAAGCTTCCGTTTGTGATTTGCCGTATATATGAAAATAAACGGCAATCTTAACTTGCTAGGCTAATATTTTAAACATAGCAAAAATGAAAAAGCTGGAAACTGCGGTGAATTTTGAGGAACGAAATACTGATGTTTTGAAATACTGTATTTATACTAAATACTGTATACATGCAATATATATGTATGTATTTTTATATATGGTGAATAAATACGAGTTTTTTCCCTTCGATTTATAGCCCAAGAGCGAAGCTCGAGTCTGAAATGTCTCCCACAGCGCCATTGAAATGTTAATCGCGGTCGGCAATGATTAATGTATTTGTTTTTCTATTTTTGAAACCGAGTGCTTCCGAGAAAAACCCGTGCTGAAATAGTGCCTTTTTCAGAGGACGCCAGATCCGAAAACCGAGATCTATTTCAACGCTTTGAAACATCAGCTGAAACGATGCTACAATCAATAAAAATAGGTACGCAAAGCGTACATGTAACTACCGCTTTTTACACAGAAACAGAATACAGAGAGGACTAAAGAAAAGAAAAGCATGAAAATGAAGTGAAAAGCAAACAGACACACAAATCAATTAATAATTTTTTTTAATTTACGAATGAGTTTTTTTATATTGTTCATTTCAAGATAGCACATACTGTGTACATTAAATACATATGGGTGTTTAAAACATGCACCTTAAAGTCAATTGGTTCTTGTAGCTCAACATGGCCTAGCTATTTTATTCCTTGTGTTCAAAAAATTCAAACACACAAACACAAAGCATATATACACCACAAAATTTAAGTCTACAGCAATAAAGAAGTAGCTATGTTCTACAATTTCAATCTCTACTGGCTGCATCCAAATCGCCTCATAATTATGCTTGAAGTGAGCATATAAAATCCATATTTTGTATTGAGAGTAAATAACCATGGAGAATATTTGGTGTGACCATGTGAACAATCTTTCAGCCACGCATTGTTGTTATCCACGCATTGGACACTACAACAAACACATTATTTTTTGAAACACAGAGTTTTGTGAAGCCGTCATCTATGTTTGCTGACTGCTTCTCATACCGTGACGTCACAATGGTCAAATAATATGGATCGCCCTCCCTCCTGGTGATGACAGTACTCAAATTTGGTAAAGAAGCTCAATATATACTTTCAAATCCCGCTCGAGTCAACTTTGTGTTGACTTTAGCAGTGTTAGAATTTAGATTAATCATGAAAATTATTTACAGACGCGTAACACTCGTGTTTAATACTTGTTTAAACTAAAATCAAATCGAAAAATCAGAGAACAAAGAAAATCTGAAACTCAGCAGTAGACTACTAGTCTGTTGACAGCCTTGCCATCTTGTTTCTCTTTATAAAGATATGGTTAACAACATTATTTATAAAAAAATAATTAATTACTGGATAAAGGAACGAGTTAATAGGTCTCGGGTGGTCATTTTTTAACTCCCGGGTAAGTCTCGGGCAGTGATTAGTAGGACCGCGATGCAATCGTCAAGCAAAAATCTGGCTACCGGTATTGGCATGCAGACAATTAGTTTACCGACTGACACTGGAGGTTGGAGAGCACATGATGAAAATTTAGAAGTTATTTGGACAACTTTCTGTGTATACCAACATCCTGCATCAATCTGGTCTCATGTGGGTTGCACAAAAAAGTGCAATACTGCAGCTTGTAAGTGCTACAAAAGCGACCAGAGATGTACCATTGTTTGTGGATGCGATGCCAAAGATTGTAAAAAATCCAGCTGGATTAGACAGTTAAATGTTACACTGTATACTTTATTTAACTATTAGACGTAATAAGATTCCAAAAACCTACCGTATTATTACTGTTTCTCCATCATTTTCCAGTGTGTATATTATTATACATCGTCCTCCATTGCATGCAAATATCATCTGGTTTGGTTGTTGTGAGAACTGCGAACGACTTCAGTTGATTGATTTATTCAGTTGATTGGTTTAAATCTTCAAGGTAGCCAATCACAATTCAATGTTCACTGAAGGGAGAAATCCACTTGAAGCTCTTGATCAGACTCGAAGCGAAAGTACTTTAACGGAGGCTGTAGAAAAAACCTCAAAATTTGACATTAAAATCTCAAAACGCAGGTGGTAACCCCCCTCACCTTCAAGACAACAACTATTGGAAGCAATCTGGCACGGTTACCTGCTTATAACAAAAAATAACATTTTGCGATACTATATAGTTTGCCGGCCGACTATTTTATGCTGTTGCAAGTTATTTATTTATAGAAAATTTTCTTCAGTATTCACACATAGCAGAAAAAGTTTAGATATATAGTAAAATAACAACTTTAGTTGTACCCAAGCGCAGTCCTTTTGTATTAGCGTTCAGAGTTCAATTGATCACGAAGTGCTTATTGCGCATGCGTATACGGTCTGCTTCTATAGACCTCTATAGATATACCGTTAGTTAAAACACGATTGAAGAAGGTTTTCTAAAAAATAGCCTTTACCGAGTGTCGAAGGACATTGTTATGTCGAATGTTAACGGGATTTTATGAAATAATAAGACTCCAAAGCAGTTTATTAAACAAACTTGAGAAGTACGTAAAGGTTCATTGAACACATACAGACTTCTACAAGCTTGTTTGAATAATTAGTCAGATGAATTAATTAGTACCAGATATCATTACAGCATTGGGGATGCGTATTGATGCAGTATCAATCCCACATTTTATGCTCAACGTTCAGTGTAATAAAGTGCTGACTCAACCAACAGATTTTGATGATTTTCATTGGTTTGCCTTCCTCTCGTAAACTACGTGAGCGAAAAGCAAACCCTTGCTTCTCCTTCTCGTATGTGGGCGCTGCCAGCGTTACCATACGAATTAATTGGGCAATTACAAATTCATAGGGTATTATATATATCATCCCTATGAATTTATAATGAGGGATTTATGGGATATAAATCCCTCAAAAAAAACAAAGAAAACCGACTTGATCGTGTTTTAAGTAATAGATAAATCCCGAGAACGAGGGATGTATGCTATATAAAGACCCGAGGACGCGCAGCGTCCGAGGGCTTTATATCGCATACATCCCGACGTTCGAGGAGGTTTTCCAACAAAGTTTTGTCTTTTTTTTTCCACCTTGGACAAAGATTTTCCTTGTTTTTTTCTTCATTTCGTATCTAATTATTATTCAAGGGTCTTTATGCCGATATAAAGACCTTGGAAGAACAAAGAAAACCGACTCGATAATAAATTAAGTATAGGATAAATACCGAGAACGGAGGCTTTAAGTCAGATAAATCCCTCGGGCCTCGGGATATATCTGGCTTAGGGGCTGTTTACACGAGCCGGGCTGACTCGTATCACGAAATTCTTTCTTCGGCCACAAAAAGAGATTTTAATCAACGTTAGGGTTCGTTTACATCTAAACTAAACCAATTCTTCTTTGTACATTTAGTTTACGCGAGTTTCAAAACCACAGTGAGATCCTAATCAATCGCGTGAGCCCAGTTAACGGGGCTTAGCCCGGCTCATGTAAACAGCCCCTAAGCCAGATATATCCCGAGGCCCGAGGGATTTATCTGATTTAAAGCCTCCGTTCTCGGTAATTTATCCTATACTTCAATTTCAAAAGAGATGCTCGAGGGCATGCTAGTGTCAATCGGGCTTTTAATATAGTCAGTGTGTCACAATCATGAGTCTCTTATCTATTTATTGGCGAAGTACAATTTGTATCCTTCAACCAGGCTATTAAAAACACCCGTGAACGATTTTGGCACGGCACGTGAAAGCAGCCAATGGGATGACGGTAGCCACCCGTTGAAGTTGTTATGTGATAAACCAAACACACTACAGGCATTCTTTGGATCTTTCTCGTCGGGTATGACAATGAGAAACTGACCACCGTTTGTTGCTCGTACATAACCAACCTACATTAGCTGGCCTTGATGGATGCGACGCGTTCACATATGCAACGATAAAGGCCCGTTTGCCATACCATTCTATTTCCTTGGCGGGGTGGTACGAAACAGAACAAACTCTCGATCACTTACCGGCCACGGCCAGTTCAGTTACGTTTGTAATAATATAGCCGCCTTCATCGGGATATTCTTCGAGAATGTCGTGGGCAACCAAAGCTTTGTCCCACTTTTTTCGGTACTCCAGGTTTCTTGGGCTTAGCACTTCTGTGAATTGCTCGGCCGACAATGGAAGGTCGTACTTGAACAGCAGCTTTATAGTAATGTCCTCGTCGGGGAAAGTCTTTATCCAAAACGTTGACCGCTCAGTCTTTTTCACTTCTCGCCAGCCGCCATTGTTTAGATCCTCGTTGTACCAACGGGCTTTGGCCAACTCCTCGTCGTACGAGAAGGACTTGGTGTAGTCAACTGATTCGTCGTTTGAGGACATTATTCCGTAATCTTCGATCGCTACCGTGGCGCAGTGACCGTGGCAAAGTAATTTATAGTGAAATATTCTTTTATGTGGATCTTTTATAACCCTCTTACGTTTAGTTACGTTTAATTAGCAGGTGTTACTGGATGAGGGGACTGGGGAGAGGGCTTAGAAGTAAGATACAAATGTCGTTAAAAGTTCGTGCAAAGTACTTCCAGATTTTGGAAGTCGTCCTGATTGGCTATAGCACGAAAAGCTCTATTCTGATTGGTTTGTGTATGATTTGATTTGATTGTGATTGATTTGTTTATGAATTATGCTTTACATAATTAGCAAAGCGTCTAACGTATCTAGCTATTCAAGAAAGAACAGCGCGGAATGTATAGAAAAAGTCCTGTTTAATGAGGATGTGCTAGCTGTACTCCGTACTGGTTATGCCAAGAGTTTAATATACCAACTTCTCCCAAGCGTCTACGAAGAGATATACAAACTGTATAAGCAAGCTCGTGAAGGAATTAACTCTGAAACAATTCTGGATTGCAGTCGTGAGTCCGGCTTCAATATCTAAGGAAACAGCAAATTTCAAACTTGGAACGGCTGGAATGTGCGATTAAAAGCTTCGTCGATTGGAGATTCAGAAAATTCATTTGGGGGGCGGAAAAACGGCCAGGTATAGAATTTGTATCAGGCCTTATTTCTCGTCTTCTCGCCCGCCCGCCTGCCTCATCCCCACTTTTTTTTAGCGGAGGACGAGAATAATGCCTGGTACTCAGGTTAGCCTGCACCACCTGCACTCTGCAGTGGAGCTCTTTGGTTTTGATTTTGGGAAAAAACCGTTCGCTGTCGAACGGGATTTTAATTATTGACAGTGACGCCGAATGTGATTCGCTAGCGCCCATAATCTGTCAATCAAGAAGGTTTAGTAAGTAAAATTAATAATTTCAATTTTAATTTTCAAACAAAGCCGAAACGATTATCAAAGGAAATATCTAAACAGCATCTTGCAGTGCTTTTGCGATTTGATCAAATGAAAATGCTGAGTGTCAGCCTCCTCGACTCCCATACCATTCAACTAAGTCAATTTATATTTAAAACCGGGCGGCCCCAATTTCCGGCGCTGATCAAAAGGACCGTGACCTCCGGGGGACGAGAATGTGTTATTCGCCTATAATGCTTCCCATAATAAGTACTCGATCTGAAACCTGAAACCAAATCACCCCAAATACGATATTACTGATATGAATTCTATGTAAAGTCAATAGTTGAATGCCAATATTTTTTTCTATTTATTGTTATACTGCTGTTTGTATATCCAAACCGGTAATGAGGATGACGTCAAAGTAGGCATTTGTGTTTCTTTCTTCCTTTTCTTACAATAAACTGCTTGGAGATTGTAATGAAAAAAAAATGATAAACTAGAGGGCAGTCAGAGACGGCATATACCTCCGGGTTATTGGAGATGTTTTAAAAAGAAAAACCAGCCATCCTGCTAAGCAGGCTAAGCTCACGAGACCAACACATGCATGTATGAATAAAATGTTTGATTGCACTCATACCAAACTTATGCAAAAAATTTGCATAAAATAGACTCGATGACGGACGGACGGACAGACAGACAGACAGACAGACAGACAGACAGACAGACAGACAGACAGACAGACAGAGAAATTTATTTAAACTCGGAATTTCTTCAGTGCAACGCACTGCTTTACAAGAAAGCCGAAAAAAAAAAAGTAGTTAAAAAAAAAGTAGTTCAAAGAACTACACGAACTGAGGAAGCAATGATTGCAAACGACTTTTTAAAAGTATTCAAATTGTCAATGCACCTAATACTTTCCGGTAATTCATTCCAAATTTTTACACGAACTGAGGAAGCAATGATTGCAAGTGACTTTTAAATAGTATTCAAATTGTCAATGCACCTAATACTTTCCGGTAATTCATTCCAAATTTTTACACGAACTGAGGAAGCAATGATTGCAAGTGACTTTTAAAAGTATTCAAATTGTCAATGCACCTAATACTTTCCGGTAATTCATTCCAAATTTTTACACGAACTGAGGAAGCAATGATTGCAAGTGACTTTTAAAAGTATTCAAATTGTCAATGCACCTAATACTTTCCGGTAATTCATTCCAAATTTTAGCTCCAGAAAACGCAAAGCTTCTTCTTAAGAACTCAGTTCTAGGCTTAGGTAGAACACACGTCATTTTTCGCCCTCGAAGTGAATAATTGTTGTTGTCATAGGTCTCAAAATGGTCTCGCAAGTAGGAAGGAGTCAAATATATTTAACACTTAAATACCATAATTAACATGTGGTCTTTCCGTTTGATCCGACAGTGTTTTCCAATTTAATTGGTTTTCTGATATCCACTGATCTTGTATCATAACCTTGTTTTGTTATCACTCGTGCAGGCACGATTTTGCAACTTTTGCAATCGTGTTGAACCAGTGACAGAACAGACAGACAGACAGACAGACAGACAGACAGACAGACAGACAGACAGACAGACAGACAGACAGACAGACAGACAGACAGACAGACAGACAGGACAGACAGACAGACAGACAGACAGACAGACAGAAAGGGGTAAAAACATGCTGAGGTAATAATATGCTACTCAAATATACCATTAACGTGCGAATTGTGTAATCTAATTTCTCTTACAACAGACATTGTGTATGCAAATTATGCCTACTTTGACCTTCAACCATGATCAACTCTTACACCGTTTTTATTTTTAACTTGTGTTAATTCTTTCGCACACTTGTATGGTTGTAAAGTTAATAAATAAAATAAATATTCACTTTACATAGAATCCATATACCTATCTCACTTCGTTCTTGAAAAAATAAGATTTGTTTGATATGCAAATAACACCACTGCAATACGTCACATTTGTGATTTTGCAATAAAACACATGCAGTGCGACGTATACTTAAGAAATGGCTCATGGTTTGGCGTGCTCCAATCGAGTTATGGATGCACGCGGGAAATTGGGAGAGCACGAAAAACAATCGTAAGAGTTATCTAGATTATTGAGTGCTCACCCAATTTCCCAAGTGCATCCATAACTCGATGGAGCACACTAAACCATGAGCCATTTCTTTTATAACATAGCATTAAATCCTTTCACAAGCCGGCGAATCGTTTTGGTTGTTGTGTTTTTCTACTTTCGTAGCCAAGTCTTAATTTTTTGTTCACTAAAATCCAACCAAAAGGACAGTTTAAACTCGGTTACCCAGACCCAGTTTATGTCTTCTGGGTCGTTGTTCTTTATTACTCAATAAAATTAAATGACTCGGTATTTTGATAATATAAAAGGCCATTAAAAAGTCAATTTAAAACTCAGTTTTGTTTTGAAATTTTTCCCCGCGCTTTTTTGCCGTGCTCCATCGAGTTATGGAGCACGCACGACAGCCAATCAAAAACGTTGCTATATCAAAGCTATGTTATAAAGTGAGTTATTTGCATATCAAACAAATCTTATTTTCCCAAAAACGAAGTGAGATATGAAAAACGTACTGTATAAAAAACTAAACTAATCTTATTTATACTGCATGGATAGCTCTATCAGTTACTAGCTAACTGTTCTCCCTAGACGTCCAGTAAGGGCCATCCCTCATTGCTCCAGTGTTTCTACAGGAGGAAACCGGAGTACCCGAAGGAAACCTGCGATGTTTGGTAGAGTCAAACTGGAAAGCACTCTTCTCACATGCGACCAAGGTGAAATTTTAATCAGATAACTGCTGAGAGCAGGAATTGAACCTGGGTCGCAGAGGTGAAAGGCACGTGCGCTAACCACTGTGATGTTACTCTGCCATTTTAAGAGTTCCTCCAAATAAGACAAACTTAATTTTCATTTCATAGACACTATAAAGTGGCAATAGTGGAAAAAATACCAAAATTTCAATTTTGTCACAAATAAATCATTTTCTATAAGTGCAAAACAATAATCGAATTAAAATGTGTTTGTTTGTTTTTTTTACAACACGCGGGAGAAATACTTATCTTTATCATCAGATGAAGACCTTCTCGCGGGTTTTCTCCCGTCAATTTTTCCAACAAAACGGTGTTTTTAAAAAGTTACCACTTTTGCAACGTTTTAATATTTTTCGTGGGCTGTTATCTAGGTATCCTCTTACAAAAATATGTCATGGATTTTTGACATTCAGTTTCAATTCGATTTTTATTAATGATCGCATCGTAGTCGCAATATAGTTCATTTCCTCTAAATTCCAAAACGCAGTCCTACGCAAAGTACCGGGGTTTTGTTGGACATGAGTTTATGACCAGGGTGCTTCAGTGGATCTGGATTCAGGACTCCAAGGATATACGAACTAGCAGCAGTTCAGTTTAATGATAATTCAATTCGTTTCTATACCGAATTTTGATTGATTGGCCTACCTGCAAATAACTGAGAGCAAATTTTCTGAGCATGCGCAATCGCAATAGCTGTTGCAAATAATTTTTGCAAGATCACTGAGTTGCCGCTACTTTCAGCATCTCAGAAAAATTACATCCCGAATGATTTACGTACAGTACAAGTCCAGCAATCGAGCAGCAAGGCAATTCGAGTGAAATATTATAACTGTACTTTCAACTACAACTAAGCCCAAGCGTTTTAATGCTATTTGTTGTTAATTTTCAGTTGTACTGTTCTGACAATTTTTAATTTGAACTGCTTTTGTCTTAGTTTTGTGTTTGACTGCAATACTGCATGTGCTTTGCTATAAAGTTACTTTAATTTATCAAGAAATGCATGTACTGTTATTTATATATAAAATGATACACTGCAAAACCTCCAAATCATTGTCGAGATATACATGTATATTCTTATTTTAAGATTCTATTTCTTGTTTTAAGATATTTAATCCTTGTTTTAAGACAAAAATATCTTGTCAAGAAAACCCAGACGGGACAAGAAAATCTTAAAACAAGATTTTTTTCCGTTAGAACAAGTTTTTAGGGATTTGCAGTGTAAAACAATTGCTCAGACTCGTCCAATCATCGATCAATATTTGGATGATTTCACGAATTCCCGGAATGGAGGAGCTATGTAAATCATTTAATGATACTGCGAATAATTATAATTTAATAAATGCAAATTATTCGCAACTACTTGCATTATATAATACATTATTCGTCGACGATTCGCACTATTCGTCGACTATTCGCATCTTGCGAATAGTGAAAATCGCAACTATTCTACTTTTATCGGTTGCCTAAAGTTGATCTACTGCCAAAAACATGAAGCGTAAATATCTAACCGTTTCTGACAAAGGGTCCCCGCTCGAAACGTTAGTCAAGGTTCCCACAGTGCTTGAAGAGTCCTGGAAAGTCCTTGAATTTCAAAAACAAAATTCCAGGCTTGGAAAGTCGTTGAAAATCAATAGACCTCCTTGAAATTCCTGGAAAGAATTTTCCTTCTGTTGTTTTATGTAATATTTAAAACACGAGTAGGAGCGTTTTATCAGATTTAAAACACGAGCGCGTAGCGCGAGTGTTTTAGATCTGATAAAACGCGACTACGAGTGTTTTGAATAGCTTCAAAAACGCGACAATAGATTTGCTAATTAGGATGACATTTTATATAAAATTTCACGTTCATTAGTATTCTTTATATAAAATTTCACGTTAGTTAATATTCATAGTAGTTTTATCAGGTATAAAAGACTTGCACATGATCAAATACGTGCATATTAGTGGACAATTTGGTTCATGAGTTTTTGAACAATAAATTTTAACCATGATAAAATAACTGATTTCAGACAAAGTGTGTTGCTTGCTGGCGATAATTTAACTATAAACTATTGACCTAAATAAGTTTACGTGAGTTCAGGCCTAATTTTCAAGAAATTAATAAAACAAACTTCATATTTTTTGCATATTATTTGATTAAGGTCCTCGAAAGTTCTAGAAAAGCCCTCGAATTTCATTTTCTTTGAGAAGTGGGAACCTTGATTAGATATCCTTAATTAAAGTGCTTATGAAATGAAATTTTCGCTGATTTCTTTATTTCATAATATAAAAATATAGAAATCGCTGATATTGCTACATATGCTCACTTTGTTTTTTACGTGTTTAAAAAAGTGCTTTCTTTTTATATTTAAACTTGCTAAACCGTAGCATTTCTTTAGTCGAAATGTCAGCAAGGACTGGGACGAGTAAACAATACCTGTGACGTCACAAGGTGGATCAAGACTAAACAAATTTATGATAATCCACCGTATGACGTCAAATAGTTGTTTGTGGCCGCGTTCTTGTGTTGACGTTTCACGGCCTTAGCTATCAACTTTGAACTGAAAAATAAAGTGTTTTCCAAAGACGTAAATATTAAATGAACATATGTACGAATATCAGAATTTTCTATATTTTTATATTATCAAATACTATATAAAAAGCAAAAATTTCATTTCATAAGCACTTTAAAGTGCCTCTATTTAAATAACTTAGGTTAAAAGAAAATGTTTCCCGAAATTTTTTCTCAAAAATATTAAATGCTCGCCCATTAACAGTGTTCCGAAGTTGGCCAAATCAGCCCAAATCGCGCCATTTTGAAAGTTAGACCGTTTTCTTGGGCCTGGGCTCTAATTGATAGATTTACGTCACATTTGCGTCACAGTCGGAACACCAAAATTTGGCCACCGAGTCTGAGTCAGACGAACCATCTTGGAACATATTGATGAATATATCTAAAGTTTTCATTGCTTAAATAAATGTTTAAGAGACGCAATACCAAAAACACACTAAATAGTCAGAAGTTCGGTTCCGACCGTGACGTCACAGAGTAAACTCGCACCATGTCCCTAATGCACGGTCACAGTTATAGAGGTACCAACTTTGAAGCGCTGTTAATGGGCGGGGATTTAATATTTTTGAGAAAAATTTCGGGAAACATTTTCTATTAACCTAAGTTATTTAAATATGTAAAGATCCCACAGGCCATAGAGGCACTTTAAGCCTGCCGCACACAAAAGCTACTAGCTGAGCTAACTGCATCGCGAGGCCACGCATTTGCCCCTCAGCAAAAATCTCTCGCGTGCGCGTCGCTTTTCCTGAGAACTTTCCCTCGGGAGGCTGTGATACAAATATCTATCGTGTTTGATATTAGAGAATCTTGCTCAGCAAATGGCTGCTCGCGAGGCGGTTAGCTCAGCTAGTAGCTCTCGCGTGCGGCAGACTTTACGTTCCATGTTCCGGCAGTTAGCCAACTTTTAATAACGTTTCTTAATTAATATTTTGAATTTGCACTTCAATCGCTGCCTAAACGCAGCACGCTACCTCAATGTCAATAAAGAAACTCTTTTTTTCCAAGCTTTCTTCTTACTCGGATCATACTGCCTATCATCATCAGTCGTGTTTTCCAATTGCATTTGCCGCTTCCAATGGCCAAATTCTTAACGTCCCAAGCGAACTCTCACGAGCATGCGCCATAAATCCTTCAAGATATCTACTCAAGACTTCTTGCTTGCATACTGTGCCATAACGCTGCAGCTGGATATTCTCGAAATTAAAAAGAATAGCTATTTAATGTAAAAGTCCAACCCTGTATTAACCCTTCTAAAACTTCGTTAATAATTATAATGAGGAAAATTGAAAAAGAAATTAAGCTTTAATAAATGTCTGGTGAAAAACATCAGTTCACTGTGTCGTGCAGATTCACCAGGACACTGATGTCTTTCAAAATGAAACAATCGTACTTTTGGCTGAGCCAAATAAGTGTTAATAAGTCGCAAGGCGGAGAGGTTGCCTTTGTGTAACACCCTCCTGTCGTGAAAACTGCAAAAAGCCAAATACAGATTCTCAACCCGCTGCGAGAACAATTTCGTTGCACAGAAATATTGCAATTGAATGTCAATCAAGGTATTGGGGATGGCAGTCGCCAATTCAAGCGTGAACTTAAGGCACAATTCTTTCAGCTGTTCATATTAATTTTACAATTGGTGACGAAATTCTACTAAAGCATTCTGTTTTTACATTTTTCTGTATAATTATATTTTGATGTTTTTTAATTCTATGTATGCTGTAGATACAAGTATCTTTATCTCTTGTACAAATAAATATGTCCTTCTGTTGCCGCTCAGATAGGGTAATGCTCAGGGATTAACGCTATAACGAATATGTTTGGACATCTATGTATGACCTCAACAGATAAAAATAAATAAAACTGTATATTATTGGATACCCAACTAGATTAGCTTCAAATATAGTTTATTTTGGGTTACCCAGTGCACCAAAAATATATATCTTCGGCTTTGGGGTTTAAAAAATTTTAACTTTTATAGATACTAATGTCACGAATAAAGAATTTTGTTGTTGTTGTTGTGTTGTTGTTGTTGTTGGTTGTTGGTTGTTGGTTGTTGCTGCTGACTGCTGTTGCTGCTAAGCAGCTGCTGTTGGTCGTGGTTATAACACCGCCTTTAAAAAATACATGCTTATTTTGCATTTTTGCTAACGATCAACTCACCTTTGTGCAGAACAAAACATGGTAAATTGCCCATATTGCCCCAGAGCTGAGCATCAGGAAAATTGAGAGTGGCAGTAATGCGGAATGAAAGATTTAAAAGTTCTAAATAAAAGACAATATATAGATTAATCAAGGATCATTACTTATTATACTGAGAGAGCGGTAGTGATGTAAATGAAAGATTTTAAAAATCTTAAACCGAAGACACTATAATTAAATAAGGACCATCTTTAAAAAGAAAGAACATGGTTGATAAGTCTGCCTATACGCTCCCTAACAAATGAGGTCAGAACTAGGGATTGATTCTACCGGCATTGCAATCAGCATGTTATAAAGTTTAAAACATAAACTTGTACTCAATAGCACAAAAAGCGAGATGTTTGTATAGTAAAATTGAGCACATAGTTTTTCGTGGCAACGTGGACTCATGAGTTTTTCATAGTCCTCCAAATAGCACATTCGCCCCGGGCTTAACTAATGGTGGGGGGGACTGGTTTCCACTCAGGAAAATCTTCCAGCTGGATAGGAACGGACAGGAAAGTTTTCCTTTGTGTTAAAATCATTAAGTTCCCGACCGAGAAGCTTGCAAGTACAAAGGAAATTTTCCTATCCGTTTTCCACGGTCCTGCGGAAGATTTTTCCTGAGTGGAAACTAGCCTTAATAATTAAATATACATGAAAACATGTTCCAACGTCAACTGTAACTTACGACATTATAGTGCCCTTTCGGCCCGTTAAAAACGCTATCTTATCTTCTTCTATCACCAGTGAAAAAAGTTGTACTCAAGAGCACTAAGTATATTATAGTCTTCTTGCAGGACACTTGTTACTTTGACAATATCTTAACAAAGTATTCCGCCGATAGGCGAGGTGAATATCGGTGTTTATTATATGGCACAAGTTACTTTGTTCCCGTTGTGAATAATCCGTGTTGTTTCTCATTGGCCGAGACGTGTTACGTGCCGGTCGTTCGATTATTTTCCGTAATCGGACCGGTCTTCGGATTACGGATTTTGTCAGGCCATGTTGTTTGCAACTAAGACAACGAAAGAAAACCGCCAAGTAATTTTTGTGAATTCAACAACCTGAGGATCTAAATTTTGGTATGATTCGGGACAATGAGCAATCTGGAAGCGAGTTTTAGGAGTCCGAAAGCGGATGACAACAAATAGTCAGCAATACAACATTGAAAACGATGAGTTTTAATGTCACACGCTCGAGGTCACTCAGACTAAACTGACTAAAGTTACGTATCATGACAAGGTATAAATGTAAGGGTATGTTGTTTCAAAAATGCCATATAATTTAAACTTTTGTATTAAACCCTCGTCCGCATTGGTCATATACGGAAAATAATCAGACCCTCGGTCTTTATGCACAGACCTCGCCCTACGGGCTCGGTCCGTTTAACTGTTCAAGACTCGGTCTGATATTTTTCCGTAACGGACCGCGCTCTCGGTTAATAAGAAGTTAATAATAACCGAGAACGAAGTCGAGGTTATTATATATTCACCGGTATTCACTGAGCCTGGCTCAAGGCGAATAATTGTTTTAGTATTAAATACACATTTTCCAATTACTTTTAGGAACAGCGTTTTCTTTAAAATTAGTTTAATTTCCTCTTCTGTCCAATGACAAAACCGGCTGGCGGCCATTTATTGAATAAACGCTGTAGGTGATTATCGGGAATTAATCCGAGTGGTAGCATCGACCAAATCATCGCACGAGATTTTCTATAATCACCTGTGTAATTTTATACTAATAAAGAATTAATTAACTTTAAACCCGAATCGAATTGTCTTCTACTATAACTCTGAATGTTAGTCACTATCTTTGTTTATTTTTGTGGCAGGAAGAGCCTGGATACGGGAAAACGTGATTGTCTCTTTTCAGATTTTATTTAACATATTATTCGCCGAAGGCGAGGTGGAATAATCGGTGTATAATAAAAAAAAAAAACCGAGACGAAGTACGAGGTTATTATTCACCGATATTCACTGAGCCTGAGGCGAAATAATTGTTTTCAGTAATAAAATACACATTTTCGTACCTTTTTTTTTTAGGGACAACATTTTTCTTGTAATATTGTTTAATTTCCCTCGTTCTGTCGCATTGACAACTTGGCTGGCGGGAGCCATTTTTGAAATAAATACGCTGTAGGTCAATTATCGAGACATTAATCCGTATGAGTAGGCTCGACCAATCAGCGCGCGTGATTTTCTAATAAAATCACCTGCTGTATTTATAATAATTGTTACTTATTGCATTAGTACTATTGCGCTGCAAAAGTTTTCACAGTATTTTCTTTTTCTGCACTGTATTTCCTTTATAACATGTACTGTTCTCAGCCAATCAGAATTGGGAAAAATTTTCTTTGTGGTAATATTATTAAGCTATTAAAACAATCAAGTTATTAAAAAAACAGAGTTGTTCGCTATACGTCGCAAATCGATTGACTGATTAAAATTTGTACTGAATTAAATTGCAACAATCACGTGCGTACGTATGGAGCGGGGCATATGCAATGGCAATAAAAATTTAAGTTTGTCCTAATTTGAAAGAAACTCATTAAAATTGTAACAAGAAGATCTTTGGCAACTTTTTCGTATCTTTACTTTCCGTTTTCAAGATATTTCAAATTGTTTTAATATGTACATTATTTTCACATGTGGCAAAAACCAGTTATATCTCTAAGTTTGTTTCACACGAAATCATTTGGAAACTGTGCCACGATAAACACTCCTTCGTGACACTGAACATTTCATGATTGAAGCAATTATAGATATGTAATGTGATTTTGCTGTGTATGGAAAATACTGTTAACCCTGCTCATGACGTAAGAGACAATCCTCATTTACATATTAAACAAATTGAAAATATCTTGTTAAACGAAGAAAGATAAAAAAAAATCTTGTAAAATATCTTGTTACAATTTTACATGTTTCTTTCAAATTAGCCAAACTTAACTATAAAACTGCCAATACCCTCTAAGGTATATTTAAGTCACGTAAAAACAAGATCAGTAAATCCAAAGAGATAAAGAAATCCATTGTATGGTCGACAAATGCAAAGCATTGTGAGTATAATGACCAAAACAAAGGATACATAATTTTATCAATTACCTGTAGCCAACTCTTACCGTTAATCGACTTTCTTCCACATTGTTTGACCGAAGAGCAACCCTTTAAGACAAAACAACAATAAACTTTTTATCTACGAGCAAAGACTGAACATAATAAGGCAGAAAAACTTTTTTTCAAACTCTGCTTTTTCATATCATTCAAACTTTCCTTTGTTTAAGCCCCGTTATTCCACTAGGCGAGACTTTTTTTTTTTTCGCAGCGAAGCCGATTATTCGCCAGAAAAAAATAGGATCTGTTTCTACTTTTTCGCGGCGAATTCTGTCGCGTAACCAATCACGTTGCTGAATATATTTTTTCGATTCGCTTCACGCGAAAAAAGTCGTCAATTGGAAAACGGGCTTTACAAAAGG
>JAWNZC010000407.1:0-94065 GCA_035771165.1 Paragorgia papillata
ATGTTACGATCAAAGTCTTGTTAAACTTGTAACAAAAATTGTGATGTCATGGCCATTCATTTCATTAGTGTTGAGTTCTGAATGTCATTTTGACCGTGTGCAATACTGTAAATTACACAGAACCACTTTGTAGAAAATTAATGTACTGTAGTTGGTTGCATGGTATCCCTTTGGTGAAGTTAATACAAAAAATAGATTCATGTCAAATAAGTTCAGTAAGTGGATCTCATTTCCTAATATTTTCCTCCTTACATGAGCTTGATGAAGATCTGGAACCATCCACTTTAAGGAATTGCAGAATTGTTTTGTGGATAAACGACACTCCAAGAAAAGAACTTCTGCTAACTCCATCAAGCGCATGTCAAATGCCACCTTAGGTTCCTTTGGAGTTTCAGGCCACATCCCATAACCAATAAGAGTTATACTAGGCTCTTCATTATGATAAAACATAACTGGAATCTTTATTTGAAAACCTAAACACAAGCACTTATCAATCAAACTGTAGATACAGTTTAAAAGTACAGTATAGTATATGTTTAATATACACACATTATATTAAACAGAAGTAGTAAATTGGTAAAACAATCGAGCTGTTAACTTAATAAAAGCTGTTAGTTCATGGTTGTGTTCTACCTTTATGTATCAGGCAGCTGTGTCACTTCACACAAACACACATACACATATAATTATATATAATTTTATATACAGTGTACTCAAAAACTGAGAAACCCTTACCTGATGAGTTTACAACAATGATATTTTCAACATAACCATATACATCTGACCCATTATTTTCCTTTTGCCATATGCCCCTTTCAATGTCAAGTAATTGAAATCCATTTTCCTACACAATAAAATAAATGAGAATAAAATTCTCATATTAATTAAATTATCAGAATGTTAAAATTACTAAATACAGCAGTATTAAAAATTAGACATGTACTATATATGTAGGTACAGTAGTGCACAAATTAATAATAATGATAATTAGTTGGTGTACACTACATGTTGTGCTAAAATACTGATTATTAAAACAAATTTCAAGCCAAGGCCCTTTGTCAACAAGAAATGTAAAAAGGCCTTCACTTGAAATGTTAGACCTGCTAAATTGTCAGTATTTCTGCAGTACACTTCATCATACCAACCAGCTCTCAATATTTTAAATTTTAATAATAACCCATTTGTGCTTAAGCCAGCCCAAAAAGGCCCCTTTGTTATTTTACTCTGTCTAACGCCATATTCATACAATTTTACTCATCAAAGAGATAACCCTAAGCAAACAAAAAAAATAAATTTACCATAATTATTTCCTCTATTACGGTAAGCCCCCCTCCTCTATAAAGCCCCCTTTCTCTATTAAGCATCTCTTCTAATAACCCCCCCCCCCCACTCTTTAAGAGCTACTGTAAAATTCATAAGCTCCTCCTAAAGGGGGCACAATATAGGAAATACAGCAATTACTTTAAAAGGTTGCAATATACTGTATCTAGATGAATAATTTAAAAATAAGCCACAATGACCACTCATCTTTAGATATTGTAACTGTTAACAATTTAATCTTATTCTATATGCATACATATGTATATAGTAAATATGCATATATATATATATAGTATATATGCATACATATGTATATAGTAGTATATATGTATGTAGGTATACACATAAAAGTATGGTACTGTATAAATACACTGCACCTTCCATAGCTCGGGTGTATGCAGGGAATTCTTGTGTATTTCAAGACAGCACTCGACACACATTAACTTCAAAATCCCACAGTCACGACATCTAGATTCAGCCATTCTTGACCACTGATCATTAGAGCAGACAGCACCAGTAGGCAATGCTTCACTTGACACATATTTCTTCAACATTTTATCTTTTATATGAGTCCATGCTTTTATCTCTGTTTCTTTTCGTTGCCGATATTGTCTGACACGTTTTGTGATTAGGGACTGTCTTCCAAACTGTGGTATTGCAGAAATACAAGGCTCTTCCAAATGAAAATTATTTTCAGTGTCTTCATCATCATGGTCTGATTCTAGTTGTCCTTCTGCAGAGATTGTTGGTGTGCTGCTGAACAAGGTGTTTCTTGGACAGAACCAGAGGAAGTACTTGCCAGTGACACTTGGACAGCTACAGAAAGCCTGGACCTTCTGTGCACTCGACCACCACTATATTGTACAACCTTGTACGTAGTTTTTGCAGGTTTTTTACGCACCCTAAGTAGTAAATACAGTGTAGCTTGTCAGTTAAAATAGTAATAAAACTGGTGAGATAAAAACAGAACTTTAATAACATTTATGCCTGCAACAGATATATATATATATATATATATATATATATATATATATACTGTAGAAGATGTTGTAAAAACTTTTGGCAGAGTGCTCGATGGGAATCCAGAGCATATTATAGTTAAAGTTCAAAGACTCAACAGGTTTGATTAGACATTTTATTACTATTTAGTTTCGTGCCACAAATATTGTGTGGTACTCTTCAGATAAAATGGTCTAATGACTAAGATGTAGTTACAGAGATGATTATATAAGTGTCTAGATAGGGATAGAATTTCCAAATAATCCCTATCTAGACACTTATATAATCATCTCTGTAACTACATCTTAGTCATTAGACCATTTTATCTGAAGAGTACCACACAATATTTGTGGCACGAAACTAAATAGTAATAAAATGTCTAATCAAACCTGTTGAGTCTTTGAACTTTAACTATATATATATATATATATATATACAAAGTATAAAGTATAGTTTTACCTTAAAGTCTTCGCTACCAGAGGTTTCACCCTAAACGGGATCATCAGGCGACTGAAAAATATCGGTTAGTGGCCTGCTTAAATGCGTTAGTTGGGGCGTGGGTGTGGGCGTCGAAACGTCCGGCGGATTCATTTGGAGCGTGGGTGTGGGATTAGCTATAGTTGCATGAACAACGTCAAGTCCATTATCACGAAACATAATTCACGCACAATCAGGAAAAGCAAGCCACGAAGCATAGTTACAAGCAGTTGCAATTGCAGGATTAAGGACAATTGCCCCCTACGTGGGCAATGCATGACAAACAACATAGTATACAAGGCATCTATTTCCATAAGCAACACGAACATCACTAAGCAATACATTGGCATGACAGCAAGTACATTTAAAGAGCGATATCGTAACCATACTAAATCTTTCCAGAATAAAAAGTATTCAAATGAGACGGAACTTTCGAAATACATTTGGAATCTAAAAGAAAAAAACCTAAGTTTCGACATAACCTGGTCTATACTAAAACACTCAATTTCCTACACGGGAGGATCAAAAAGATGCAATTTATGTTTGGACGAAAAACTTTTCATCATGAAGGCAGACAAACAACTCTTACTAAACAAAAGATCAGAAATAGTTTCGACGTGTCGGCACAAAAATAGATTTCGGATCAACAACCTAAACAATCAAAGGAATGCGCGCAACGTTTCGACGCCCACACCCACGCTCCAAATGAATCCACCGGACGTTTCGACGCCCACACCCACGCCCCAACTAACGCATTTAAGCAGCCCACTAACCGATATTTTTCAGTCGCCTGATGATCCCGTTTAGGGTGAAACCTCTGGTAGCGAAGACTTTAAGGTAAAACTATACTTTATACTTTGTATTTTGCTCTATCTATATATGGTATTGAGCACTCTCTAACATTTCGTGAACGAAAACTCACTTATATTCGCACCCGTATACCGGTTGTGCACTCTTGTTTACGTAGTTTTGTAGTTTTATAGTATTATACCTTAAAATGCGAAAATTTCGGTTTGACCATTCACTGAAAAACATTCCAATACCACCACAAGATGCTTATTTGAAAGATTTGATCGAAAAAATTGAAAGCGTAATAAAACGTATGAGATGGAAAGCTCACTTTTTTCTTAATGGTGATAGAAACCCGTCAAAAAATAACCATTTCGGACTGCCTTCTAACAAGACACCTCCCACTATTTTGGATATTAAACCTTTCGAAGACGACTTAATAAAACTCATTGAAAACACCAAATTTCGGCATACGAGCAATCCATTTCAGGAATCTTTGGCAAACGATTTGAAGAAAATTAATTCGTCACCTAATATTTTTGTTTCCGCCGACAAAACTAGAAACATTTATGAAACCTCGCTCGACACATACAACAATCTTTTGCATGACAATATAACAAAAACATATAAACATGGATCAGAGGGCACCATAGAACAGATAGACAATGAACTGAAACACATTTCGAATAACTTGGGAATTGGCGACCGTATTGAACACATGAAAAAACGCGAAACATTTATTTCGCTCAAAGATCATAAGGACAATTTCGAAAACAACCCAACATGCCGATTAATTAATCCTGCTAAAAGTGAGTCCGGAAAGCTCAGCAAAGTAATTCTTGATAAAATCAACTCTAAGTTAAGGAACATTTTGAACGTAAATCAATGGAGAAACACACAAGAAGTAATCGAATGGTTTGGCAACATTGAAGAGAAAAACAGACATACCTTCATTTCGTTTGACATTGTTAATTTCTACCCTTCAATTTCAGAAGACCTTCTGGACCAAGCATTATCTTGGGCCAGAAATTTGGCTATCATTACCGAAAGTGACATTTCAATAATAAAACACGCTAGAAAATCGCTCCTTTTCAACAACGAAAAACCGTGGATAAAAAAAGACAGCAACAGTTTATTTGATGTTACCATGGGTAGCTATGACGGCGCTGAAGTATGCGAACTAGTAGGCCTTTTCATTCTAAACGACCTAGGGAAAAAGTTTGGCAACCAAAATATTGGCCTATATAGAGACGACGGATTGGCAGTACTAAAAAATAAGACCGCACGATTGGCAGACAAAACAAGAAAAGATCTTCACAAAAGTTTCGAACAGTTTGGCTTAAAAATCACGGCAGAAGCAAATTTAATTTCAGTAAACTTTTTAGACGTTACTTTCGACCTAAGCAATGGAAAATACAAACCTTTTCGAAAGCCCAATGACGATCCATTATACATAAACAAGCAATCAAACCACCCACCAAGCATTTTAAGACAGCTACCTACATCAATCAACAAGCGCATTTCCCTCCTCTCGTCTGACGAGCAGACATTCCATGAAACCGCACCAATTTACCAAGATGCATTAAGGTGGTTGCCCTGGCTAATTTTTGGTTTTCAGATTTCCCCCATCTTTTGATATATAACACTTTATTACATCTAATATTGACAAAATGTGTTATTTTTCTCCAATCGTTTGCCCAAACTTCGCTGGACGCTTCGGAATATGACTAGTTTACCGGAAGTTGACCTGTGAAATGCGTCAAAAGGCTGGGTCGGTTGCTAACCGCATGACTGAGCATGCGGAATTCTGGTCAGCGCCTTTTTTATAACACAAGTGCAAAATGGCGTTGTATGTCGCCAGACGCGAGGCCGCTTTTATGGCCTTCAACGACGAATTCACAAGGAACGGGTATGTATTTTGTTATATTTTCTGTGCGTTTGATATATTTTATATGTGTCCTAAGTAATCAGCGTAAATATCTGTTTCAGTTACGGTAAAGCACCAGAAGGGCTTGTCCGCATTTTAGCGGACTTTCAACTAAAGCCTGGCGAGACGGCGTGCGAGGGGAGAGCACGCATCTACAAACGGTTGTGGTGTCTTCTCTGGGTAAGTTATACTTAACTTTTGTTAAACTTTCGTTTATCAGACTGCACAAAGATTATCTAAAATGTACTGCTGTTTTCTTCGGTGTGCATTGTTCAGTTCGAGATTCCATTGTATACATTGCGCTAATCCCTGGCGGTGATATGCGCAACTCGCTAATATTTCGCGAGCAGTTAGCAAAGTTAGCAGTGTACTTGCGCTGCTCTCAGTTCAATCGCCACCTTATTTTGCACCATAAGTTAGGTATATTTTGCATTTCTTTGCAGTTTGGTAGTGGAAAGAAATTGGGGGCGGAGGTGAAGGCAACGGGGCCCACATATGTGTACCCCTCGACTCTGAAAGCAATTGTAAGGGAGATCATCCCCGAGGGCCTGGTGGATCAACCAGATCCAACCCATGCAGGAGTAAGTACTATTTATTATATTTATGTTCGAGAAATATGCTTTATTTTTTTTGCTTCTAATTACTTATTGAATGAATGTAAAATATGAGTTTGCCATAGATTTTAAAATGACAGAGTCACAGAGACTAGTAAACCAGGTTGTCATCTATTTATAAGTATTTATACACTAACATCAATTTATTTATTTACATATATACTTATTCATTGTTTTGAATTTTCTAGGTGTACAAAGTCAACATTGGTGACTTGCACCATGCCAAGTGGCCAGCAGCAAAAAAAAAGAAATAAAAATATTTACAAAAACACAACATTGGTCGATTTGGTCTAATAAATACAGGATTCAACTCCTGTCAGGGTTTCAGAAGCTTTTTCTTAGTATTTAAGCTTGACGAATGTCCACTTCTCGTCTGTTACCTCCAAGCTCGCAAATGGTAACAGTAGTCTCCCATTACCTATCCATAAGCATAACCCTAATCCTAACCCTAAAATAAGGTGGTAGACTAGTCTATATGGATTGTTACTATGAAGTATGTCCCACACACCCTCACACATATAGACCCTATGCAAAAATGGCTGTCATTTTAAAATTCTTTTATATGCATTTGAGAGTAATCATTATTTTGAATTGCAAAAACAACAGATGGTAGTCAGGCTTATTAAAATGCACATCAAACAAGTTTAAATTGGCAGCCATTTATGCATGGGGTCTATCATACGGTAATTCCCAAACTCATTAATAATTCATGAGGAAATCAGTACCAATGTCAGTGGTTTTATATCTGATAAAGATAACTCCTGATTTACATAAACTTTAGCTTTGATTTTCTCGGCTTAGACAAGCTTATTTTTCAAACTTACTACACCAATGAACTTACCAAGTAGTTCATTTTTGAAGCCGTTCAATAAACTCGCAGTTCATGTTTTATCAGATATAAAAACACTCAGGTTTGTCTCGTGTCTTTATATCTGATATAACACTCCTGCTCGTTTATTAAACAGTAGATAAGGAAATGGAATTCTTGTTCAGTGGACACAAGCGATGAGAAGTCCGCTGATGACTTGAAGATCCACAGCGACACTTCTTTCCACTTTCATTTCTATCATCTATTTCCTTGTCAACAGCAATATCTTCCACATCATTCTCCACTTCCTCTTCTTCACCATATGAATGTTGGATGGCTTGTCGCTTGCTCCATCTCTTTCGCTCTTCCTGTTCATCTGCTCTTGCTACTTTTTGTGAAATTCTCTTCTTCTTAGTTTCCTCTTTCTTCTTCTTTTCCAAATCAGCCATCCGTTCTACTGTGGCCTTCTTGACTGCACTAACAATAGTGGGAAGTACTGGCAACTTCAAACGATTATACAAATCAACAATCCAATGGTACTCCTTACCACGGTTATTGAAGCACCATGTCATGTTCCCCTGAACAAGGCCACAATTTGTTGAGGTTGTGTAGTGCAACCTGCAATGATATTGAAAAGATTTATATATATATACACTTATATAGATATACATATATATTATATATATATATATTATATATATATATATATATATATATATATATATATATATTATATATATATATATATATATATATATATATATTATATATATATATATATATTATATATATATTATATATATATTATATATATATTATATATATATATTATATATATATATATTATATATATATATACCGGGTATATAGATATAGATATAGATATATACATGAAAATATGTCTACCTACTTTTGTAGACTTTGGTCTTTGGCACGGAAATGAGGTAGGACTGAGAAATGTGCCTCACATTGGTTTGAATTACCCCTCCCCATTTCTGGGTGGATGACTGCTTCAGCATCTTCAGCTCTGCGCTCACATTCAATTTGGTATGCTAGCTTGTGGAACGGGCACTTAATGATGTTCTTGGTGATGTAGGCTTTCCCCTCACAGGTGTGATCTTCATCATCTTTACACTCCCCACAAGAACAGACAGTTTTTTCATGAAATCCACATTCACCTTCTTCCCAGGTATGCACATTGGTGCAATGGTAAGCACCAAGGGCCCTCATCCTCCTGGCATACTCTTCTGCAGTTTCACATTGCTGCAGACAGCAGAAATGGTTAATTCGGGCATTTTTTATAAACTGTTCCGAGAGGCAACCACATGTTTTGCTGTGACGCTTGCACCCACACTTTACTGTCGCAACATCTGGGAACTGTGCTTTCAGCCTTGAAATTTGTGTAGCAGAGAATTCTTTCTGCTTGGAGAGATCCTTCAAGTTATTCCCATGAGCTCTTCCAACATGACCCCCACACTTGTAGACCCGTCTGGGAACTTCACCAAACACATTCTCTACAGATTTCTTAGAGCTTGAATCAGCATCCTGCCAAACCACTTCGACTCCGCAACCCTCTTCCTTAGCCTGGTTATAACATTCATCTGCAAGGGCACCTTCGATTGATTTTGCTGTTCCCATATACAATTCATCAGTGTCATTACCTCGCATACATTTGTGGCCAAACCATAGAATTCCTCCAGTCAAATAGTTCTTGATAATGAAAGAACCATTCTTGCTGAAGTGTCCCCTTGTCTGCCAAACTCCATCTGATGTAACAACCGCCCTTTCCCAGCTTCCTAAGGTCTCCTTTGCAATTTTCTTCATACTGTTTTTTTCTTCTTTGCACATTTCATTTAAAATATCTGAGATGCAAGGATGTATTAGCTTCACAACCTCAAAAAATCTGTTCTTTGACAGCACGGAAATGCCAAGAGATTCTTGAAGGGTTTTCTTAAATTTTGAAAAGCCATGACCAGTGACCACAAAAGCAACAGCTAATGCCAGCCCAACAACAGTGCGGCGAGAACCTTCCACAAGAGTTGACCCATCAAAGGTAACACTCCTCGATGTGCAGCCATTACACTGGAAGGTTATCTTGATTGTTCCTCCAAGACCCACCACGTCAATTTTTGTTGCAACCAAGATTCCTGAGAAAAGATAAAACCTAACTTCAGTTTTTATTACACATGATGCTAATTAGAGTTGTCTTAGAATTACCCACAAAACTAACAACTGTTTATTGTAACCTAATTATATAGCCCTCAGTTTCCTTTTTACAATCACTAGCTTTACACCATGAGGCTCTGTTTACATGAAATAATTGAGAACTCAAGAAAAATCTTCCACATTGTTTCTACATTCTTGTTGTGTTTACATATTTATTGTGTTTACATCCCATTCTGTGTAGACAGCGAAAACGAAAGGTGAAAGCACAGTAGCCTAATAAGTAACCAGTAATATTATTGTTTTTACTTACCATTACAATCCACGGTAGAACATTTCGAACATCTGTTTATATCATCTACAAAGGCGGTTATTTGACTTGATTCACATACACACAACTGGCGCTGCACAACCGGCTCCACTATTTCCACACTTTCGGACACCTCGTCCTCGCTGGAACACACGGAAATACTTTCTTCTTCGGAAGACTTCGAGGCGTCACTGATACATAGATCCATCTTTCTTTTTTTCAATGTTTCATTGACTTTCTTCATGTTGTGGTAGCGAGTCTTTCCAGGCGAAATTACGATTTTTCTGGCTACATGTGACGGGTAGACATGGTCTTCCGTTTCCCATTGTGCCGGCAAGACGAAATCCTGTCTTGATCCAACACCACAACCTCTTGCCTCAGCTCCTGATCTACCTCTCTCCGATAACAGCTTTTTCTTTTGTGATTTTGTTAGCTTCGTCTTCGCTTCGTTCGACGCCATATTAACTAATCTGAACTTCTGAAGGGTTATTGGAGCCCGCATTTCGCGTCGCCGGTCAGCGCAACGGAAGTCAATTAGTCAGACACACCTTCAGTACGCTTCCATATTCGACAACGCCTAGCAACGACCCAAACAAAGCTCTAATCTAGTACAAAAACGCAACTGTGGGCCCCTAGGGTAAGGAATATTTGTCCAAAATGGCGGACAATTGTGGACGACAACGAACAGTCGAATTTTAGAAGGAAATCAACCCGATTTTGCGCGTAATCTCAAAAAATAGAGGTTCTCTTGAACTCTTTTGCATTTTTCTTTCTCAGTATGTAAGCAAAACTCTTCATATTTGGTGAAATTCATCAAACTACCACAACAAACAAACGCTAGCTTGCGAACTTGTGTACGTTGTGTCTTCCTGATTTTATTCTTGGGTATAGTGGCCTATTGCAAAAATTTGTCTAATGTTAATAATATTTCAAATATTTCAGTTCGCAAGCTAGCGATTCTTTTTATTGACGTCATATTTACGAATCCACTTTCATTTTTGCAAAATAATAAATATATCTCTAAATATATCACTTTTTCGCCATATTGAGCCCTCAGGGCAATGCTTATAATCTAATTATAGGAAGGTGTCAGGTTACAATGATTACCGATTTTGAATGTTGGGTACCTAAGATATCCACACAGAAAGTTTCAAATTGATATTGTACTTTCTTTTCGGGATATACGTCTCTAAACTTTGTTTAAAAATTCCAAAATTAGCCAGGGCAACCACCTTAAGGCGCAGCAATTTCAACCATGAGCTAAACTACACACAAGAAACACCACAGCAAACACGCAGAAATAGACACCGCAATATCATCTGGTATAACCCTCCATTTAACAAAAATGTCAAAACAAACATAGGACGCAATTTTCTTAGCCTTATTGACAAGCACTTTCCACCAGGACACAAGGTTCACAAACTTTTTAACAGAAACACAGTCAAGATTAGCTATAGTTGCATGAACAACGTCAAGTCCATTATCACGAAACATAATTCACGCACAATCAGGAAAAGCAAGGCACGAAGCATAGTTACAAGCAGTTGCAATTGCAGGATTAAGGACAATTGCCCCCTACGTGGGCAATGCATGACAAACAACATAGTATACAAGGCATCTATTTCCATAAGCAACACGAACATCACTAAGCAATACATTGGCATGACAGCAAGTACATTTAAAGAGCGATATCGTAACCATACTAAATCTTTCCAGAATAAAAAGTATTCAAATGAGACGGAACTTTCGAAATACATTTGGAATCTAAAAGAAAAAAACCTAAGTTTCGACATAACCTGGTCTATACTAAAACACTCAATTTCCTACACGGGAGGATCAAAAAGATGCAATTTATGTTTGGACGAAAAACTTTTCATCATGAAGGCAGACAAACAACTCTTACTAAACAAAAGATCAGAAATAGTTTCGACGTGTCGGCACAAAAATAGATTTCGGATCAACAACCTAAACAATCAAAGGAATGCGCGCAACGTTTCGACGCCCACACCCACGCTCCAAATGAATCCGCCGGACGTTTCGACGCCCACATCCACGCCCCAACTAACGCATTTAAGCAGCCCACTAACCGATATTTTTCAGTCGCCTGATGATCCCGTTTAGGGTGAAACCTCTGGTAGCGAAGACTTTAAGGTAAAACTATACTTTATACTTTGTATTTTGCTCTATCTATATATGGTATTGAGCACTCTCTAACATTTCGTGAACGAAAACTCACTTATATATATATATATATATATATATATATATATATATATATATATATAAGATATATATATATAGTTTTTACAGTACTTCTATATATCCTTTCATAATCTATCAATAATTTAGTTGCGTGATTGAGTAAATTGTCTGAATCCAAGATATATTAAAATTTCTTTTTTTTTCATGATCCTCAGGATTGCTTTTGTTGACAAACAGATTAATTAGCCTATATATGCGGCTGCCATCATCAGAGTCCGGAGATAACAGTTTTGTATTAAAAACATTTAATTATGAACCTGCTCAGCTTTCAAGTCACACTAAATAGATATGTAGACCAACCAGAGTACTAGACCGCATTCTGACAAACGGTCCTCGTTTGAAACATTAATACCTATTCTATACTTCGATAGTAAACAAACCTTTCAGCTTAATTTCTGTTCGATCTTAGCTTCTTTAGTTTAAGCTTATACAGTAATAAAAAAAAGATCACGCGTGTCGTGATAACAAACCCCAACGAACATGTTGACTCTCTTTTCAGTCATGAATATTAATGACACAAACTGACAAAAGACAACAAGTCACACAACGTGAAATACAATCACAGATAACTACTGACTAAATTACTTACATTTTTTTATAAATACTATCAATACAATGACAAACAACAAAAACGCAAGCCAAAACAACTCCTTTATTTCAGTGATACAGGTAGAATACAACATGGCGAGTATGCCTTGTACCCGGTCCTTTAGATCGTGATAACTAATCAAACTCTCAGTAGGTAAAGTAGATCTTCTATTATCGCATATATGCGTGTAATGAGATACCAATGAAACCTTGTTAATATACGTGTAATCAGGTGCGAATCGGGTGACCTGGAACGCTAACGTCCAGTCATTCGGGGGGCAAAAAGTGAGGCAAAAAGTTCCAGGCCCTTGCGCGGTTTGCAGGTAGAATTCAGTCTCCCACAAAATGTTTTTTACACGGCCGCCCATCTTGAGCGAACTGCGAAGACTCGAAAAGGTTTGAAAAATTATTTATTGAATCATTTTATCACGCTATGGGTTGTGCTATGCTGCCGAACTAATTATGCAGTGATTGTCTATTTGTTGCTATAGTAAAAGTCATTGTCTTTACAAAACGTGCACGAAGTTTGTCAGTGAAGAAATTAAATCAAATTTTCGTTATATTATAAACCATATATATTAGAGTTTCGTCACTCCGAAGAGGATACAAAAAATCAACAGAAACTTAGTATAGAATATGCCGTTTAGGTTAGTACCAGTTTCATCAGTGTCATTTTGTTTAAAAAGCATTCCGCATTCGTACCGAAAACAACAACTAGCCGTGAGTAAACGTGAAAAATAAACAATCTAGTTGTCAGTTATTTCTTAAAATATCATAATGCTGTTTAACACATTCGAACAAAGAATTAAAGGAGCAGAAATAAGAAAATGACATTGGATATCAAGTATCAATACGTCTTCAAACTCGTACAAGAATAGCTTTCTCACCTTTTCGGCTGGCTGTTTTCATCATAGCCAGCAAAAGGACGTCTGTTTTCTCAGCCTATTTTCATCCCGAGACCCGAGCTTAATTTACTGTATAATTTCGGACTGCTATACAGTAAATAAAACAACAACAGCACTGCACAACAATGGGAAACCATTAAATGCACGTTTAATAATTTGATAAATAATTTTTTCAAACCTTTTCGAGCCTTCGCAGTTCGCTCAAGACGGGCGGCCGTGTAAAATACATTTTGTGGGAGACTGAATCCTACCTGCAAACCGCGCAGGGGCCTGGAACTTTTTGCCTCACTTTTTGGTTCTTCGTTAGCGTTCCAGGTATCACATTTTAACTTTATACATCGAGTTCACTGGAACAACTACGGCCAACATTGAGCGGGTGAACACTTGGATAAGAATTTATTCACATGGGTATAAAGGATTCTGAATTCGGCTTTCAGTCTGTTAAGATCACAACCATTTGCGGAGAGAAGACTATTGTACCGATCCTTGATAATCACCACGTTTTCAAACAGCTCCTCGAACTCTGTGTGACTATAGGATTCGGTTTCCAAAAATTTGGCTGTGGCAGTAAAGAACTCATCCCGTACAATCGGCGCATAACGTTGGGTTAGTGACTCCGCCAGTTGGTCAAGAATTTCGGTTAACTTGTTGATGACCTCTTCCAATGAATCATCAATGTTGCCTGACATCAGATAATCATGAAACAAAGAATGCGAATTCCGAGGGTTGGCGGCAGCGTCTCTTCGCGTACGGCGCTCTGGTACGATCTCAGCATTCTCTTCTTCAAGTGAAGCGAGAATGTTGACCGTGCGAGGGAAGAGTTCTTCATCCTTCAGTACATCACATTCACGTCGCTCATCATTTAGCAAAGAATACATTCGATTGACATTATCAACAGTCATTTGGCAAGTGGTCAATAACTGCGGTGATAACAACGCAGTATCCTGTAAGATCATGCTCATTGGACGCAGTATAGCAAGAATGTCGAGTTTCACTGCATTAAAAATCAAGGATATTGTGTTTGCCACGCTCTTTCTTATTCCTTAGAGTCATTGTGGGGTGCTCTTATTTGCTGGTCGCAAAACCCAATCCTTATTGGGTTTTGCGACCAGCAAATAAGAGCACCCCACAATGACTCTAAGGGGCATTTACTCTATAGGTAAGTTGTCAAGGTGGGAATCCAACGCAGCGACACGATGCTCCACCCATCTGGTCCCAGTAAGCCTCTTGTACTTTTCAGAGGGATACCCATGAAAAGACTTTGTCGTTTGAAAAGACGCCATCGTAAAGGGGACTTCTTGAAAAAATAATAGACCTCGGTATAATCCTTCTCAGTCCCGTTATTCAAGAGAGAAGAACCAAATGCATCATTGATAGTGAGCTCAAATTTGTGTGAGGGACAAAGCATGAGGAGATGATCCCCAAATTCATCTGCTAAAAGATTGTAGACAGCGCGGTTAACTGATGCATCATCACTACACATTCCTATCTCTTTGTCTTTGTGTTCAAAGTTAAAGTTCATTTTAGAGAGTGAGTTTTCCATTGCTTCTTTTATGCCTTGCGCGTTACATTCTTCAGGCTCCTCTAAAGACATGACATTAAATGTGGGTTCGCCCTCCACACACGTTTTGATGATGAACAGTTCCTTTTCGTCAACACATTTTGCGCTGCTGGCTCCATCAAACAGAACGCTGTAATAATGTAAAACATCATTGTTCAATGGTTCGTTATATTAGTCATCCGCTGACTAATGCTGATATATTTCATGATTTCTGCACGAGCTTTGTCTGTCAAGTAACCTGCACCAAGATCAACGTTGTGATAATTTTTTCAAATGCTGCAAAATCTGCGTACGTCTTGAATGATTTTGCATTTGAGCTAGTAAAATGGGCAAGTTGGAATTTTCTACCTAGCTGCTGCCGTTGGACAGCATTGATTTTTTGAAGCATTGGTCGAAGCAATGTTTGTTTTGGAGCTCCGCTAGAACTTGTTTGGGTATCTTCAGCGCTACTAGATTGAGCAGCTGCAGACATCAGCTCTTTCTCTCTAAGCCTGAGAGTTGCTTTCTTGTGGTTCTCAAAGATTAGATGCTTTTCAAAGTTTGCTTTCTTTATGACATGCGTGCCATTTACGTACGCGTTTGATTGCTCTAGGAATTTTCCCGACCCTTTGCATTTTGCAGACAACTTTTTTTGTTCATTGGCAGAGGAGTAGAACTCCCGACACGTTTTACAAAAAATTTTCGTGACCTCGCCGTATTCATTTGTCTCGTACCCCAGACAGCTGAAGCCCCAGCCTTCCACAGTTTTCAGCTTCACCATTCCTAAGAAGCAAGGCAAACAGGTTTCTGTATTTAAAAAAAACACCTACAATTACAAATCGTATCGCTTTATTGCTCGCGCTCGAAAACACGCCGCATTTCATAAAATGTGCCACTCGCAGTTCGCCTGTAGCCCGAAACGCGTGAAATGCATGCTCAGAACCGAAGATATGACTTCGCAAAGTCTTAGACTTAGTCATCCAAATAATAAACGATATTTTAATACAGGCGGCGGCGCCGAAAAGAATGAGCTACATATTAAAATATAAATGTTTGAGAAATGTCAACAGGTAAAAATAGGCAGTCTGCGAGTGACTGCACGTGGGTTATGCTAAATGAAACGAATATTTACAGCAATTGCAAAGGCATCAATTTGCAGAATGTTTATTACGCCTGTTTATTTAAATTAATATGATAAGATTGCTTGTGAAATTCATTAATAATTCATGAAGAAAATGAAGCCTGATATAAACGTATTGACAGTTCTGCCTGATTGTTGAAGCAAAAGAGCATAAAACCATTGTAAAAAGTAAAAAGGAGCGATAATTTACCTTTAAATCCGTCTCGCTTCATCGAAGCACATGGAAGAAACCCGTCGTTACGCGTGGCCAGCGGTCGCCAGTGTGTATGTTTGGTTGAACTTGAAGTTACATGAAGTATATCAGAACTACTTACGGACTTTCGATGCATAAGCCACAAAAATCAAAAAGTGTTCACAAAAAAATAGCTCACTTACCGAATTCTTTCCTGTGAAGTAAACTACAAATAATCATCATTATAATCATCTGTTCATACTTAGAAGAATTAATCGAATTGAGAAGGCAGTGACCACAAAAATTCGTCGGCGGCAAAAAATTGCCGTCGATAATTTCATCTCCGACGGCATTATCGGCGGCAATTGCCTTTTGCCGCCGAAAATTGCGAGGACTGCATCTTCGAGGAGTGTGTTGACCTGCTGTTTTTGCTGCTGTGTTAACTTTTTCTTGCTGAACACTAGGTGCCATTTGTTAGTAGTATAGGAAGTGTGGGTGCCAGCGCACCAGTAAAATTGTCACAAAATGGTCACATTAATCAGAGGGCCGCGCAGGGTGATTATTCTACGGTAAATTGAAAAACGATCAATTTTGGGAAATACTAGCTTTTTTATATTTTTTAAATTTTTTGATGCATTTAATTAGTATTTATTTTTCGGGTTGTCAGACAGCCACATAGGGCCACCCTCTGATTAATGTGACCATTTTGTGACAATTTTACTGGTCAAAAAAATATCAGGTTTCACCAAGTATGCTGGCACCCCCACTTCCTATACTACTAACACGCGGTCATGTTGTTCTAAGGATTTGGTGCGTTAGGCTGTTAATGTTCAGCTGTCCACTCCTTTTCGGGAGCAGGTGGCGCGCCCCAACCGTATGTAAATTACCCCACTAATTAATTATTTGTGAAGCCGTGGTTAGTATTATTACACAATGAATATTTAATGTAAGAGGTTTTCCCTCCTTCACAATTGCTTCTCTTATGGGTTTTCCCACGCGTACCCGTTACAGGTGTTTTCCTTGTGGACTACGCGTAATCCACCCATAACAACAGGCGGACGCGTTACAAGCGTCAGACAACACACCTTTTGGACTTGCGAGATGAACCCCACAAGGTTTTCTAGTTTTATAGGTGAACTGTCGGCTGTATTCAATGGGATTGTTACAAATTTTCCGGAGACAAAAGAGTTTGTCAATAGTGCTGGTAATCATCTTCTCATGAGATACCCAGAGTTACAGAGTAAGGCTAAAAGTGTAGGACAAGAGGAGATAAACAGACAGAAGATCTACGACATGGTTGAGTCGGAGCTACGCAGGAGTGTGAACGACGAGGACTACAGAGGAGCTGGCTTAGAAATCAAGAGCGACAATCCCGAGCAATGCATCGGAAGCATAAATCTGCTGTTAAAAATGATCGGTGAGTCTAAAAAGAGGATAGTTTATTACTCATGCCTGCAAGGAGAGTTGCTATGTGTACTTAAGGAGTCATCAACAACGAATACGTTTAATAGTTTAGTGACTAAGTTGACTCAGTTGTCTAAGAGTCATTCGAACTTTCTCATGAGGCTATATAGGTTGGTAGCTGAGTACGGCAAGCTTAGACTTTGTGAACAACCTATTCGCTTTTTTCATAAAAACTACGCCGTGATAAGAGACATATGCTCTAAGAACCCCACTGAGTGGAAGTAAATGTTACAAATAAATTAGATAATTTTTTTTTAAATGGTTGCGTTTGTTTTCGTCGTCAGTCTTGTTGTTTCAGTTAATTAACTATTCGATTCTTATGTCCGTACGCGTAGGACCTGATCCCATCTTCCAGGAGGTACCTGTTATCGTCGAAGCATGAAAGTGATATCTTGTTTATTTCGTAACTACCCAGCTGATGTCTGACACTACGAATGGTTTTTATTTTGTTGAATATCAGCCCCTGCCCAAATAGTGTGTCTTTGTAGTTCTCATGTTTGATTTGTTTCTTAGTAACACTCTTTTTTATTCCCTTCGCGGATTTGCCACCTGTATTGTTTTCCTTTACGTATGAATACATTTTACTTCGCAGACCAACGAACTCAACTATGGGAACGCCAGCCGCTTCATCCTTCATCTTCCCAATAACCTTTTTGTTTGACTTGTCGAAGTACGGCGAGCTTTCCGAATAATCTGAGTTGTCAAACATGTCCTTGTCAACCCAGAAGTCTTTGTAGACGTCTTCCGCCTCAATTTCATATGTCGGACTGTCCGTATCCGTGAACAACAACTTAGCCTTACTTCCGTAATTCTTTAACACATAGCCATAATGAAAATCATACATTAACGTCTTCGACAGATCCAGAATACACATACCAACGTAAGCTGGTCGGTTCAATGTTAACACTTCCTTGATTTTGTGAACGGCAACCAGGTTTTCGTTGAATATTTTGGTGGCACACGCTTTCTCAAGTTTTCCATCATCTTACCAAATACACTATTGTTCATCAGCTTGAAGAAGTCCTTCTCGAAGGCATTTTTGGCGGCGCTTCTCTTTACCGTGTTGAAGTCGATGTACTGTTTCAACCAGGGGACTGATCGAACAGTAAAGTCCGATGGACCCTCTTTACCCCCATCCCGAGTTTGACGTACAGCTGCAGATTCCTATAGTGAATGACATATTTCTCCTTATTCATCAGGTTGGTTACTAACTTAGTGACACCACCAACACTCACTTTAAATTTCTTTTTAATTTTCTTATACATATTACATATTCTCTTTTATTTCCATCTTTTCGGGGGCTAATGGGTAATCATTATGTTCATCATGGAGTTCTTCTGGATATTCCAGATCAACCTCGAGTATGGCCCCAGTTCTGCTATCCTCAGAAAGGTTCTCCCAATTAAACGTGCTACCAGCCCACCTGAACCCACCGGTTGGGAGGCACTGACTCATAGCCCAACCATACAAATTATTAGCGTCAAGGTACATTATATACTTTACAGCCTCTTTTTCATCATACCCCTTCATGTACGGGTTGTTCGCCTTCCCATATCTATTAGCTATGTAGCTAACCCCACCTCTCATTCCTTTCTCAATGAACTGGAACATATCAATATCAGTCATTAGCTCCAAGTTAATTCCTGTCATCTTTAACATAGCGTCCCAGGCCAATCCCGGAGAGGTGAAGTAGTGACATGGATCTAATTTGTAATATTGAGTGCAAGTATTCCTAAAGTTCTCAAAGACGTCAGCCAACAATAAGACATCCGACTTCAGGTACACGTCATGGTAGTCCCCCATAGTCGTCATTCCGAACGCCCTCCAGACCTCCTGAGCGTGTTTGTAATCACTGTCTGATATTCCCTCATCATTCAGTATGCTGAAGAACTCACTCTTCGGTGGGAGTCTCATTTCCCCAAACCAGTCGAAACTGTTCATGTAGTCATAGGGGTAAACACCCTTCGTCTTCATCAGATCCAACCTTTCACCAAACTCCTCAGCCGTGTACCTGAAGGCGTCCTCTGGGAGATTCCCAACCAGTTTATCCAGGAAACTACCCATAAACTGAAGACTGTCCAGAAACACGAGACTCTTACCTAACATGAAGGCGATGTACTTCTTCATATTGTTTGGGATGACGTTATCTCCTGTCCGAACTTCCCAATTTCCCCCATGATCAGATGGCTGTCGTAACCCCTCAGGTTGTGGAAGATCACAGGGATTTTGTCGGTTAGTCTGTGATTCCTATTACAAAGCTGGTGAGCCGACCCCCGGTATCTTCCTGTTACACGACAATGGTCTCGAACCCTAACGTCATCCACCGTGTACTCCAGACCACAGATGTGACACTTTCCAGCGTCCCTAAAGTCCGCCACATTATCATCAGTCAGCACCATGTCCTGGTTGAAGTGCTCTTTTTTTGTCTCCCTACAATACTCCGCTTCTTCCAACATCTTGCCGATGAACCTGTTGACAGCACCTAGACCTCTGTACACCTGGACGGATTTACTGAACCTATCGTCATAACAACAGACAACCTTATACCCATAGCCACAATCAATGTGTTTTTGGTACTTTTCCGTGTACGCTTTCTTTGGTCTTGGATCCCAGGTCCGGTCGACCTTCTCAGTGATGGCGTCGAAGTCAGCGTAAATGACAAACGGGACACTCAGCTGTTTGTGGAAATTACAATACCCCCAACACGTTCATTTCCTCATCAGGCATCCTAACAGCCTGTTTACCATCTATGCTGATACACACAGCCCTGTGTTTGTCCAGGACCTCCGATGAACTGAAACATTGGAGGCAGTACATACAGTGGTGTTTTCTCTCCTTATGTTTTGTTTTGTTGTACATGAATCTATCGAAGTCCTTGATGAGGACGTAGTGTTGTTTGTTGTCCTTGTTGGTTATGATGAGGAGGTTCATAGAGTCGGTGAAGTTAGAGCCTTCCTTTGAGATGTACACCGGAAAGGTTGGTTTCTCTTCATAACCGAAGACGTTTATACATATCTCATTCTGTCTCTCCACCCGATTGTACTGTTTCTGGGTCACTGGGAAGCTGACTCCACTATAGTCCAAGTCGTCAACGTGTTCGCGGTATTTTGACGCCCTTTGTCGGTCTTTTGGGACGGAGAACTTGTGATCCAGGTGGCACCACATAAAACACTTGCCATCATTGTTCTTGACATTAATCAACCCCTTCCGACTGTTTTTCAGCTCCTTAGGGAGGTCTATATAACTAGAGCCTTCCAGTGGACTGTATACAGTCAGATTGATGTAGTGACCGTCAACTGAGTTATCCACCGGGATATTCTAACTATTACCTCCTCATTCGCGACGTCGATATCTCGGTCAATCTCAGTACCGCTGACTACAGTTTTGTTGTGGCTGTTGAAGTGAGCCGTCTTGTAGGTTGTCCCACCGGGTACCTCTTTTTCAAGTGTTACAACCAGCGTTTCAGCGAACTTCAACCCCCTCATTTCGGCTAGCTCCCGACGTAGGAGCGCGGACACACTATCCCCGAGGGCGTTTACCTGTTCCAATGGGTCTTGGGACACAACAGCACACCTGAACGACTTGGTTTTACCCCTCAGAACTCTGACTAATTGGTTTATGTCGTAACCAAACAACCTCTCGTAGAGACGGGGATCTACACCATCATCGGAATAACCAAACATGTCAGGGTCCAAGTCGTTGTCCTGGTGGATCAGGTCGGAGTTCATCGCTACCGGGGGCCTCGATGACCACTCACTGTAAAACGTATCACAGATACAGCCCCAACCAAGCTCCTTGTACACAATTCCGAACAGATTTTTATCAAATTTGTCCTTCGTCTTTCCCTTTTTAAGATCCTTCAGATTACTCAATAACTCAATCCGACGTCTCGAACACAATCTGATGATGTGATAGTTATATCCGGAGAGGTTTCGGCCTTTTATTAGACCCTTACTCATCATCATATTGAGAACCTTGGAGAAGTCGTCCAGAATTATACCAACAAACCTGTCCCCAACGACTCCAATAAGTCTCTTCCTCATCCAGCAACTTCTCGAGTGCTCACTCTGTTTGGGGACAACAGTCGCCAGGTATTCCCCAACTACATACCCATACTCCGTCTCACCATACCCTGGACAGGAGAACACCCCAGTCTTTACCTCAACACGGAATCTGGGGCAGTTTTCACACCACAGTTTCGTGTTATGTTTGGGTAGAGCAGAACGATCACCAAACAGGTAATCAGTGTTGTCGCCTACTAACTTAAGTCCCATTTGTTGACAAACCCATTTTACGCTCGACTCCGGTAGGCCCTCCTGCCCTTTTGGTAGGTTTGACCAGGAACGAGTGTTAGTCGTAGACATTATAACTAAGTCACCAAAATCCCCTAGGCCCTACAGAATCAGCTTGGACACCAGATATCCACCAACTAGACCAACAGACCCAATAAACAGTGTTTCATACTCTTTCATCTCACCCGATGGCTTGTAATAGTCAGGCAACTCAGGCTCTCTGTTGAAAGATTTTCAATTGTATGTCAGCTGGGAAACCTTAGTTTTTTCAGCATGTCTTAGACTTGATTTCAGCAGATCCAGAGCGTGGTTCGTTGTGTTGGTGTCAGCGTTGGTGTCAGACAGCTGTTGTCTCAGTCTTTGTACCCTATCCTTTTTAGCTACCTCGTTTTCATACCATTTTTCCTTCGCTTTGGCCAGCTGCTCAAGGGCGTGGTTGTGTCTTTTGATTTCAGCTTCATATCCACCGTGATTTAACTTTGAAAACAGGAATCCAGCACCAGCGAAGGCTACAGTCCACAATAACTAGACTGGCCATTTATAAACTAATAAATATTCAGTCAATCAATCCATTGTCCCTCAGGAACCGCTTGACTATGGGGTAAACACTATAACCCTTGTAGAATGGAATCCTGAGTAAGGGATAGCCGCGTGACCTGGCGTTATCATTCTTCATTTTGTCATGTCTTTGTAGCTTCTTCAAGCGTTCTTCAGCCTCTTCCACGCTAATCCCCCCCCCCCCCCACTGGGTGGGTCCGAAATGTTGTTCGCCACCATACTCAATCAGTAGGAAACGACCATCGTCCGCAGTACCCGCGGGTATCGCGAAGTCATACCTCAGGAGACCACCACCCAACCCTACTAACCCGTTGAACGTCTTCCCCTTATGTACTCAATTTTGTTAGAGTCTAGGACATACCCGACAGCTTCTTCCCCCTAGACATAGGGCGGGTGGGCGTGATCTCAACTGTTGTGACAGTTGTCGTTACAGACCTTATTACCACAACACCATGTACTTTCCCGCGGTGTTTCCTCATATCGTTCCCCCTCGAGAACGTCTTCGCACAGTCCTCACATGTATAATTTTTCTCCTTGTTGTAAACCTGTCTGACGTGTTGGTTGAGATTCCCCTTAGAGGTAAAGCTCCTTCCACAATTTTCACAGTCACCCATTCTATACCACCCAGTCTTGACTTTTGCTTACCCCTCCAGTTCAGGCCAACCCACAGGGCAACTACTTGGTCCCGAACGGATCAACTGGTAAATACCCCTTCGATTGGGCCCACTTGATCCCAACCGTGCTAACTCCAACGGCGAGAGCCAGCTTGACAGTACCTTTCACGGACTCAGGAGTACCCAAACGTTCCCTCAGTATCTTCTTCGAAGCCATGGAGCCCACCACAGCCCCGCTTGTACTCAGGAGAGCGTCGTAGAGCTCGTTCAACAGTTCTTTTAGGTCAACGGTTGACATTATACTACAGTCTATATTTCATTCATCAAAACTGTCTAAAACCGGAGCCATGGAGACCCGGGTGGTTTGGGTTTCACGCTTGATGACGACGTTTCATGGTTCGCTCATGGACCTCTCTTTTCTCCTTCAATATACTGTAATAAAGCGAGGCCCCACCGATAACCAATCCAGCGGTTCCAATTAGGTAGCCATAATTGATCGATCAGTTCCCACCGAGTCGGAGACCGTATCCAGTTTCAGCCGCCAGTCGTTCCCTGGCTTTCCTCTCCTTGGCTTCCTTCTGGCTGGGCCAGTCGTTTACCCGCGGCCACCCGTTTCGAGTCTTTGACTCTCTCCATCTTGGTTATGGATGTTATCCTAAGGGTTTCCGACTCTGTATTCGGTGTCTCTGTCTCTGTCTTTGGCGTTCCGGGCTCAGTTCCGTCAGACATCTATATATTGGTCTACGTTTCGTCTGTCAGTTGATCTGTAGGGTCTGTGAGGTCGTCTGTCAATTGATCTGTAGGGACCTCCGAGGTCGTCGGCCAGTAGCCAACAGATTCGGTTACGTAGTACTCCCCTTTATCATTCCTCCTAACACAATACCCGAGGACTCTGATAGCTCTTCTGAGTCCATGGAAGACCAGCATGACGGCTAGTATGGGTCGTCTGAATTTCTTTGGGATCATGTATAATATACAAAAGGTCTAAGTCTAAATTGTGAACCCTGTGTATAATGACCAACCCAAAGCTTGGAGCCCGACTGATCGTCCTCGACGGAAACATCGGTGTGGGGAAGACAACGTTCGTGAAACCATTCGCTAGAAGAAACCGCTACCATCTCGATTATCGAGGAGCCAGTTGGTGACAATCCATACCTCGAAACGTTTTACGCCGACCCGGGGAGATGGGCGTACGAAATGGAGACCTGGTTCCTTGGCGAAAGAATAAGTGCCTACCTGAAGGCTTTGGAGTTAATCAACGACGGCTCGAGTGTGATCATAGAGCGGACACATCACAGCTGTCTGACTTTCACCAAAACCGTGCTGCATAATGGGCGGGTGACTGATGAGCAATTTTCTAACTACGAGAAGATTTTCCACAAATTGAATGATCTACTCCCAACCCCTGATGTTTTGATCGTTCTGGAGGCTTCAGTCGACACCTGCTATCAACGAATGGTTTAAAGAAACCGGAAGTGTGAAGTCGGTGTAACCAAAAGCTATCTCGAGTGGATACAAAGATATATGAGGGGAATGGTTGAACTGCTTCAGAATGAGGGAACCAAGGTGGTAACCCTTGATTGGGAAAACTTCGGTCTGGATGAATCGTTTCTAATCAATGAGCTTAACGGAGCTCCCAGTGGATTCCATGGTTGGATGGCTCGTGTAGGCAGTCGGGACGTCTACATACCAGAGATAGTTAAAACCGTTAACCAGACCCGACAGGCTTTGGTGGACTAACTAGCGCTAGCTGAGCATAGCTCTTGTAGTATCGATCACTCATACTATCGAATGGTGGGCATACCTCAGGCACAATGTCGTCGAGTACACGAACATCAGATAAAAAGATAGTCTCGTCGTATTTAACTCCACGTAGGAAGCTCCTGATTTGTGTCAGGACCTTGTGATAGCTAACATGAGCGAATTTACAGTTTTCCATTTTGCTTGAAGTCCTCGACTTGGTCATGTACCCTTGGATTAGTACACCAGGACTGGCTATGACCCCAAGAACCACCGGGTTGGCTGTGACACCACCGGCTATCCCTCCGACTACAGTTAGCCCAATGCTGACCGTCTCGAGGACCAGTCTTATTCTCTTCAACCGGGTATATTTCCATTTGTAACACGTCGCCATCTTGTGGTAGTATGAGTAGAGCTTTCGTAGTTTGTCCACTTCAGGTTCGTTGAGGTTTTTACCAATGTGGTTGAAGCTTATAACGCTTTTTCTTTTCGAACGCTTTTCCATATGTCTCAGGGTAAAGGAAGTGGTCGTTTGTGGTATTTAGCTGTGGGCCAATACCAGTGGGTGTCCAAAACATGGATGAGTGGATTTCACCGTCCCTGTCTTCGATGTAATCAATAAGTGGAGGGAATTTGGCGAACGCGTTCTTACTGGCTCTGGTTACGTTCAGGTCAAAGATGACCTTATAGTCGTTGGTTTTTGTGTGAGCTTTGAGTTGTTCTTTGGTCATCGTATCCGGCCTGCTGTAACCATAAAACAGGCTCATTTATATCATAGGAAATATTTACTGAGTGCGATCCCAAACGCGGCTGTTAGGACGTATTTTTAACTCATTGTCCGGCTCTGGTTGTCTGTCAGGTGTGTAAACCACTGGCTTATCATGGACGACTGGTTTGTCAGGTGTGTTATCTAGTGTCTCCAAGTGTGAACCGCTTTCTTGGTGTAGCTTTTTTGGTGGTTGTTTGTGAACACCTTGGTAGTTGACTTCAGAATTAATCCCGAACTTCATACCCTTTGATGCACGTTTCAGTAAGTTGTTATATCCTGGAATTTTCTTCTTTAATATCAACATAGAGTATGGGACTAACCACGTGTCAAGGCTTATAGCTACATTCTGGGTGACGTTAATATCTGATATTGCCTTATTCATATTTAAAATCCAAGTACTAACACTATAGTTAACAACAGCATCTTCTACAAGAACTCTGAATTATTGCTGTGTTTCGAGACTGCCAGCACCTTTGTTGACAATACTGACCCTTGTTTTAGCCTGTGAACCAAGAATAGCATAAACATAAACCTCAATGCTTTCATTCAGATACTGCAAACATACTATTTTAAAAATACTATTTTAGTAAAACCATTTGTCCATAAAGGTATGAATCTTCTGTAGTGTGTCTTATAATCGCTATTGAGACGCCACACCCACTCATGGATTGGATGACTGTTTGAAACCAGGGTTAGGATTAATCAGGTACTTCATCTCCCTAGGTATATTCGCCATGTTGTCAATCACATCACCGTGCTCGGTGTCAAACTCTCTCATTAGGTCGCTTCTCCTCTCCGTCACAAGACGTCTCAGCACACGCCGTGTGGTGAAATACAGATGGAAACACATAATCGAGGTAATTACTGGGTGTGTATTATTTGAGAATTTTAGATGTTCTGATCCAACGCCACAGCAATATGACGAGAGGTAGACGGCGAGTATGAGCTGGTAGTAGGGTTCGTTATTATTCCACCATTTCGCGATATCCGTCCGATTTCCTGGGTTCAGAACTGGTAATTTCGCCATAAAGTAATCGGTGGCGTTAACATAAATCCTGAAATTGTTAAGGCTGTAGTCTATAACATTATCTGACAGATACGTATATTTTGAGAAGTCGTATTTCCCCTCAAAGTCCTTCCCCCAGTGCCGCTTACCTTGAATGTTCTGTATCGTATCACCGCTAAGCCATATCTTAGGGAACCCCTGGGTCTCACCAACCTCCAGAGTGTGTGTGAGATCTTTGTTGTTATGCAGCCAAATCCACATAGACTTGTCGTTTCTGAATGTTTTGCTATCTATATTCGTCGATAAAATGTCACTGTTCTTAAACCATATTTCAGTTTTCAGTACGTTCCCTGTTTTGTCAAGCTCAGGTTCAAATTCGAACCTACTTACTGTTGCATGGGGGTATTTGCTTAATAGGTTTTTCATCGAAATCGCGATAGCCTTCTTGTAGTTTACCATGGCTGTATCGTAATGAGTACCGTAGTATTCTCTCAAGGCTTTATCCCCACTGTCAGACTTCATTCTAGTCTCCGGGTATCTTCTCTTGGACTCCTCCATGTTACCGTGGGCTCTAAGCTCATGAGCTCCCTTCTCCCCATACAACACGTCCCTGAGCTCACTGTATTTCAGGATCCATTTATCCAACACGGAATACAACTGTGGATCCCGTCTACCCCAGTGATACTTTATTCAGTATGTTCAAATTCAGGAACACCATGGGTTTGTCGTAGTGGTCCTCGTAAACGTACTTCATTCTGGCCCCTGGGTACTTTCTCTTGAACTCCTCCATTATAACAAAGGTTAGGTTATATGGGTGATCATATCGAGCTCGAACAGGGGTTGAGAGAGATCTACTACAATCCGAAAACAGCATACCAGTCAGCTGAACGGTTGTACCAGAAGGCACTGGAGGAGGGTATTGGTGTGAGTAGGAAGGTGGTGAGGAACTGGTTGAAAATACAGGACACATACACGAGGTATAAACCGGTTGTGAGGAGGCATAAGTTCAGACAGACGTTCGTCAGCCACCTCGGTGAACAGATACATATGGACTTGGTTGATATGGGGAAGTACAAGAACCAGAACAAAGGGTATTACTGGATCCTAACGGCTGTTGAGATTTTGAGTAGGTATGCCTTTGCCATACCCGTCTACAGGAAGGACAAAACTAACATGACTAGGGCTGTGGCTGAGCTGTTGGAACAGTTAGACAGATTTGGTAGTTATCCCGACCTAGCCCAGTTCAACGACGGAAAGGAGTTTTACAATGTCGGTGTGAAGGAGCTGAAGGAACGCGGCACCGAGTACTTCAGTACATACTCAGACAAGAAAGCAGGAGTTGTCGAACGATTTAACAGAACACTAAAAACTGTGATGTGGAAGTATTTCTACACCAAGGGGACCGATGGATCGATGTCCTGGACGACCTCGTCGAGGATTATAACACAGTGTTACTCTGACTAAGCCCAAGGACGTGGATAAGTCAAACGAGAATCAGGTTTGGAACACATTATTCGGTCACCATTTTGGTGATCACCCTTTACCCAAGTTTAAAGTTGGGGACACCGTGAGAGTGACAAAGTATAAGAGTATATTTACGAAGGGCTACGAAGCTAACTTCACTGAGGAAATCTTCAAGATAGCGAAGGTCATCCGTGGTGATCGAAACATTTTTGAGATTGAGGACGCTGAGGGTGAGCCAATCATTGGAAAGTTCTATGAGGAAGAGCTGTCGCCGGTGAACAAGAAGGATGACGTCTACAGAGTCGAGAGAATACTGAAAAGAAAGAAGGTAGGGGGAAAGAAAATGGTGTTGGTCAAGTGGTTGGGCTATAATGACAAACACAACTCATGGATACCCGAGAGTGGCATACAGAACCTGGGTTGATGTATAGTCGGATGGTGAAGTTAACATTGTTCATTGAAAACGGTGAAAAGACTGTTTATTTTTATGAGTCCATTGTGGTGACACACCCGAAAGCACAAATAATGTTAAAGAAGGCGACAGTATTCTGGAACTACAACAATATAGTGAAGGGTCTGAACGACTCAGCGTCGTTCGACGGTAGGGGGCGTCAGCTTCCGAAGGTTATCTGAACTTTGACGCGTTGGAGACGTTTGTTAAGACTCTAGCAAAGGACAACAGTGGGTGGTTAACTTTGAAAGGAACGTTTATGACGGAACATCTAGGATAAAGACGTCAGAGAACCTAAAGTTGGGAATGATGGGTCTTCTTTTGGGGTTCAACGAGGGTGATACAATAACTAGTAATGGGTGGACGATGAGTCCAAACCAGGTGGACATCAACAGAGGACTGAGGTATGTCGAGATTTTATGTGACGCTGTTGAAAGTAGGGAAAGTCTGAACAATGGAAAAAGGAGTAACCTGATTGGCAATCTTCCAATTAGCTCTAAACAGAGTCTGAAAGGGAGCCTACAGCAGTACGTTGAGTCGAAAGTTGAGATTCAGAAGGGTGTTTACAACAAGATGACTTTCAGGGTAAGAGGAAATAATGGCGGTCACGTTGGAGATGTCCTGCTTGAGCTGTACATCGGATGACGTAACATAGGTTAGTGTACAATGGCCGAAGGAGGAGTTGACATTGAATTGGAACATCTTGGGGGAGAGGAGGAGGAGGACACAGGTGGACACAATGATGATAAGGAAACTGGTGAAACAAGTTTCCAAGGAATTGAGGATCTGGAGCGTCGGTTGCAAGCCCTCACTTCCGACGACTACGCTGTGGACAATGTGGTAAGAGTTGGTGGGGACACCCCGGACCCCTCACGCGATGCTGGGGCAGTCAAAAACTCGGAGACGGCGACTGTGAAGAGGGTCCTGAAGAAGGTCCTGTGTGTTCAGGTGGTGAAGAAGGACGGTAAAGCCTCCACAAAGTTGGTGGAAGGGCTTATCCCCTACTCCAACAGTAAAAACGGGGCTATAATCGGGTTTGAATTTGATGGAGACAAGGTACTGGTGAAAAACGAAGGGGGTGGTATGAGGTTCAGCAGAGACAAAAGGAGTGAGAAATCTGTTAAGTTTAAGTCGCTTCTGTAGGAAGCCGAGAGAGAACACTCCAAAACGGTCAGAGGAGCGATTGAGGAAATTGTTGACAACCCAGACACAGGTTTTGATGACCTCGTCAGAATCGAAGGCGAGTACTCTGAGAGGCTCCACGACCAGAACATACTTTTTGAGGAGAGATTGGCATTTCTGAGGGAGGGGTTACATATAGATCCTCAGGAGGTCAGGGAGTTAGCTGGAACCATGGAACCACAGGGTAGTGATGAGGAACAGATCCAATATCTCGATATACACAGGCTCATCACTATAGGCAGATGGCGTTGGAGACGGACAGTGAGGCCCACCCCCTTAAAAAACAGTTCTATGACACCGCCAGAAGAATGGCTGAGCTTAAAGCAGATAGTGTGAGAGCTAGGATCGGCGAGAGACCAGAACATCCTGACGCTACGTCGATATTAACTGATGTGGTGGAGAATGATGACCTCAGTAGGCTGGAGAGATTGAAGAGGTGGGCCAGGGAAAATATGATTGGCCTGTCTGCTGTAGCCATCTCCATAGCTGGGATTGTGACTACAATAATTGTAGCCGCTAGAAAGGCTGTCTCACGTGGGGGCATGCCTTACCCGGCCTTATAAGGCCTTAGACTGCCTTAGCATGCCTTAGACGGCCTTAGCATGCCTTAAACGGCCTTAGCATGCCTTAGACGGCCTTAGCATGCCTTAGACGGCCTTATAACGCGTTAGCAGACCTTAGACGGTCTTAGCAGGCCTTCGACGGCCTTATAAGGCGTTAACATGCTTTAGACGGCCTTAGCATGCCTTAGACAGCCTTATAAGGCGTTAGCAGGCCTTAGACGGTCTTAGCCGGCCTTAGCCAGCCTTAGACGGCCTAATCAGGCCTTAGCCGGATTTAGCATGCTTTAGACGGTCGTATAAGGCCTTAGCAAGCCTTAGACGGCCTTAGCATGCCTTAGACGGCCTTAGCATGCCTTAGACGGCCTTAGCATGCCTTAGATGCATGTTTTATTATTTGGCGTAGATATATGTATATTTTTATATCAGGAAAAACGACATGCTTAAAATATAGCGTTCATAAGATTTTCTGCGCAGCTATTTTTTGTTGACAATTTTTGGCCGGTTATTTTCCTTATCACTCTGCATTGTTATCTTAATTAGTTAATTGTGTGCCTAAAATATAATATTGGCCACTATAAATATTGGTCGTTGAGGACCACATTTTAACGGCGTTTCCGAGAGATTTAATATCTACCACTCTTTGTTCATTTTGAAACTGGAAAAATATATATATATATATATATAAGTGAGTTTTGGTTCACGAAATGTTAGAGTGCTCAATACCATATATAGATAGAGCAAAATACAAAGTATGAAGTATAGTTTTACCTTAAAGTCTTCGCTACCAGAGGTTTCACCCTAAACGGGATCATCAGGCGACTGAAAAATATCGGTTAGTGGGCTACTTAAATGCGTTAGTTGGGGCGTGGGTGTGGGCGTCGAAACGTCCGGCGCATTCGTTTGGAGCGTGGGTGTGGGCGTCGAAACGTTGCGCGCATTCCTTTGATTATTTAGGTTGTTGATCCGAAATCTGTTTTTGTGCCGAGAGGTCGAAACTATTTCTGATCTTTTGTTTAGTAAGAGTTGTTTGTCTGCCTTCATGATGAAAAGTTTTTCGTCCAAACATAAATTGCATATTTTTGATCCTCCCGTGTAAGAAATTGAGTGTTTTAGTTTAGACCAGGTTATGTCGAAACTTTGTTTTTTTTCTTTTAGATTACAAATGTATTTCGAAAGTTCCGTCTCATTTGAATACTTTTTATTCTGGAAAGATTTAGTATGGTTACGATATCGCTCTTTAAATGTACTTGCTGTCATCCCAATGTATTGCTTAGTGATGTTCGTGTTGCTTATGGAAATAGATGCCTTGTATACTATGTTGTTTGTCCATGTTTATGCATTGCCCACGTAGGGGGCAATTGTCCTTAATCCTGCAATTGCAACTGCTTGTAACTATGCTTCGTGGCTTGCTTTTCCTGATTGTGCGTGAATTATGTTTCGTGATAATAGACTTGACGTTGTTCATGCAACTATAGCTAATCTTGACTGTGTTTCTGTTAAAAAGTTTGTGAAGCTTGTGTCCTGGTGGAAAGTGCTTGTCAATAAGGCTAAGAAAGTTGCGTCCTATGTTTGTTTTGACATTTTTGTTAAATGGAGGGTTAAACCAGATGATATTGCGGTGTCTATTTCTGCATGTTTGCTGTGGTGCTTCTTGTGTGTAGTTTAGCTCATGGTTGAAATTGCTGCGCCTTAATGCATTTTGGTAAATTGGTGCGGTTTCATGGAATGTCCGCTCGTCAGACGAGAGGAGGGAAATGCGCTTGTTGATTGATGTAGGTGTAGTGATCACAACTAGCACTTTTTAATGCACACTCTCTATGACATCAACATGAGGTATTTAATCAGTCACATGTCTGTAACAGTCACGTGTCACAACGCTGCATCCCTCCCTTGTTTGAATAATAAAACTATTATACATATAATAACTCAGTGTTCAAGAAAACAAATACTCTCAACTGTAATATCAAAATTAATGTTCATACTTATATACTGTACTTTGTTCTTTCTAAATTTTATGTATGAATATTCTGACCGTATCTTTGTGCTGGCCTTCTATCTCTTTCTGGGTATCTTCTTTCTGGTACCAGTTCATCATCACTAGAATTGTTCATTTCATTCGAAGCTTTATTGTCACTGAAATAGTCTTCCTCATCATCTGCAGCAGAGCTCATCTCCCTTTCTTGTTGGGGTGCTACTTTCTTATAGAATGAAATGTTTCTTGTGATATAATGTCCTGGACGAGATGCTGTGATCATTGTTCCATTTATACTAGTGACACGATAGGGATTTGGACCAAATCTGGTTGACAATTTGTTCTGCTTTTTTTTTTGTACCAGTACTGTATCCCCAATCTGAATTTCCATTTCTTTTGCATTGGCCAACTTGTCTGCATTTTCTTTCATCTTCTTTTTAGCTTTCCTATCATTTTCACGAACTTGCTGATCAACCACAGTTTCATTCTTGTTGAGTTTGCTTGGCAATTTTGTGCTAATTTCACGATTGAACAGAAGCTCGGCAGGTGAGAACTTTGTCGTAGTGTGCGGTGTAGCTCTATAATTCAGCAGGAAGCGATAGAGTTCCTTCTTCCAATTTTTTCTTTCAGCATGAGCTGCACGAATGGCTTTTCCCATCGGTTTCATGAAGTTTTCAGCCTCTGAGTTTGCTTGTGGCCATAAGGGTGTTATACGTTGATGTTTGATGCCATTTTCACTCATAAATCGTTTAATTTCATCACTGGTAAAGGGAGGTCCGTTGTCACTTTTGATTATGTTTGGTATCCCATGGGTTGAGAAGATTCTTTCTAGTTTGGAGATTGTTGTTGTGGCGGATGTTGATGAGACGATTTCTACCTCAGAAAACCGCGAGTAAGCATCAATGGCTACTAGAATATATTCTCCAGTTGGGAAAGGTCCAGAAAAGTCTAAATGGACTGTATGCCATGGTTCTGGTGGAAGTTGGTTCATCTTTAATGGTGCAGGTGGATTTGTTGTACTGTTGGCTTGGCATGGTAAACAATCACTGATCATTGCTTTGACATCTTTATCTATTCCAGGGAACCAGATTTTCTCACGAATTAACTGCTTAGTTTTCACCAGTCCCTGGTGACCTTCATGAGCAATTGATATGGCTCTTTGACGAAGTGAAGTAGGCATAACAATTCGAGCCCCTCGAAGGATTATACTTGTCTCTTCATTGATGGCTAGTTCGTCACGAATCCTTGCAAATAGCTTTAGTTCGTTAATATCTGCTCCTTCTACTTCCGGTGTAGCTTTTATTGAATTCCACGATTTCTGGCGAATAATTTTGGCGAGTTGCTGTAGCGTTTTATCGGTTTTGGTGGCTTCTTGTATTTCTTGTAAGGTCATTGCTTTCGGAACTGCGTGCGTCGCGAGGAAGTTTACATAGTTCTCCGCCGAAATTTCATGCTTGTTTTCTGTTTCTTCACAAGGATGACGTGATAGGAAATCAGACGGGTTATCATTCCCTTTCATGTAAACAATGTCAAAGTTGAAGTCCTGAATTCTTAAGTTCCAGCGTTCAATACGGGCAGGCGGTTTGGACTTCGGATTTCCCAAGATCATTTCAACAGGCTTGCAATCGGTGCGCAATGTAAACTTCCCTCCATATAGATAGACATGTAGCCTTTCCATAGCCCAAACAATGACCAGTGCCTCGCGTTCGGTTTGCGAGTATTTTTTTTCCGCTCGTGTCCTGAACACAGATTCTCCATTGTATACAATAAAACTAAACTAGTAAATTTGTTATCTCAGGGTGCCTACAGTATGTTCATGTGTAAGGTAAACATATTATATTGCAATGACAACAATCTGGCTCGTGTCCTGATGTTTCGTCTGAATGCACACAGATTGTCCATTGTATACAATAAAACTAAACTAGTAAATTTGTTATCTCAGGGTGCCTACAGTATGTTCATGTGTAAGGTAAACATATTATATTGCAATGACAACAATCTGGCTTGTGTCCTGATGTTTCATCTGAATGCACACAGATTGTCCATTGTATACAATAAAACTATAGTAATAAATTTGTTATCTCAGGATGCCTACAGTATGCTCATGTGTAAGGTAAACATATAATATTGCAATGACAACAATCTGGCTCGTGTCCTGATGTTTCATCTGAATGCACACAGATTGTCCATTGTATACAATAAAACTAAACTAGTAAATTTGTTATATCAGGGTGCCTACAGTATGTTCATGTGTAATGTAAACATATTATATTGTAATGACAACAATCTGGCTCGTGTCCTGAACACAGATTGTCCATTGTATACAATAAAACTAAACTAGTAAATTTGTTATATCAGGGTGCCTACAGTAGGTTCATGTGTAAGGTAAACATATTATATTGCAATGACAACAATCTGGCTCGTGTCCTGATGTTTCGTCTGAATGCACACAGATTGTCCATTGTATACAATAAAACTAAACTAGTAAATTTGTTATCTCAGGGTGCCTACAGTATGTTCATGTGTAAGGTAAACATATTATATTGCAATGACAACAATCTGGCTCGTGTCCTGATGTTTCATCTGAATGCACACAGATTGTCCATTGTATACAATAAAACTAAAGTAATAAATTTGTTATCTCAGGATGCCTACAGTATGCTCATGTGTAAGGTAAACATAAAATATTGCAATGACAACAATCTGGCTCGTGTCCTGATGTTTCATCTGAATGCACACAGATTGTCCATTGTATACAATAAAACTAAACTAGTAAATTTGTTATATCAGGGTGCCTACAGTATGTTCATGTGTAAGGTAAACATATTATATTGCAATGACAACAATCTGGCTCGTGTCCTGATGTTTCATCTGAATGCACACAGATAATTGTCCATTGTATACAATAAAACTAAACTAGTAAATTTGTTATCTCAGGGTGCCTACAGTACGTTCATGTGTAATGTAAACATATTAGATTGTAATGACAACAATCTGGCTTGTGTCCTGAACACAGATTCTCCATTGTATGCAATAAAACTAAACTAGTAAATTTGTTATCTCAGGCTGCCTACAGTATTGTTCATGTGTAAGGTAAACATAATATTGCAATGACAACAATCTGGCTCATGTCCTTATGTTTCATCTGAATGCACACAGATAATTGTCCATTGTATACAATAAAACTAAACTAGTAAATTTGTTATCTCAGGGTGCCTACAGTATGTTCATGTGTAAGGTAAACATATTATATTGCAATGACAACAATCTGGCTCGTGTCCTGATGTTTCGTCTGAATGAACACAGATTGTCCATTGTATACAATAAAACTAAACTAGTGAATTTGTTATATCAGGGTGCCTACAGTATGTTCATGTGTAAGGTAAACATATTATATTGCAATGACAACAATCTGGCTCATGTCGTGATGTTTCGTCTGAATGCACACATATTGTCCATTGTATACAATAACTAAACTAATAAATTTGTTATCTCAGGCTGCCTACAGTATTGTTCATGTGTAAGGTAAACATATAATATTGCAATGACAACAATCTGGCTCGTGTCCTGATGTTTCGTCTGAATGCACACAGATTGTCCATTGTATACAATAAAACTAAACTAGTAAATTTGTTATATCAGGGTGCCTACAGTATGTTCATGTGTAATGTAAACATATTATATTGTAATGACAACAATCTGGCTCGTGTCCTGAACACAGATTGTCCATTGTATACAATAAAACTAAACTAGTAAATTTGTTATATCAGGTTGCCTACAGTATGTTTATGTGTAAGGTAAACATATTATATTGCAATGACAACAATCTGGCTCGTGTCCTGATGTTTCATCTGAATGCACACAGATAATTGTCCATTGTATACAATAAAACTAAACTAGTAAATTTGTTATCTCAGGGTGCCTACAGTACGTTCATGTGTAATGTAAACATTATATTGTAATGACAACAATCTGGCTTGTGTCCTGAACACAGATTCTCCATTGTATACAATAAAACAAAACTAGTAAATTTGTTATCTCAGGCTGCCTACAGTATTGTTCATGTGTAAGGTAAACATAATATTGCAATGACAACAATCTGGCTCGTGTCCTGATGTTTCATCTGAGTGCACACAGATAATTGTCCATTGTATACAATAAAACTAAACTAGTAAATTTGTTATCTCAGCGTGCCTACAGTATGTTTATGCGTAAGGTAAACATATTATATTGCAATGACAACAATCTGGCTCGTGTCCTGATGTTTCATCTGAATGCACACAGATTGTCCATTGTATACAATAACTAAACTAATAAATTTGTTATCTCAGGTGCCTACAGTACGTTCATGTGTAATGTAAACATATTATATTGTAATGACAACAATCTGGCTCGTGTCCTGAACACAGATTGTCCATTGTATACAATAAAACTAAACTAGTAAATTTGTTATCTCAGGGTGCCTACAGTATGTTCATGTGTAAGGTAAACATATTATATTGCAATGACAACAATCTGGCTCGTGTCCTGATGTTTCATCTGAATGAACACAGATAATTGTCCATTGTATACAATAAAACTAAACTAGTAAATTTGTTATCTCAGGGTGCCTACAGTATGTTTATGTGTAAGGTAAACATATTATATTGCAATGACAACAATCTGGCTCATGTCCTGATGTTTCGTCTGAATGCACACATATTGTCCATTGTATACAATAACTAAACTAATAAATTTGTTATCTCAGGCTGCCTACAGTATTGTTCATGTGTAAGGTAAACATATAATATTGCAATGACAACAATCTGGCTCGTGTCCTGAACACAGATTGTCCATTGTATACAATAAAACTAAACTAGTAAATTTGTTATATCAGGGTGCCTACAGTATGTTCATGTGTAAGGTAAACATATTATATTGCAATGACAACAATCTGGCTCGTGTCCTGATGTTTCATCTGAATGCACACAGATAATTGTCCATTGTATACAATAAAACTAAACTAGTAAATTTGTTATATCAGGGTGCCTACAGTATGTTCATGTGTAAGGTAAACATATTATATTGCAATGACAACAATCTGGCTCATGTCGTGATGTTTCGTCTGAATGCACACATATTGTCCATTGTATACAATAACTAAACTAATAAATTTGTTATCTCAGGCTGCCTACAGTATTGTTCATGTGTAAGGTAAACATATAATATTGCAATGACAACAATCTGGCTCGTGTCCTGATGTTTCGTCTGAATGCACACAGATTGTCCATTGTATACAATAAAACTAAACTAGTAAATTTGTTATATCAGGGTGCCTACAGTATGTTCATGTGTAATGTAAACATATTATATTGTAATGACAACAATCTGGCTCGTGTCCTGAACACAGATTGTCCATTGTATACAATAAAACTAAACTAGTAAATTTGTTATATCAGGTTGCCTACAGTATGTTTATGTGTAAGGTAAACATATTATATTGCAATGACAACAATCTGGCTCGTGTCCTGATGTTTCATCTGAATGCACACAGATAATTGTCCATTGTATACAATAAAACTAAACTAGTAAATTTGTTATCTCAGGGTGCCTACAGTACGTTCATGTGTAATGTAAACATTATATTGTAATGACAACAATCTGGCTTGTGTCCTGAACACAGATTCTCCATTGTATACAATAAAACAAAACTAGTAAATTTGTTATCTCAGGCTGCCTACAGTATTGTTCATGTGTAAGGTAAACATAATATTGCAATGACAACAATCTGGCTCGTGTCCTGATGTTTCATCTGAGTGCACACAGATAATTGTCCATTGTATACAATAAAACTAAACTAGTAAATTTGTTATCTCAGCGTGCCTACAGTATGTTTATGCGTAAGGTAAACATATTATATTGCAATGACAACAATCTGGCTCGTGTCCTGATGTTTCATCTGAATGCACACAGATTGTCCATTCTATACAATAACTAAACTAATAAATTTGTTATCTCAGGTGCCTACAGTACGTTCATGTGTAATGTAAACATATTATATTGTAATGACAACAATCTGGCTCGTGTCCTGAACACAGATTGTCCATTGTATACAATAAAACTAAACTAGTAAATTTGTTATCTCAGGGTGCCTACAGTATGTTCATGTGTAAGGTAAACATATTATATTGCAATGACAACAATCTGGCTCGTGTCCTGATGTTTCATCTGAATGAACACAGATAATTGTCCATTGTATACAATAAAACTAAACTAGTAAATTTGTTATCTCAGGGTGCCTACAGTATGTTTATGTGTAAGGTAAACATATTATATTGCAATGACAACAATCTGGCTCATGTCCTGATGTTTCGTCTGAATGCACACATATTGTCCATTGTATACAATAACTAAACTAATAAATTTGTTATCTCAGGCTGCCTACAGTATTGTTCATGTGTAAGGTAAACATATAATATTGCAATGACAACAATCTGGCTCGTGTCCTGAACACAGATTGTCCATTGTATACAATAAAACTAAACTAGTAAATTTGTTATATCAGGGTGCCTACAGTATGTTCATGTGTAAGGTAAACATATTATATTGCAATGACAACAATCTGGCTCGTGTCCTGATGTTTCATCTGAATGCACACAGATAATTGTCCATTGTATACAATAAAACTAAACTAGTAAATTTGTTATATCAGGGTGCCTACAGTATGTTCATGTGTAAGGTAAACATATTATATTGCAATGACAACAATCTGGCTCATGTCGTGATGTTTCGTCTGAATGCACACATATTGTCCATTGTATACAATAACTAAACTAATAAATTTGTTATCTCAGGCTGCCTACAGTATTGTTCATGTGTAAGGTAAACATATAATATTGCAATGAGAACAATCTGGCTCGTGTCCTGATGTTTCGTCTGAATGCACACAGATTGTCCATTGTATACAATAAAACTAAACTAGTAAATTTGTTATATCAGGGTGCCTACAGTATGTTCATGTGTAATGTAAACATATTATATTGTAATGACAACAATCTGGCTCGTGTCCTGAACACAGATTGTCCATTGTATACAATAAAACTAAACTAGTAAATTTGTTATATCAGGTTGCCTACAGTATGTTTATGTGTAAGGTAAACATATTATATTGCAATGACAACAATCTGGCTCGTGTCCTGATGTTTCATCTGAATGCACACAGATAATTGTCCATTGTATACAATAAAACTAAACTAGTAAATTTGTTATCTCAGGGTGCCTACAGTACGTTCATGTGTAATGTAAACATTATATTGTAATGACAACAATCTGGCTTGTGTCCTGAACACAGATTCTCCATTGTATACAATAAAACAAAACTAGTAAATTTGTTATCTCAGGCTGCCTACAGTATTGTTCATGTGTAAGGTAAACATAATATTGCAATGACAACAATCTGGCTCGTGTCCTGATGTTTCATCTGAGTGCACACAGATAATTGTCCATTGTATACAATAAAACTAAACTAGTAAATTTGTTATCTCAGCGTGCCTACAGTATGTTTATGCGTAAGGTAAACATATTATATTGCAATGACAACAATCTGGCTCGTGTCCTGATATTTCATCTGAATGCACACAGATTGTCCATTGTATACAATAACTAAACTAATAAATTTGTTATCTCAGGTGCCTACAGTACGTTCATGTGTAATGTAAACATATTATATTGTAATGACAACAATCTGGCTCGTGTCCTGAACACAGATTGTCCATTGTATACAATAAAACTAAACTAGTAAATTTGTTATCTCAGGGTGCCTACAGTATGTTCATGTGTAAGGTAAACATATCATATTGCAATGACAACAATCTGGCTCGTGTCCTGATGTTTCATCTGAATGAACACAGATAATTGTCCATTGTATACAATAAAACTAAACTAGTAAATTTGTTATCTCAGGGTGCCTACAGTATGTTTATGTGTAAGGTAAACATATTATATTGCAATGACAACAATCTGGCTCATGTCCTGATGTTTCGTCTGAATGCACACATATTGTCCATTGTATACAATAAACTAAACTAATAAATTTGTTATCTCAGGCTGCCTACAGTATTGTTCATGTGTAAGGTAAACATATAATATTGCAATGACAACAATCTGGCTCGTGTCCTGAACACAGATTGTCCATTGTATACAATAAAACTAAACTAGTAAATTTGTTATATCAGGGTGCCTACAGTATGTTCATGTGTAAGGTAAACATATTATATTGCAATGACAACAATCTGGCTCGTGTCCTGATGTTTCATCTGAATGCACACAGATAATTGTCCATTGTATACAATAAAACTAAACTAGTAAATTTGTTATCTCAGGGTGCCTACAGTACGTTCATGTGTAATGTAAACATATTATATTGTAATGACAACAATCTGGCTTGTGTCCTGAACACAGATTCTCCATTGTATACAATAAAACAAAACTAGTAAATTTGTTATCTCAGGCTGCCTACAGTATTGTTCATGTGTAAGGTAAACATAATATTGCAATGACAACAATCTGGCTCGTGTCCTGATGTTTCGTCTGAATGCACACATATTGTCCATTGTATACAATAACTAAACTAATAAATTTGTTATCTCAGGCTGCCTACAGTATTGTTCATGTGTAAGGTAAACATATAATATTGCAATGACAACAATCTGGCTCGTGTCCTGAACACAGATTGTCCATTGTATACAATAAAACTAAACTAGTAAATTTGTTATATCAGGGTGCCTACAGTATGTTCATGTGTAAGGTAAACATATTATATTGCAATGACAACAATCTGGCTCGTGTCCTGATGTTTCATCTGAATGCACACAGATAATTGTCCATTGTATACAATAAAACTAAACTAGTAAATTTGTTATCTCAGGGTGCCTACAGTACGTTCATGTGTAATGTAAACATATTATATTGTAATGACAACAATCTGGCTTGTGTCCTGAACACAGATTCTCCATTGTATACAATAAAACAAAACTAGTAAATTTGTTATCTCAGGCTGCCTACAGTATTGTTCATGTGTAAGGTAAACATAATATTGCAATGACAACAATCTGGCTCGTGTCCTGATGTTTCGTCTGAATGCACACATATTGTCCATTGTATACAATAACTAAACTAATAAACTTGTTATCTCAGGCTGCCTACAGTATTGTTCATGTGTAAGGTAAACATATAATATTGCAATGACAACAATCTGGCTCGTGTCCTGAACACAGATTGTCCATTGTATACAATAAAACTAAACTAGTAAATTTGTTATATCAGGGTGCCTACAGTATGTTCATGTGTAAGGTAAACATATTATATTGCAATGACAACAATCTGGCTCGTGTCCTGATGTTTCATCTGAATGCACACAGATAATTGTCCATTGTATACAATAAAACTAAACTAGTAAATTTGTTATCTCAGGGTGCCTACAGTACGTTCATGTGTAATGTAAACATATTATATTGTAATGACAACAATCTGGCTTGTGTCCTGAACACAGATTCTCCATTGTATACAATAAAACAAAACTAGTAAATTTGTTATCTCAGGCTGCCTACAGTATTGTTCATGTGTAAGGTAAACATAATATTGCAATGACAACAATCTGGCTCGTGTCCTGATGTTTCATCTGAATGCACACAGATAATTGTCCATTGTATACAATAAAACTAAACTAGTAAATTTGTTATCTCAGCGTGCCTACAGTATGTTTATGCGTAAGGTAAACATATTATATTGCAATGACAACAATCTGGCTCGTGTCCTGATGTTTCATCTGAATGCACACAGATTGTCCATTGTATACAATAACTAAACTAATAAATTTGTTATCTCAGGCTGCCTACAGTATTGTTCATGTGTAAGGTAAACATATAATATTGCAATGACAACAATCTGGCTCGTGTCCTGATGTTTCGTCTGAATGCACACAGATTGTCCATTGTATACAATAAAACTAAACTAGTAAATTTGTTATATCAGGGTGCCTACAGTATGTTCATGTGTAATGTAAACATATTATATTGTAATGACAACAATCTGGCTCGTGTCCTGAACACAGATTGTCCATTGTATACAATAAAACTAAACTAGTAAATTTGTTATATCAGGTTGCCTACAGTATGTTTATGTGTAAGGTAAACATATTATATTGCAATGACAACAATCTGGCTCGTGTCCTGATGTTTCATCTGAATGCACACAGATAATTGTCCATTGTATACAATAAAACTAAACTAGTAAATTTGTTATCTCAGGGTGCCTACAGTACGTTCATGTGTAATGTAAACATTATATTGTAATGACAACAATCTGGCTTGTGTCCTGAACACAGATTCTCCATTGTATACAATAAAACAAAACTAGTAAATTTGTTATCTCAGGCTGCCTACAGTATTGTTCATGTGTAAGGTAAACATAATATTGCAATGACAACAATCTGGCTCGTGTCCTGATGTTTCATCTGAGTGCACACAGATAATTGTCCATTGTATACAATAAAACTAAACTAGTAAATTTGTTATCTCAGCGTGCCTACAGTATGTTTATGCGTAAGGTAAACATATTATATTGCAATGACAACAATCTGGCTCGTGTGCTGATGTTTCATCTGAATGCACACAGATTGTCCATTGTATACAATAACTAAACTAATAAATTTGTTATCTCAGGTGCCTACAGTACGTTCATGTGTAATGTAAACATATTATATTGTAATGACAACAATCTGGCTCGTGTCCTGAACACAGATTGTCCATTGTATACAATAAAACTAAACTAGTAAATTTGTTATCTCAGGGTGCCTACAGTATGTTCATGTGTAAGGTAAACATATCATATTGCAATGACAACAATCTGGCTCGTGTCCTGATGTTTCATCTGAATGAACACAGATAATTGTCCATTGTATACAATAAAACTAAACTAGTAAATTTGTTATCTCAGGGTGCCTACAGTATGTTTATGTGTAAGGTAAACATATTATATTGCAATGACAACAATCTGGCTCATGTCCTGATGTTTCGTCTGAATGCACACATATTGTCCATTGTATACAATAACTAAACTAATAAATTTGTTATCTCAGGCTGCCTACAGTATTGTTCATGTGTAAGGTAAACATATAATATTGCAATGACAACAATCTGGCTCGTGTCCTGAACACAGATTGTCCATTGTATACAATAAAACTAAACTAGTAAATTTGTTATATCAGGGTGCCTACAGTATGTTCATGTGTAAGGTAAACATATTATATTGCAATGACAACAATCTGGCTCGTGTCCTGATGTTTCATCTGAATGCACACAGATAATTGTCCATTGTATACAATAAAACTAAACTAGTAAATTTGTTATCTCAGGGTGCCTACAGTACGTTCATGTGTAATGTAAACATATTATATTGTAATGACAACAATCTGGCTTGTGTCCTGAACACAGATTCTCCATTGTATACAATAAAACAAAACTAGTAAATTTGTTATCTCAGGCTGCCTACAGTATTGTTCATGTGTAAGGTAAACATAATATTGCAATGACAACAATCTGGCTCGTGTCCTGATGTTTCGTCTGAATGCACACATATTGTCCATTGTATACAATAACTAAACTAATAAATTTGTTATCTCAGGCTGCCTACAGTATTGTTCATGTGTAAGGTAAACATATAATATTGCAATGACAACAATCTGGCTCGTGTCCTGAACACAGATTGTCCATTGTATACAATAAAACTAAACTAGTAAATTTGTTATATCAGGGTGCCTACAGTATGTTCATGTGTAAGGTAAACATATTATATTGCAATGACAACAATCTGGCTCGTGTCCTGATGTTTCATCTGAATGCACACAGATAATTGTCCATTGTATACAATAAAACTAAACTAGTAAATTTGTTATCTCAGGGTGCCTACAGTACGTTCATGTGTAATGTAAACATATTATATTGTAATGACAACAATCTGGCTTGTGTCCTGAACACAGATTCTCCATTGTATACAATAAAACAAAACTAGTAAATTTGTTATCTCAGGCTGCCTACAGTATTGTTCATGTGTAAGGTAAACATAATATTGCAATGACAACAATCTGGCTCGTGTCCTGATGTTTCGTCTGAATGCACACAGATTGTCCATTGTATACAATAAAACTAAACTAATAAACTTGTTATCTCAGGCTGCCTACAGTATTGTTCATGTGTAAGGTAAACATATAATATTGCAATGACAACAATCTGGCTCGTGTCCTGAACACAGATTGTCCATTGTATACAATAAAACTAAACTAGTAAATTTGTTATATCAGGGTGCCTACAGTATGTTCATGTGTAAGGTAAACATATTATATTGCAATGACAACAATCTGGCTCGTGTCCTGATGTTTCATCTGAATGCACACAGATAATTGTCCATTGTATACAATAAAACTAAACTAGTAAATTTGTTATCTCAGGGTGCCTACAGTACGTTCATGTGTAATGTAAACATATTATATTGTAATGACAACAATCTGGCTTGTGTCCTGAACACAGATTCTCCATTGTATACAATAAAACAAAACTAGTAAATTTGTTATCTCAGGCTGCCTACAGTATTGTTCATGTGTAAGGTAAACATAATATTGCAATGACAACAATCTGGCTCGTGTCCTGATGTTTCATCTGAATGCACACAGATAATTGTCCATTGTATACAATAAAACTAAACTAGTAAATTTGTTATCTCAGCGTGCCTACAGTATGTTTATGTGTAAGGTAAACATATTATATTGCAATGACAACAATCTGGCTCGTGTCCTGATGTTTCATCTGAATGCACACAGATTGTCCATTGTATACAATAACTAAACTAATATAAATTTGTTATCTCAGGCTGCCTACAGTATTGTTCATGTGTAAGGTAAACATATAATATTGCAATGACAACAATCTGGCTCGTGTCCTGATGTTTCGTCTGAATGCACACAGATTGTCCATTGTATACAATAAAACTAAACTAGTAAATTTGTTATATCAGGGTGCCTACAGTATGTTCATGTGTAATGTAAACATATTATATTGTAATGACAACAATCTGGCTCGTGTCCTGAACACAGATTGTCCATTGTATACAATAAAACTAAACTAGTAAATTTGTTATATCAGGTTGCCTACAGTATGTTTATGTGTAAGGTAAACATATTATATTGCAATGACAACAATCTGGCTCGTGTCCTGATGTTTCATCTGAATGCACACAGATAATTGTCCATTGTATACAATAAAACTAAACTAGTAAATTTGTTATCTCAGGGTGCCTACAGTACGTTCATGTGTAATGTAAACATTATATTGTAATGACAACAATCTGGCTTGTGTCCTGAACACAGATTCTCCATTGTATACAATAAAACAAAACTAGTAAATTTGTTATCTCAGGCTGCCTACAGTATTGTTCATGTGTAAGGTAAACATAATATTGCAATGACAACAATCTGGCTCGTGTCCTGATGTTTCATCTGAATGCACACAGATAATTGTCCATTGTATACAATAAAACTAAACTAGTAAATTTGTTATCTCAGCGTGCCTACAGTATGTTTATGCGTAAGGTAAACATATTATATTGCAATGACAACAATCTGGCTCGTGTGCTGATGTTTCATCTGAATGCACACAGATTGTCCATTGTATACAATAACTAAACTAATAAATTTGTTATCTCAGGTGCCTACAGTACGTTCATGTGTAATGTAAACATATTATATTGTAATGACAACAATCTGGCTCGTGTCCTGAACACAGATTGTCCATTGTATACAATAAAACTAAACTAGTAAATTTGTTATCTCAGGGTGCCTACAGTATGTTCATGTGTAAGGTAAACATATTATATTGCAATGACAACAATCTGGCTCGTGTCCTGATGTTTCATCTGAATGAACACAGATAATTGTCCATTGTATACAATAAAACTAAACTAGTAAATTTGTTATCTCAGGGTGCCTACAGTATGTTTATGTGTAAGGTAAACATATTATATTGCAATGACAACAATCTGGCTCATGTCCTGATGTTTCGTCTGAATGCACACATATTGTCCATTGTATACAATAACTAAACTAATAAATTTGTTATCTCAGGCTGCCTACAGTATTGTTCATGTGTAAGGTAAACATATAATATTGCAATGACAACAATCTGGCTCGTGTCCTGAACACAGATTGTCCATTGTATACAATAAAACTAAACTAGTAAATTTGTTATATCAGGGTGCCTACAGTATCTTCATGTGTAAGGTAAACATATTATATTGCAATGACAACAATCTGGCTCGTGTCCTGATGTTTCATCTGAATGCACACAGATAATTGTCCATTGTATACAATAAAACTAAACTAGTAAATTTGTTATATCAGGGTGCCTACAGTATGTTCATGTGTAAGGTAAACATATTATATTGCAATGACAACAATCTGGCTCATGTCGTGATGTTTCGTCTGAATGCACACATATTGTCCATTGTATACAATAACTAAACTAATAAATTTGTTATCTCAGGCTGCCTACAGTATTGTTCATGTGTAAGGTAAACATATAATATTGCAATGACAACAATCTGGCTCGTGTCCTGATGTTTCGTCTGAATGCACACAGATTGTCCATTGTATACAATAAAACTAAACTAGTAAATTTGTTATATCAGGGTGCCTACAGTATGTTCATGTGTAATGTAAACATATTATATTGTAATGACAACAATCTGGCTCGTGTCCTGAACACAGATTGTCCATTGTATACAATAAAACTAAACTAGTAAATTTGTTATATCAGGGTGCCTACAGTATGTTTATGTGTAAGGTAAACATATTATATTGCAATGACAACAATCTGGCTCGTGTCCTGATGTTTCATCTGAATGCACACAGATAATTGTCCATTGTATACAATAAAACTAAACTAGTAAATTTGTTATCTCAGGGTGCCTACAGTACGTTCATGTGTAATGTAAACATATTATATTGTAATGACAACAATCTGGCTTGTGTCCTGAACACAGATTCTCCATTGTATACAATAAAACAAAACTAGTAAATTTGTTATCTCAGGCTGCCTACAGTATTGTTCATGTGTAAGGTAAACATAATATTGCAATGACAACAATCTGGCTCGTGTCCTGATGTTTCATCTGAGTGCACACAGATAATTGTCCATTGTATACAATAAAACTAAACTAGTAAATTTGTTATCTCAGCGTGCCTACAGTATGTTTATGTGTAAGGTAAACATATTATATTGCAATGACAACAATCTGGCTCGTGTCCTGATGTTTCATCTGAATGCACACAGATTGTCCATTGTATACAATAAACTAAACTAATAAATTTGTTATCTCAGGTGCCTACAGTACGTTCATGTGTAATGTAAACATATTATATTGTAATGACAACAATCTGGCTCGTGTCCTGAACACAGATTGTCCATTGTATACAATAAAACTAAACTAGTAAATTTGTTATCTCAGGGTGCCTACAGTATGTTCATGTGTAAGGTAAACATATTATATTGCAATGACAACAATCTGGCTCGTGTCCTGATGTTTCATCTGAATGAACACAGATAATTGTCCATTGTATACAATAAAACTAAACTAGTAAATTTGTTATCTCAGGGTGCCTACAGTATGTTTATGTGTAAGGTAAACATATTATATTGCAATGACAACAATCTGGCTCATGTCCTGATGTTTCGTCTGAATGCACACATATTGTCCATTGTATACAATAACTAAACTAATAAATTTGTTATCTCAGGCTGCCTACAGTATTGTTCATGTGTAAGGTAAACATATAATATTGCAATGACAACAATCTGGCTCGTGTCCTGAACACAGATTGTCCATTGTATACAATAAAACTAAACTAGTAAATTTGTTATATCAGGGTGCCTACAGTATGTTCATGTGTAAGGTAAACATATTATATTGCAATGACAACAATCTGGCTCGTGTCCTGATGTTTCATCTGAATGCACACAGATAATTGTCCATTGTATACAATAAAACTAAACTAGTAAATTTGTTATCTCAGGGTGCCTACAGTACGTTCATGTGTAATGTAAACATATTATATTGTAATGACAACAATCTGGCTTGTGTCCTGAACACAGATTCTCCATTGTATACAATAAAACAAAACTAGTAAATTTGTTATCTCAGGCTGCCTACAGTATTGTTCATGTGTAAGGTAAACATAATATTGCAATGACAACAATCTGGCTCGTGTCCTGATGTTTCGTCTGAATGCACACATATTGTCCATTGTATACAATAACTAAACTAATAAATTTGTTATCTCAGGCTGCCTACAGTATTGTTCATGTGTAAGGTAAACATATAATATTGCAATGACAACAATCTGGCTCGTGTCCTGAACACAGATTGTCCATTGTATACAATAAAACTAAACTAGTAAATTTGTTATATCAGGGTGCCTACAGTATGTTCATGTGTAAGGTAAACATATTATATTGCAATGACAACAATCTGGCTCGTGTCCTGATGTTTCATCTGAATGCACACAGATAATTGTCCATTGTATACAATAAAACTAAACTAGTAAATTTGTTATCTCAGGGTGCCTACAGTACGTTCATGTGTAATGTAAACATATTATATTGTAATGACAACAATCTGGCTTGTGTCCTGAACACAGATTCTCCATTGTATACAATAAAACAAAACTAGTAAATTTGTTATCTCAGGCTGCCTACAGTATTGTTCATGTGTAAGGCAAACATATTATATTGCAATGACAACAATCTGGCTCGTGTCCTGATGTTTCATCTGAATGCACACAGATAATTGTCCATTGTATACAATAAAACTAAACTAGTAAATTTGTTATCTCAGCGTGCCTACAGTATGTTTATGCGTAAGGTAAACATATTATATTGCAATGACAACAATCTGGCTCGTGTCCTGATGTTTCATCTGAATGCACACAGATTGTCCATTGTATACAATAACTAAACTAATAAATTTGTTATCTCAGGTGCCTACAGTACGTTCATGTGTAATGTAAACATATTATATTGTAATGACAACAATCTGGCTCGTGTCCTGATGTTTCGTCTGAATGCACACAGATTGTCCATTGTATACAATAAAACTAAACTAGTAAATTTGTTATCTCAGGGTGCCTACAGTATGTTCATGTGTAAGGTTAACATATTATATTGCAATGACAACAATCTGGCTCGTGTCCTGATGTTTCATCTGAATGCACACAGATTGTCCATTGTATACAATAAAACTAAAGTAATAAATTTGTTATCTCAGGATGCCTACAGTATGCTCATGTGTAAGGTAAACATAAAATATTGCAATAACAACAATCTGGCTTGTGTCCTGATATTTCATCTGAATGCACACAGATTGTCCATTGTATACAATAAAACTAAACTAGTAAATTTGTTATATCAGGGTGCCTACAGTATGTTCATGTGTAATGTAAACATATATTGTAATGACAACAATCTGGCTCGTGTCCTGAACAGAGATTGTCCATTGTATACAATAAAACTAAACTACTGTAGTAAATTTGTTATATCAGGGTGCCTACAGTATGTTCATGTGTAAGGTAAACATATTATATTGCAATGACAACAATCTGGCTCGTGTCCTGATGTTTCATCTGAATGCACACAGATAATTGTCCATTGTATACAATAAAACTAAACTAGTAAATTTGTTATCTCAGGGTGCCTACAGTACGTTCATGTGTAATGTTAACATATTATATTGTAATGACAACAATCTGGCTTGTGTCCTGAACACAGATTCTCCATTGTATGCAATAAAACTAAACTAGTAAATTTGTTATCTCAGGCTGCCTACAGTATTGTTCATGTGTAAGGTAAACATAATATTGCAATGACAACAATCTGGCTCATGTCCTGATGTTTCATCTGAATCCACACAGATAATTGTCCATTGTATACAATAAAACTAAACTAGTAAATTTGTTATCTCAGGGTGCCTACAGTATGTTTATGTGTAAGGTAAACATATTATATTGCAATGACAACAATCTGGCTCGTGTCCTGATGTTTCATCTGAATGCACACAGATAATTGTCCATTGTATACAATAAAACTAAACTAGTAAATTTGTTATATCAGGGTGCCTACAGTAGGTTCATGTGTAAGGTAAACATATTATATTGCAATGACAACAATCTGGCTCGTGTCCTGATGTTTCATCTGAATGCACACAGATAATTGTCCATTGTATACAATAAAACTAAACTAGTAAATTTGTTATCTCAGGGTGCCTACAGTACGTTCATGTGTAATGTAAACATTATATTGTAATGACAACAATCTGGCTTGTGTCCTGAACACAGATTCTCCATTGTATACAATAAAACAAAACTAGTAAATTTGTTATCTCAGGCTGCCTACAGTATTGTTCATGTGTAAGGTAAACATAATATTGCAATGACAACAATCTGGCTCGTGTCCTGATGTTTCATCTGAATGCACACAGATAATTGTCCATTGTATACAATAAAACTAAACTAGTAAATTTGTTATCTCAGCGTGCCTACAGTATGTTTATGCGTAAGGTAAACATATTATATTGCAATGACAACAATCTGGCTCGTGTCCTGATGTTTCATCTGAATGCACACAGATTGTCCATTGTATACAATAAAACTAAACTAATAAATTTGTTATCTCAGGTGCCTACAGTACGTTCATGTGTAATGTAAACATATTATATTGTAATGACAACAATCTGGCTCGTGTCCTGAACACAGATTGTCCATTGTATACAATAAAACTAAACTAGTAAATTTGTTATCTCAGGGTGCCTACAGTATGTTCATGTGTAAGGTAAACATATTATATTGCAATGACAACAATCTGGCTCGTGTCCTGATGTTTCATCTGAATGAACACAGATAATTGTCCATTGTATACAATAAAACTAAACTAGTAAATTTGTTATCTCAGGGTGCCTACAGTATGTTTATGTGTAAGGTAAACATATTATATTGCAATGACAACAATCTGGCTCATGTCCTGATGTTTCGTCTGAATGCACACATATTGTCCATTGTATACAATAAAACTAAACTAATAAATTTGTTATCTCAGGCTGCCTACAGTATTGTTCATGTGTAAGGTAAACATATAATATTGCAATGACAACAATCTGGCTCGTGTCCTGAACACAGATTGTCCATTGTATACAATAAAACTAAACTAGTAAATTTGTTATATCAGGGTGCCTACAGTATGTTCATGTGTAAGGTAAACATATTATATTGCAATGACAACAATCTGGCTCGTGTCCTGATGTTTCATCTGAATGCACACAGATAATTGTCCATTGTATACAATAAAACTAAACTAGTAAATTTGTTATCTCAGGGTGCCTACAGTACGTTCATGTGTAATGTAAACATATTATATTGTAATGACAACAATCTGGCTTGTGTCCTGAACACAGATTCTCCATTGTATACAATAAAACAAAACTAGTAAATTTGTTATCTCAGGCTGCCTACAGTATTGTTCATGTGTAAGGTAAACATAATATTGCAATGACAACAATCTGGCTCGTGTCCTGATGTTTCGTCTGAATGCACACATATTGTCCATTGTATACAATAACTAAACTAATAAATTTCTTATCTCAGGCTGCCTACAGTATTGTTCATGTGTAAGGTAAACATATAATATTGCAATGACAACAATCTGGCTCGTGTCCTGAACACAGATTGTCCATTGTATACAATAACTAAACTAATAAATTTGTTATCTCAGGTGCCTACAGTACGTTCATGTGTAATGTAAACATATTATATTGTAATGACAACAATCTGGCTCGTGTCCTGAACACAGATTGTCCATTGTATACAATAAAACTAAACTAGTAAATTTGTTATCTCAGGGTGCCTACAGTATGTTCATGTGTAAGGTAAACATATTATATTGCAATGACAACAATCTGGCTCGTGTCCTGATGTTTCATCTGAATGAACACAGATAATTGTCCATTGTATACAATAAAACTAAACTAGTAAATTTGTTATCTCAGGGTGCCTACAGTATGTTTATGTGTAAGGTAAACATATTATATTGCAATGACAACAATCTGGCTCATGTCCTGATGTTTCGTCTGAATGCACACATATTGTCCATTGTATACAATAACTAAACTAATAAATTTGTTATCTCAGGCTGCCTACAGTATTGTTCATGTGTAAGGTAAACATATAATATTGCAATGACAACAATCTGGCTCGTGTCCTGAACACAGATTGTCCATTGTATACAATAAAACTAAACTAGTAAATTTGTTATATCAGGGTGCCTACAGTATGTTCATGTGTAAGGTAAACATATTATATTGCAATGACAACAATCTGGCTCGTGTCCTGATGTTTCATCTGAATGCACACAGATAATTGTCCATTGTATACAATAAAACTAAACTAGTAAATTTGTTATCTCAGGGTGCCTACAGTACGTTCATGTGTAATGTAAACATATTATATTGTAATGACAACAATCTGGCTTGTGTCCTGAACACAGATTCTCCATTGTATACAATAAAACAAAACTAGTAAATTTGTTATCTCAGGCTGCCTACAGTATTGTTCATGTGTAAGGTAAACATAATATTGCAATGACAACAATCTGGCTCGTGTCCTGATGTTTCGTCTGAATGCACACATATTGTCCATTGTATACAATAACTAAACTAATAAATTTCTTATCTCAGGCTGCCTACAGTATTGTTCATGTGTAAGGTAAACATATAATATTGCAATGACAACAATCTGGCTCGTGTCCTGAACACAGATTGTCCATTGTATACAATAAAACTAAACTAGTAAATTTGTTATATCAGGGTGCCTACAGTATGTTCATGTGTAAGGTAAACATATTATATTGCAATGACAACAATCTGGCTCGTGTCCTGATGTTTCATCTGAACGCACACAGATAATTGTCCATTGTATACAATAAAACTAAACTAGTAAATTTGTTATCTCAGGGTGCCTACAGTACGTTCATGTGTAATGTAAACATATTATATTGTAATGACAACAATCTGGCTTGTGTCCTGAACACAGATTCTCCATTGTATACAATAAAACAAAACTAGTAAATTTGTTATCTCAGGCTGCCTACAGTATTGTTCATGTGTAAGGTAAACATAATATTGCAATGACAACAATCTGGCTCGTGTCCTGATGTTTCATCTGAATGCACACAGATAATTGTCCATTGTATACAATAAAACTAAACTAGTAAATTTGTTATCTCAGCGTGCCTACAGTATGTTTATGTGTAAGGTAAACATATTATATTGCAATGACAACAATCTGGCTCGTGTCCTGATGTTTCATCTGAATGCACACAGATTGTCCATTGTATACAATAACTAAACTAATAAATTTGTTATCTCAGGTGCCTACAGTACGTTCATGTGTAATGTAAACATATTATATTGTAATGACAACAATCTGGCTCGTGTCCTGAACACAGATTGTCCATTGTATACAATAAAACTAAACTAGTAAATTTGTTATCTCAGGGTGCCTACAGTATGTTCATGTGTAAGGTAAACATAATATTGCAATGACAACAATCTGGCTCGTGTCCTGATGTTTCATCTGAATGCACACAGATAATTGTCCATTGTATACAATAAAACTAAACTAGTAAATTTGTTATATCATCGTGCCTACAGTAGGTTCATGTGTAAGGTAAACATATTATATTGCAATGACAACAATCTGGCTCGTGTCCTGATGTTTCATCTGAATGCACACAGATAATTGTCCATTGTATACAATAAAACTAAACTAGTAAATTTGTTATCTCAGGGTGCCTACAGTACGTTCATGTGTAATGTAAACATATTATATTGTAGTGACGACAATCTGGCTCGTGTCCTGAACACAGATTCTCCATTGTATACAATAAAACTAAACTAGTAAATTTGTTATCTCAGGGTGCCTACAGTATGTTCATGTGTAAGGTAAACATATTATATTGCAATGACAACAATCTGGCTCGTGTCCTGATGTTTCGTCTGAATGCACACAGATTGTCCATTGTATACAATAAAACTAAACTAGTAAATTTGTTATCTCAGGGTGCCTACAGTATGTTCATGTGTAAGGTTAACATATTATATTGCAATGACAACAATCTGGCTCGTGTCCTGATGTTTCATCTGAATGCACACAGATTGTCCATTGTATACAATAAAACTAAAGTAATAAATTTGTTATCTCAGGATGCCTACAGTATGCTCATGTGTAAGGTAAACATAAAATATTGCAATGACAACAATCTGGCTTGTGTCCTGATGTTTCATCTGAATGCACACAGATTGTCCATTGTATACAATAAAACTAAACTAGTAAATTTGTTATATCAGGGTGCCTACAGTATGTTCATGTGTAATGTAAACATTATATTGTAATGACAACAATCTGGCTCGTGTCCTGAACAGAGATTGTCCATTGTATACAATAAAACTAAACTACTGTAGTAAATTTGTTATATCGGGGTGCCTACAGTATGTTCATGTGTAAGGTAAACATATTATATTGCAATGACAACAATCTGGCTCGTGTCCTGATGTTTCATCTGAATGCACACAGATAATTGTCCATTGTATACAATAAAACTAAACTAGTAAATTTGTTATCTCAGGGTGCCTACAGTACGTTCATGTGTAATGTAAACATATTATATTGTAATGACAACAATCTGGCTTGTGTCCTGAACACAGATTCTCCATTGTATGCAATAAAACTAAACTAGTAAATTTGTTATCTCAGGCTGCCTACAGTATTGTTCATGTGTAAGGTAAACATAATATTGCAATGACAACAATCTGGCTCATGTCCTGATGTTTCATCTGAATGCACACAGATAATTGTCCATTGTATACAATAAAACTAAACTAGTAAATTTGTTATCTCAGGGTGCCTACAGTATGTTTATGTGTAAGGTAAACATATTATATTGCAATGACAACAATCTGGCTCGTGTCCTGATGTTTCATCTGAATGCACACAGATAATTGTCCATTGTATACAATAAAACTAAACTAGTAAATTTGTTATATCAGGGTGCCTACAGTAGGTTCATGTGTAAGGTAAACATATTATATTGCAATGACAACAATCTGGCTCGTGTCCTGATGTTTCATCTGAATGCACACAGATAATTGTCCATTGTATACAATAAAACTAAACTAGTAAATTTGTTATCTCAGGGTGCCTACAGTACGTTCATGTGTAATTATATTATATTGTAGTGACGACAATCTGGCTCGTGTCCTGAACACAGATTCTCCATTGTATACAATAAAACTAAACTAGTAAATTTGTTATCTCAGGGTGCCTACAGTATGTTCATGTGTAAGGTAAACATATTATATTGCAATGACAACAATCTGGTTCGTGTCCTGATGTTTCGTCTGAATGCACACAGATTGTCCATTGTATACAATAAAACTAAACTAGTAAATTTGTTATCTCAGGGTGCCTACAGTATGTTCATGTGTAAGGTAAACATATTATATTGCAATGACAACAATCTGGCTCGTGTCCTGATGTTTCATCTGAATGCACACAGATTGTCCATTGTATACAATAAAACTAAAGTAATAAATTTGTTATCTCAGGATGCCTACAGTATGCTCATGTGTAAGGTAAACATAAAATATTGCAATGACAACAATCTGGCTTGTGTCCTGATATTTCATCTGAATGCACACAGATTGTCCATTGTATACAATAAAACTAAACTAGTAAATTTGTTATATCAGGGTGCCTACAGTATGTTCATGTGTAATGTAAACATATTATATTGTAATGACAACAATCTGGCTCGTGTCCTGAACAGAGATTGTCCATTGTATACAATAAAACTAAACTACTGTAGTAAATTTGTTATATCGGGGTGCCTACAGTATGTTCATGTGTAAGGTAAACATATTATATTGCAATGACAACAATCTGGCTCGTGTCCTGATGTTTCATCTGAATGCACACAGATAATTGTCCATTGTATACAATAAAACTAAACTAGTAAATTTGTTATCTCAGGGTGCCTACAGTATGTTCATGTGTAATGTTAACATATTATATTGTAATGACAACAATCTGGCTTGTGTCCTGAACACAGATTCTCCATTGTATGCAATAAAACTAAACTAGTAAATTTGTTATCTCAGGCTGCCTACAGTATTGTTCATGTGTAAGGTAAACATAACATTGCAATGACAACAATCTGGGTCATGTCCTGATGTTTCATCTGAATCCACACAGATAATTGTCCATTGTATACAATAAAACTAAACTAGTAAATTTGTTATCTCAGGGTGCCTACAGTATGTTCATGTGTAAGGTAAACATATTATATTGCAATGACAACAATCTGGCTCGTGTCCTGATGTTTCATCTGAATGCACACAGATTGTCCATTGTATACAATAAAACTAAAGTAATAAATTTGTTATCTCAGGATGCCTACAGTATGCTCATGTGTAAGGTAAACATAAAATATTGCAATGACAACAATCTGGCTCGTGTCCTGATGTTTCATCTGAATGCACACACAGATTGTCCATTGTATACAATAAAACTAAACTAGTAAATTTGTTATATCAGGGTGCCTACAGTATGTTCATGTGTAATGTAAACATATTATATTGTAATGACAACAATCTGGCTCGTGTCCTGAACAGAGATTGTCCATTGTATACAATAAAACTAAACTAGTAAATTTGTTATATCAGGGTGCCTACAGTATGTTCATGTGTAAGGTAAACATATTATATTGCAATGACAACAATCTGGCTCGTGTCCTGATGTTTCATCTGAATGCACACAGATAATTGTCCATTGTATACAATAAAACTAAACTAGTAAATTTGTTATCTCAGGGTGCCTACAGTACGTTCATGTGTAATGTAAACATATTATATTGTAATGACAACAATCTGGCTTGTGTCCTGAACACAGATTCTCCATTGTATGCAATAAAACTAAACTAGTACATTTGTTATCTCAGGCTGCCTACAGTATTGTTCATGTGTAAGGTAAACATATTATATTGCAATGACAACAATCTGGCTCGTGTCCTGATGTTTCATCTGAATGAACACAGATTGTCCATTGTATACAATAAAACTAAACTAGTAAATTTGTTATCTCAGGGTGCCTACAGTATGTTTATGTGTAAGGTAAACATATTATATTGCAATGACAACAATCTGGCTCATGTCGTGATGTTTCGTCTGAATGCACACATATTGTCCATTGTATACAATAACTAAACTAATAAATTTGTTATCTCAGGCTGCCTACAGTATTGTTCATGTGTAAGGTAAACATATAATATTGCAATGACAACAATCTGGCTCGTCTCCTGATGTTTCGTCTGAATGCACACAGATTGTCCATTGTATACAATAAAACTAAACTAGTAAATTTGTTATATCAGGGTGCCTACAGTATGTTCATGTGTAATGTAAACATATTATATTGTAATGACAACAATCTGGCTCGTGTCCTGAACACAGATTGTCCATTGTATACAATAAAACTAAACTAGTAAATTTGTTATATCAGGGTGCCTACAGTATGTTTATCTGTAAGGTAAACATATTATATTGCAATGACAACAATCTGGCTCGTGTCCTGATGTTTCATCTGAATGCACACAGATAATTGTCCATTGTATACAATAAAACTAAACTAGTAAATTTGTTATCTCAGGGTGCCTACAGTACGTTCATGTGTAATGTAAACATATTATATTGTAATGACAACAATCTGGCTTGTGTCCTGAACACAGATTCTCCATTGTATACAATAAAACAAAACTAGTAAATTTGTTATCTCAGGCTGCCTACAGTATTGTTCATGTGTAAGGTAAACATAATATTGCAATGACAACAATCTGGCTCGTGTCCTGATGTTTCATCTGAATGCACACAGATAATTGTCCATTGTATACAATAAAACTAAACTAGTAAATTTGTTATCTCAGCGTGCCTACAGTATGTTTATGCGTAAGGTAAACATATTATATTGCAATGACAACAATCTGGCTCGTGTCCTGATGTTTCATCTGAATGCACACAGATTGTCCATTGTATACAATAACTAAACTAATAAATTTGTTATCTCAGGTGCCTACAGTACGTTCATGTGTAATGTAAACATATTATATTGTAATGACAACAATCTGGCTCGTGTCCTGAACACAGATTGTCCATTGTATACAATAAAACTAAACTAGTAAATTTGTTATCTCAGGGTGCCTACAGTATGTTCATGTGTAAGGTAAACATATTATATTGCAATGACAACAATCTGGCTCGTGTCCTGATGTTTCATCTGAATGAACACAGATTGTCCATTGTATACAATAAAACTAAACTAGTAAATTTGTTATCTCAGGGTGCCTACAGTATGTTTATGTGTAAGGTAAACATATTATATTGCAATGACAACAATCTGGCTCATGTCCTGATGTTTCGTCTGAATGCACACATATTGTCCATTGTATACAATAAACTAAACTAATAAATTTGTTATCTCAGGCTGCCTACAGTATTGTTCATGTGTAAGGTAAACATATAATATTGCAATGACAACAATCTGGCTCGTGTCCTGATGTTTCGTCTGAATGCACACAGATTGTCCATTGTATACAATAAAACTAAACTAGTAAATTTGTTATATCAGGGTGCCTACAGTATGTTCATGTGTAATGTAAACATATTATATTGTAATGACAACAATCTGGCTCGTGTCCTGAACACAGATTGTCCATTGTATACAATAAAACTAAACTAGTAAATTTGTTATATCAGGGTGCCTACAGTATGTTTATGTGTAAGGTAAACATATTATATTGCAATGACAACAATCTGGCTCGTGTCCTGATGTTTCATCTGAATGCACACAGATAATTGTCCATTGTATACAATAAAACTAAACTAGTAAATTTTTATCTCAGGGTGCCTACAGTACGTTCATGTGTAATGTAAACATATTATATTGTAATGACAACAATCTGGCTTGTGTCCTGAACACAGATTCTCCATTGTATACAATAAAACAAAACTAGTAAATTTGTTATCTCAGGCTGCCTACAGTATTGTTCATGTGTAAGGTAAACATAATATTGCAATGACAACAATCTGGCTCGTGTCCTGATGTTTCATCTGAATGCACACAGATAATTGTTCATTGTATACAATAAAACTAAACTAGTAAATTTGTTATCTCAGCGTGCCTACAGTATGTTTATGCGTAAGGTAAACATATTATATTGCAATGACAACAATCTGGCTCGTGTCGATCCTGATGTTTCATCTGCATGCACACAGATTGTCCATTGTATACAATAACTAAACTAATAAATTTGTTATCTCACGTGCCTACAGTACGTTCATGTGTAATGTAAACATATTATATTGTAATGACAACAATCTGGCTCGTGTCCTGAACACAGATTGTCCATTGTATACAATAAAACTAAACTAGTAAATTTGTTATCTCAGGGTGCCTACAGTATGTTCATGTGTAAGGTAAACATAATATTGCAATGACAACAATCTGGCTCGTGTCCTGATGTTTCATCTGAATGCACACAGATAATTGTCCATTGTATACAATAAAACTAAACTAGTAAATTTGTTATATCAGGGTGCCTACAGTAGGTTCATGTGTAAGGTAAACATATTATATTGCAATGACAACAATCTGGCTCGTGTCCTGATGTTTCATCTGAATGCACACAGATAATTGTCCATTGTATACAATAAAACTAAACTAGTAAATTTGTTATCTCAGGGTGCCTACAGTACGTTCATGTGTAATGTAAACATATTATATTGTAGTGACGACAATCTGGCTCGTGTCCTGAACACAGATTCTCCATTGTACACAATAAAACTAAACTAGTAAATTTGTTATCTCAGGGTGCCTACAGTATGTTCATGTGTAAGGTAAACATATTATATTGCAATGACAACAATCTGGCTCGTGTCCTGATGTTTCGTCTGAATGCACACAGATTGTCCATTGTATACAATAAAACTAAACTAGTAAATTTGTTATCTCAGGGTGCCTACAGTATGTTCATGTGTAAGGTAAACATATTATATTGCAATGACAACAATCTGGCTCGTGTCCTGATGTTTCATCTGAATGCACACAGATTGTCCATTGTATACAATAACACTAAAGTAATAAATTTGTTATCTCAGGATGCCTACAGTATGCTCATGTGTAAGGTAAACATAAAATATTGCAATGACAACAATCTGGCTTGGTCCTGATATTTCATCTGAATGCACACAGATTGTCCATTGTATACAATAAAACTAAACTAGTAAATTTGTTATATCAGGGTGCCTACAGTATGTTCATGTGTAATGTAAACATATTATATTGTAATGACAACAATCTGGCTCGTGTCCTGAACAGAGATTGTCCATTGTATACAATAAAACTAAACTACTGTAGTAAATTTGTTATATCGGGGTGCCTACAGTATGTTCATGTGTAAGGTAAACATATTATATTGCAATGACAACAATCTGGCTCGTGTCCTGAACACAGATTGTCCATTGTATACAATAAAACTAAACTAGTAAATTTGTTATATCAGGGTGCCTACAGTATGTTTATGTGTAAGGTAAACATATTATATTGCAATGACAACAATCTGGCTCGTGTCCTGATGTTTCATCTGAATGCACACAGATAATTGTCCATTGTATACAATAAAACTAAACTAGTAAATTTGTTATCTCAGGGTGCCTACAGTACGTTCATGTGTAATGTAAACATTATATTGTAATGACAACAATCTGGCTTGTGTCCTGAACACAGATTCTCCATTGTATACAATAAAACAAAACTAGTAAATTTGTTATCTCAGGCTGCCTACAGTATTGTTCATGTGTAAGGTAAACATAATATTGCAATGACAACAATCTGGCTCGTGTCCTGATGTTTCATCTGAATGCACACAGATTGTCCATTGTATACAATAACTAAACTAATAAATTTGTTATCTCAGGTGCCTACAGTACGTTCATGTGTAATGTAAACATATTATATTGTAATGACAACAATCTGGCTCGTGTCCTGAACACAGATTGTCCATTGTATACAATAAAACTAAACTAGTAAATTTGTTATCTCAGGGTGCCTACAGTATGTTCATGTGTAAGGTAAACATATTATATTGCAATGACAACAATCTGGCTCGTGTCCTGATGTTTCATCTGAATGAACACAGATTGTCCATTGTATACAATAAAACTAAACTAGTAAATTTGTTATCTCAGGGTGCCTACAGTATGTTCATGTGTAAGGTAAACATATTATATTGCAATGACAACAATCTGGCTCATGTCCTGATGTTTCGTCTGAATGCACACATATTGTCCATTGTATACAATAAACTAAACTAATAAATTTGTTATCTCAGGCTGCCTACAGTATTGTTCATGTGTAAGGTAAACATATAATATTGCAATGACAACAATCTGGCTCGTGTCCTGATGTTTCGTCTGAATGCACACAGATTGTCCATTGTATACAATAAAACTAAACTAGTAAATTTGTTATATCAGGGTGCCTACAGTATGTTCATGTGTAATGTAAACATATTATATTGTAATGACAACAATCTGGCTCGTGTCCTGAACACAGATTGTCCATTGTATACAATAAAACTAAACTAGTAAATTTGTTATATCAGGGTGCCTACAGTATGTTCATGTGTAAGGTAAACATATTATATTGCAATGACAACAATCTGGCTCGTGTCCTGATGTTTCATCTGAATGCACACAGATAATTGTCCATTGTATACAATAAAACTAAACTAGTAAATTTGTTATCTCAGGGTGCCTACAGTACGTTCATGTGTAATGTAAACATATTATATTGTAATGACAACAATCTGGCTTGTGTCCTGAACACAGATTCTCCATTGTATACAATAAAACAAAACTAGTAAATTTGTTATCTCAGGCTGCCTACAGTATTGTTCATGTGTAAGGTAAACATAATATTGCAATGACAACAATCTGGCTCGTGTCCTGATGTTTCATCTGAATGCACACAGATAATTGTTCATTGTATACAATAAAACTAAACTAGTAAATTTGTTATCTCAGCGTGCCTACAGTATGTTTATGGGTAAGGTAAACATATTATATTGCAATGACAACAATCTGGCTCGTGTCCTGATGTTTCATCTGCATGCACACAGATTGTCCATTGTATACAATAACTAAACTAATAAATTTGTTATCTCACGTGCCTACAGTACGTTCATGTGTAATGTAAACATATTATATTGTAATGACAACAATCTGGCTCGTGTCCTGAACACAGATTGTCCATTGTATACAATAAAACTAAACTAGTAAATTTGTTATCTCAGGGTGCCTACAGTATGTTCATGTGTAAGGTAAACATAATATTGCAATGACAACAATCTGGCTCGTGTCCTGATGTTTCATCTGAATGCACACAGATAATTGTCCATTGTATACAATAAAACTAAACTAGTAAATTTGTTATATCAGCGTGCCTACAGTAGGTTCATGTGTAAGGTAAACATATTATATTGCAATGACAACAATCTGGCTCGTGTCCTGATGTTTCATCTGAATGCACACAGATAATTGTCCATTGTATACAATAAAACTAAACTAGTAAATTTGTTATCTCAGGGTGCCTACAGTACGTTCATGTGTAATGTAAACATATTATATTGTAGTGACAACAATCTGGCTCGTGTCCTGAACACAGATTCTCCATTGTATACAATAAAACTAAACTAGTAAATTTGTTATCTCAGGGTGCCTACAGTATGTTCATGTGTAAGGTAAACATATTATATTGCAATGACAACAATCTGGCTCGTGTCCTGATGTTTCGTCTGAATGCACACAGATTGTCCATTGTATACAATAAAACTAAACTAGTAAATTTGTTATCTCAGGGTGCCTACAGTATGTTCATGTGTAAGGTAAACATATTATATTGCAATGACAACAATCTGGCTCGTGTCCTGATGTTTCATCTGAATGCACACAGATTGTCCATTGTATACAATAACACTAAAGTAATAAATTTGTTATCTCAGGATGCCTACACTATGCTCATGTGTAAGGTAAACATAAAATATTGCAATGACAACAATCTGGCTTGTGTCCTGATATTTCATCTGAATGCACACAGATTGTCCATTGTATACAATAAAACTAAACTAGTAAATTTGTTATATCAGGGTGCCTACAGTATGTTCATGTGTAATGTAAACATATTATATTGTAATGACAACAATCTGGCTCGTGTCCTGAACAGAGATTGTCCATTGTATACAATAAAACTAAACTACTGTAGTAAATTTGTTATATCGGGGTGCCTACAGTATGTTCATGTGTAAGGTAAACATATTATATTGCAATGACAACAATCTGGCTCGTGTCCTGAACACAGATTGTCCATTGTATACAATAAAACTAAACTAGTAAATTTGTTATATCAGGGTGCCTACAGTATGTTTATGTGTAAGGTAAACATATTATATTGCAATGACAACAATCTGGCTCGTGTCCTGATGTTTCATCTGAATGCACACAGATAATTGTCCATTGTATACAATAAAACTAAACTAGTAAATTTGTTATCTCAGGGTGCCTACAGTACGTTCATGTGTAATGTAAACATTATATTGTAATGACAACAATCTGGCTTGTGTCCTGAACACAGATTCTCCATTGTATACAATAAAACAAAACTAGTAAATTTGTTATCTCAGGCTGCCTACAGTATTGTTCATGTGTAAGGTAAACATAATATTGCAATGACAACAATCTGGCTCGTGTCCTGATGTTTCATCTGAATGCACACAGATAATTGTCCATTGTATACAATAAAACTAAACTAGTAAATTTGTTATCTCAGCGTGCCTACAGTATGTTTATGCGTAAGGTAAACATATTATATTGCAATGACAACAATCTGGCTTGTGTCCTGATGTTTCATCTGAATGCACACAGAAATTGTCCATTGTATACAATAACTAAACTAATAAATTTGTTATCTCAGGTGCCTACAGTACGTTCATGTGTAATGTAAACATATTATATTGTAATGACAACAATCTGGCTCGTGTCCTGAACACAGATTGTCCATTGTATACAATAAAACTAAACTAGTAAATTTGTTATCTCAGGGTGCCTACAGTATGTTCATGTGTAAGGTAAACATATTATATTGCAATGACAACAATCTGGCTCGTGTCCTGATGTTTCATCTGAATGAACACAGATTGTCCATTGTATACAATAAAACTAAACTAGTAAATTTGTTATCTCAGGGTGCCTACAGTATGTTTATGTGTAAGGTAAACATATTATATTGCAATGACAACAATCTGGCTCATGTCCTGATGTTTCGTCTGAATGCACACATATTGTCCATTGTATACAATAACTAAACTAATAAATTTGTTATCTCAGGCTGCCTACAGTATTGTTCATGTGTAAGGTAAACATATAATATTGCAATGACAACAATCTGGCTCGTGTCCTGAACACAGATTGTCCATTGTATACAATAAAACTAAACTAGTAAATTTGTTATATCAGGGTGCCTACAGTATGTTCATGTGTAAGGTAAACATATTATATTGCAATGACAACAATCTGGCTCGTGTCCTGATGTTTCATCTGAATGCACACAGATAATTGTCCATTGTATACAATAAAACTAAACTAGTAAATTTGTTATCTCAGGGTGCCTACAGTACGTTCATGTGTAATGTAAACATATTATATTGTAATGACAACAATCTGGCTTGTGTCCTGAACACAGATTCTCCATTGTATACAATAAAACAAAACTAGTAAATTTGTTATCTCAGGCTGCCTACAGTATTGTTCATGTGTAAGGTAAACATAATATTGCAATGACAACAATCTGGCTCGTGTCCTGATGTTTCATCTGAATGCACACAGATAATTGTCCATTGTATACAATAAAACTAAACTAGTAAATTTGTTATCTCAGGGTGCCTACAGTATGTTTATGTGTAAGGTAAACATATTATATTGCAATGACAACAATCTGGCTCGTGTCCTGATGTTTCATCTGAATGCACACAGATTGTCCATTGTATACAATAAACTAAACTAATAAATTTGTTATCTCAGGTGCCTACAGTACGTTCATGTGTAATGTAAACATATTATATTGTAATGACAACAATCTGGCTCGTGTCCTGAACACAGATTGTCCATTGTATACAATAAAACTAAACTAGTAAATTTGTTATCTCAGGGTGCCTACAGTATGTTCATGTGTAAGGTAAACATAATATTGCAATGACAACAATCTGGCTCGTGTCCTGATGTTTCATCTGAATGCACACAGATAATTGTCCATTGTATACAATAAAACTAAACTAGTAAATTTGTTATATCAGGGTGCCTACAGTAGGTTCATGTGTAAGGTAAACATATTATATTGCAATGACAACAATCTGGCTCGTGTCCTGATGTTTCATCTGAATGCACACAGATAATTGTCCATTGTATACAATAAAACTAAACTAGTAAATTTGTTATCTCAGGGTGCCTACAGTACGTTCATGTGTAATGTAAACATATTATATTGTAGTGACAACAATCTGGCTCGTGTCCTGAACACAGATTCTCCATTGTATACAATAAAACTAAACTAGAAAATTTGTTATCTCAGGGTGCCTACAGTATGTTCATGTGTAAGGTAAACATATTATATTGCAATGACAACAATCTGGCTCGTGTCCTGATGTTTCATCTGAATGCACACAGATTGTCCATTGTATACAATAAAACTAAACTAGTAAATTTGTTATATCAGGGTGCCTACAGTATGTTCATGTGTAAGGTAAACATATTATATTGCAATGACAACAATCTGGCTTGTGTCCTGATGTTTCATCTGAATGCACACAGATTGTCCATTGTATACAATAAAACTAAAGTAATAAATTTGTTATCTCAGGATGCCTACAGTATGCTCATGTGTAAGGTAAACATAAAATATTGCAATAACAACAATCTGGCTTGTGTCCTGATATTTCATCTGAATGCACACAGATTGTCCATTGTATACAATAAAACTAAACTAGTAAATTTGTTATATCAGGGTGCCTACAGTATGTTCATGTGTAATGTAAACATATATTGTAATGACAACAATCTGGCTCGTGTCCTGAACAGAGATTGTCCATTGTATACAATAAAACTAAACTACTGTAGTAAATTTGTTATATCGGGGTGCCTACAGTATGTTAATGTGTAAGGTAAACATATTATATTGGAATGACAACAATCTGGCTCGTGTCCTGATGTTTCATCTGAATGCACACAGATAATTGTCCATTGTATACAATAAAACTAAACTAGTAAATTTGCTATATCAGCGTGCCTACAGTAGGTTCATGTGTAAGGTAAACATATTATATTGCAATGACAACAATCTGGCTCGTGTCCTGATGTTTCATCTGAATGCACACAGATAATTGTCCATTGTATACAATAAAACTAAACTAGTAAATTTGTTATCTCAGGGTGCCTACAGTACGTTCATGTGTAATGTAAACATATTATATTGTAGTGACAACAATCTGGCTCGTGTCCTGAACACAGATTCTCCATTGTATACAATAAAACTAAACTAGTAAATTTGTTATCTCAGGGTGCCTACAGTATGTTCATGTGTAAGGTAAACATATTATATTGCAATGACAACAATCTGGCTCGTGTCCTGATGTTTCGTCTGAATGCACACAGATTGTCCATTGTATACAATAAAACTAAACTAGTAAATTTGTTATCTCAGGGTGCCTACAGTATGTTCATGTGTAAGGTTAACATATTATATTGCAATGACAACAATCTGGCTTGTGTCCTGATGTTTCATCTGAATGCACACAGATTGTCCATTGTATACAATAAAACTAAAGTAATAAATTTGTTATCTCAGGATGCCTACAGTATGTTCATGTGTAAGGTAAACATAAAATATTGCAATGACAACAATCTGGCTCGTGTCCTGATATTTCATCTGAATGCACACAGATTGTCCATTGTATACAATAAAACTAAACTAGTAAATTTGTTATATCAGGGTGCCTACAGTATGTTCATGTGTAATGTAAACATATATTGTAATGACAACAATCTGGCTCGTGTCCTGAACAGAGATTGTCCATTGTATACAATAAAACTAAACTACTGTAGTAAATTTGTTATATCGGGGTGCCTACAGTATGTTAATGTGTAAGGTAAACATATTATATTGCAATGACAACAATCTGGCTCGTGTCCTGATGTTTCATCTGAATGCACACAGATAATTGTCCATTGTATACAATAAAACTAAACTAGTAAATTTGTTATCTCAGGGTGCCTACAGTACGTTCATGTGTAATGTTAACATATTATATTGTAATGACAACAAACTGGCTTGTGTCCTGAACACAGATTCTCCATTGTATGCAATAAAACTAAACTAGTAAATTTGTTATCTCAGGCTGCCTACAGTATTGTTCATGTGTAAGGTAAACATAATATTGCAATGACAACAATCTGGCTTGTGTCCTGATATTTCATCTGAATGCACACAGATTGTCCATTGTATACAATAAAACTAAACTAGTAAATTTGTTATATCAGGGTGCCTACAGTATGTTCATGTGTAATGTAAACATATTATATTGTAATGACAACAATCTGGCTCGTGTCCTGAACAGAGATTGTCCATTGTATACAATAAAACTAAACTACTGTAGTAAATTTGTTATATCGGGGTGCCTACAGTATGTTCATGTGTAAGGTAAACATATTATATTGCAATGACAACAATCTGGCTCGTGTCCTGAACACAGATTGTCCATTGTATACAATAAAACTAAACTAGTAAATTTGTTATATCAGGGTGCCTACAGTATGTTTATGTGTAAGGTAAACATATTATATTGCAATGACAACAATCTGGCTCGTGTCCTGATGTTTCATCTGAATGCACACAGATAATTGTCCATTGTATACAATAAAACTAAACTAGTAAATTTGTTATCTCAGGGTGCCTACAGTACGTTCATGTGTAATGTAAACATTATATTGTAATGACAACAATCTGGCTTGTGTCCTGAACACAGATTCTCCATTGTATACAATAAAACAAAACTAGTAAATTTGTTATCTCAGGCTGCCTACAGTATTGTTCATGTGTAAGGTAAACATATATATTGCAATGACAACAATCTGGCTCGTGTCCTGATGTTTCATCTGAATGCACACAGATAATTGTCCATTGTATACAATAAAACTAAACTAGTAAATTTGTTATCTCAGGGTGCCTACAGTATGTTTATGTGTAAGGTAAACATATTATATTGCAATGACAACAATCTGGCTCGTGTCCTGATGTTTCATCTGAATGCACACAGATTGTCCATTGTATACAATATAACTAAACTAATAAATTTGTTATCTCAGGTGCCTACAGTACGTTCATGTGTAATGTGAACATATTATATTGCAATGACAACAATCTGGCTCGTGTCCTGATGTTTCATCTGAATGCACACAGATAATTGTCCATTGTATACAATAAAACTAAACTAGTAAATTTGTTATCTCAGGGTGCCTACAGTACGTTCATGTGTAATGTAAACATATTATATTGTAATGACAACAATCTGGCTTGTGTCCTGAACACAGATTCTCCATTGTATACAATAAAACTAAACTAGTAAATTTGTTATCTCAGGCTGCCTACAGTATTGTTCATGTGTAAGGTAAACATAATATTGCAATGACAACAATCTGGCTCGTGTCCTGATGTTTCATCTGAATGCACACAGATAATTGTCCATTGTATACAATAAAACTAAACTAGTAAATTTGTTATCTCAGGGTGCCTACAGTATGTTTATGTGTAAGGTAAACATATTATATTGCAATGACAACAATCTGGCTCGTGTCCTGATGTTTCATCTGAATGCACACAGATTGTCCATTGTATACAATAACTAAACTAATAAATTTGTTATCTCAGGTGCCTACAGTACGTTCATGTGTAATGTAAACATATTATATTGTAATGACAACAATCTGGCTCGTGTCCTGAACACAGATTGTCCATTGTATACAATAAAACTAAACTAGTAAATTTGTTATCTCAGGGTGCCTACAGTATGTTCATGTGTAAGGTAAACATAATATTGCAATGACAACAATCTGGCTCGTGTCCTGATGTTTCATCTGAATGCACACAGATAATTGTCCATTGTATACAATAAAACTAAACTAGTAAATTTGTTATATCAGCGTGCCTACAGTAGGTTCATGTGTAAGGTAAACATATTATATTGCAATGACAACAATCTGGCTCGTGTCCTGATGTTTCATCTGAATGCACACAGATAATTGTCCATTGTATACAATAAAACTAAACTAGTAAATTTGTTATCTCAGGGTGCCTACAGTACGTTCATGTGTAATGTAAACATATTATATTGTAGTGACGACAATCTGGCTCGTGTCCTGAACACAGATTCTCCATTGTATACAATAAAACTAAACTAGTAAATTTGTTATGTCAGGGTGCCTACAGTATGTTCATGTGTAAGGTAAACATATTATATTGCAATGACAACAATCTGGCTCCTGTCCTGATGTTTCGTCTGAATGCACACAGATTGTCCATTGTATACAATAAAACTAAACTAGTAAATTTGTTATCTCAGGGTGCCTACAGTATGTTCATGTGTAAGGTTAACATATTATATTGCAATGACAACAATCTGGCTTGTGTCCTGATGTTTCATCTGAATGCACACAGATTGTCCATTGTATACAATAAAACTAAAGTAATAAATTTGTTATCTCAGGATGCCTACAGTATGCTCATGTGTAAGGTAAACATAAAATATTGCAATAACAACAATCTGGCTTGTGTCCTGATATTTCATCTGAATGCACACAGATTGTCCATTGTATACAATAAAACTAAACTAGTAAATTTGTTATATCAGGGTGCCTACAGTATGTTCATGTGTAATGTAAACATATTATATTGTAATGACAACAATCTGGCTCGTGTCCTGAACAGAGATTGTCCATTGTATACAATAAAACTAAACTACTGTAGTAAATTTGTTATATCGGGGTGCCTACAGTATGTTCATGTGTAAGGTAAACATATTATATTGCAATGACAACAATCTGGCTCATGTCCTGATGTTTCGTCTGAATGCACACATATTGTCCATTGTATACAATAACTAAACTAATAAATTTGTTATCTCAGGCTGCCTACAGTATTGTTCATGTGTAAGGTAAACATATAATATTGCAATGACAACAATCTGGCTCGTGTCCTGAACACAGATTGTCCATTGTATACAATAAAACTAAACTAGTAAATTTGTTATATCAGGGTGCCTACAGTATGTTCATGTGTAATGTAAACATATTATATTGTAATGACAACAATCTGGCTCGTGTCCTGAACACAGATTGTCCATTGTATACAATAAAACTAAACTAGTAAATTTGTTATCTCAGGGTGCCTACAGTATGTTCATGTGTAAGGTAAACATAATATTGCAATGACAACAATCTGGCTCGTGTCCTGATGTTTCATCTGAATGCACACAGATAATTGTCCATTGTATACAATAAAACTAAACTAGTAAATTTGTTATATCAGGGTGCCTACAGTAGGTTCATGTGTAAGGTAAACATATTATATTGCAATGACAACAATCTGGCTCGTGTCCTGATGTTTCATCTGAATGCACACAGATAATTGTCCATTGTATACAATAAAACTAAACTAGTAAATTTGTTATCTCAGGGTGCCTACAGTACGTTCATGTGTAATGTAAACATATTATATTGTAATGACAACAATCTGGCTCGTGTCCTGAACACAGATTGTCCATTGTATACAATAAAACTAAACTAGTAAATTTGTTATCTCAGGGTGCCTACAGTATGTTCATGTGTAAGGTAAACATATTATATTGCAATGACAACAATCTGGCTCGTGTCCTGATGTTTCGTCTGAATGCACACAGATTGTCCATTGTATACAATAAAACTAAACTAGTAAATTTGTTATCTCAGGGTGCCTACAGTATGTTCATGTGTAAGGTAAACATATTATATTGCAATGACAACAATCTGGCTCGTGTCCTGATGTTTCATCTGAATGCACACAGATTGTCCATTGTATACAATAAAACTAAAGTAATAAATTTGTTATCTCAGGATGCCTACAGTATGCTCATGTGTAAGGTAAACATAAAATATTGCAATGACAACAATCTGGCTTGTGTCCTGATATTTCATCTGAATGCACACAGATTGTCCATTGTATACAATAAAACTAAACTAGTAAATTTGTTATATCAGGGTGCCTACAGTATGTTCATGTGTAATGTAAACATTATATTGTAATGACAACAATCTGGCTCGTGTCCTGAACAGAGATTGTCCATTGTATACAATAAAACTAAACTAGTAAATTTGTTATATCGGGGTGCCTACAGTATGTTAATGTGTAAGGTAAACATATTATATTGGAATGACAACAATCTGGCTCGTGTCCTGATGTTTCATCTGAATGCACACAGATAATTGTCCATTGTATACAATAAAACTAAACTAGTAAATTTGCTATATCAGCGTGCCTACAGTAGGTTCATGTGTAAGGTAAACATAATATTGCAATGACAACAATCTGGCTCGTGTCCTGATGTTTCATCTGAATGCACACAGATAATTGTCCATTGTATACAATAAAACTAAACTAGTAAATTTGTTATCTCAGCGTGCCTACAGTATGTTTATGCGTAAGGTAAACATATTATATTGCAATGACAACAATCTGGCTCGTGTCCTGATGTTTCATCTGAATGCACACAGATTGTCCATTGTATACAATAACTAAACTAATAAATTTGTTATCTCAGGTGCCTACAGTACGTTCATGTGTAATGTAAACATATTATATTGTAATGACAACAATCTGGCTCGTGTCCTGATGTTTCATCTGAATGCACACAGATAATTGTCCATTGTATACAATAAAACTAAACTAGTAAATTTGTTATCTCAGGGTGCCTACAGTACGTTCATGTGTAATGTAAACATATTATATTGTAATGACAACAATCTGGCTTGTGTCCTGAACACAGATTCTCCATTGTATACAATAAAACAAAACTAGTAAATTTGTTATCTCAGGCTGCCTACAGTATTGTTCATGTGTAAGGTAAACATAATATTGCAATGACAACAATCTGGCTCGTGTCCTGATGTTTCATCTGAATGCACACAGATAATTGTCCATTGTATACAATAAAACTAAACTAGTAAATTTGTTATCTCAGGGTGCCTACAGTATGTTTATGTGTAAGGTAAACATATTATATTGCAATGACAACAATCTGGCTCGTGTCCTGATGTTTCATCTGAATGCACACAGATTGTCCATTGTATACAATAACTAAACTAATAAATTTGTTATCTCAGGTGCCTACAGTACGTTCATGTGTAATGTAAACATATTATATTGTAATGACAACAATCTGGCTCGTGTCCTGAACACAGATTGTCCATTGTATACAATAAAACTAAACTAGTAAATTTGTTATCTCAGGGTGCCTACAGTATGTTCATGTGTAAGGTAAACATAATATTGCAATGACAACAATCTGGCTCGTGTCCTGATGTTTCATCTGAATGCACACAGATAATTGTCCATTGTATACAATAAAACTAAACTAGTAAATTTGTTATATCAGGGTGCCTACAGTAGGTTCATGTGTAAGGTAAACATATTATATTGCAATGACAACAATCTGGCTCGTGTCCTGATGTTTCATCTGAATGCACACAGATAATTGTCCATTGTATACAATAAAACTAAACTAGTAAATTTGTTATCTCAGGGTGCCTACAGTACGTTCATGTGTAATGTAAACATATTATATTGTAGTGACAACAATCTGGCTCGTGTCCTGAACACAGATTCTCCATTGTATACAATAAAACTAAACTAGTAAATTTGTTATCTCAGGGTGCCTACAGTATGTTCATGTGTAAGGTAAACATATTATATTGCAATGACAACAATCTGGCTCGTGTCCTGATGTTTCGTCTGAATGCACACAGATTGTCCATTGTATACAATAAAACTAAACTAGTAAATTTGTTATCTCAGGGTGCCTACAGTATGTTCATGTGTAAGGTAAACATATTATATTGCAATGACAACAATCTGGCTCGTGTCCTGATGTTTCATCTGAATGCACACAGATTGTCCATTGTATACAATAAAACTAAAGTAATAAATTTGTTATCTCAGGATGCCTACAGTATGCTCATGTGTAAGGTAAACATAAAATATTGCAATGACAACAATCTGGCTTGTGTCCTGATATTTCATCTGAATGCACACAGATTGTCCATTGTATACAATAAAACTAAACTAGTAAATTTGTTATATCAGGGTGCCTACAGTATGTTCATGTGTAATGTAAACATATTATATTGTAATGACAACAATCTGGCTCGTGTCCTGAACAGAGATTGTCCATTGTATACAATAAAACTAAACTACTGTAGTAAATTTGTTATATCAGGGTGCCTACAGTATGTTCATGTGTAAGGTAAACATATTATATTGCAATGACAACAATCTGGCTCGTGTCCTGAACACAGATTGTCCATTGTATACAATAAAACTAAACTAGTAAATTTGTTATATCAGGGTGCCTACAGTATGTTTATGTGTAAGGTAAACATATTATATTGCAATGACAACAATCTGGCTCGTGTCCTGATGTTTCATCTGAATGCACACAGATAATTGTCCATTGTATACAATAAAACTAAACTAGTAAATTTGTTATCTCAGGGTGCCTACAGTACGTTCATGTGTAATGTAAACATATTATATTGTAATGACAACAATCTGGCTTGTGTCCTGAACACAGATTCTCCATTGTATACAATAAAACAAAACTAGTAAATTTGTTATCTCAGGCTGCCTACAGTATTGTTCATGTGTAAGGTAAACATAATATTGCAATGACAACAATCTGGCTCGTGTCCTGATGTTTCATCTGAATGCACACAGATAATTGTCCATTGTATACAATAAAACTAAACTAGTAAATTTGTTATCTCAGCGTGCCTACAGTATGTTTATGCGTAAGGTAAACATATTATATTGCAATGACAACAATCTGGCTCGTGTCCTGATGTTTCATCTGAATGCACACAGATTGTCCATTGTATACAATAACTAAACTAATAAATTTGTTATCTCAGGTGCCTACAGTACGTTCATGTGTAATGTAAACATATTATATTGTAATGACAACAATCTGGCTCGTGTCCTGATGTTTCATCTGAATGCACACAGATAATTGTCCATTGTATACAATAAAACTAAACTAGTAAATTTGTTATCTCAGGGTGCCTACAGTACGTTCATGTGTAATGTAAACATATTATATTGTAATGACAACAATCTGGCTTGTGTCCTGAACACAGATTCTCCATTGTATACAATAAAACTAAACTAGTAAATTTGTTATCTCAGGCTGCCTACAGTATTGTTCATGTGTAAGGTAAACATAATATTGCAATGACAACAATCTGGCTCGTGTCCTGATGTTTCATCTGAATGCACACAGATAATTGTCCATTGTATACAATAAAACTAAACTAGTAAATTTGTTATGTCAGGGTGCCTACAGTATGTTTATGCGTAAGGTAAACATATTATATTGCAATGACAACAATCTGGCTCGTGTCCTGATGTTTCATCTGAATGCACACAGATTGTCCATTGTATACAATAAACTAAACTAATAAATTTGTTATCTCAGGTGCCTACAGTACGTTCATGTGTAATGTAAACATATTATATTGTAATGACAACAATCTGGCTCGTGTCCTGAACACAGATTGTCCATTGTATACAATAAAACTAAACTAGTAAATTTGTTATCTCAGGGTGCCTACAGTATGTTCATGTGTAAGGTAAACATAATATTGCAATGACAACAATCTGGCTCGTGTCCTGATGTTTCATCTGAATGCACACAGATAATTGTCCATTGTATACAATAAAACTAAACTAGTAAATTTGTTATATCAGCGTGCCTACAGTAGGTTCATGTGTAAGGTAAACATATTATATTGCAATGACAACAATCTGGCTCGTGTCCTGATGTTTCATCTGAATGCACACAGATAATTGTCCATTGTATACAATAAAACTAAACTAGTAAATTTGTTATCTCAGGGTGCCTACAGTACGTTCATGTGTAATGTAAACATATTATATTGTAGTGACGACAATCTGGCTCGTGTCCTGAACACAGATTCTCCATTGTATACAATAAAACTAAACTAGTAAATTTGTTATCTCAGGGTGCCTACAGTATGTTCATGTGTAAGGTAAACATATTATATTGCAATGACAACAATCTGGCTCGTGTCCTGATGTTTCGTCTGAATGCACACAGATTGTCCATTGTATACAATAAAACTAAACTAGTAAATTTGTTATCTCAGGGTGCCTACAGTATGTTCATGTGTAAGGTTAACATATTATATTGCAATGACAACAATCTGGCTTGTGTCCTGATGTTTCATCTGAATGCACACAGATTGTCCATTGTATACAATAAAACTAAAGTAATAAATTTGTTATCTCAGGATGCCTACAGTATGCTCATGTGTAAGGTAAACATAAAATATTGCAATAACAACAATCTGGCTTGTGTCCTGATTTTTCATCTGAATGCACACAGATTGTCCATTGTATACAATAAAACTAAACTAGTAAATTTGTTATATCAGGGTGCCTACAGTATGTTCATGTGTAATGTAAACATATATTGTAATGACAACAATCTGGCTCGTGTCCTGAACAGAGATTGTCCATTGTATACAATAAAACTAAACTACTGTAGTAAATTTGTTATATCGGGGTGCCTACAGTATGTTAATGTGTAAGGTAAACATATTATATTGGAATGACAACAATCTGGCTCGTGTCCTGATGTTTCATCTGAATGCACACAGATAATTGTCCATTGTATACAATAAAACTAAACTAGTAAATTTGTTATCTCAGGGTGCCTACAGTACGTTCATGTGTAATGTAAACATATTATATTGTAGTGACGACAATCTGGCTCGTGTCCTGAACACAGATTCTCCATTGTATACAATAAAACTAAACTAGTAAATTTGTTATCTCAGGGTGCCTACAGTATGTTCATGTGTAAGGTAAACATATTATATTGCAATGACAACAATCTGGCTCGTGTCCTGATGTTTCGTCTGAATGCACACAGATTGTCCATTGTATACAATAACTAAACTAATAAATTTGTTTTCTCAGGTGCCTACAGTACGTTCATGTGTAATGTAAACATATTATATTGTAATGACAACAATCTGGCTCGTGTCCTGATGTTTCATCTGAATGCACACAGATAATTGTCCATTGTATACAATAAAACTAAACTAGTAAATTTGTTATCTCAGGGTGCCTACAGTACGTTCATGTGTAATGTAAACATATTATATTGTAATGACAACAATCTGGCTTGTGTCCTGAACACAGATTCTCCATTGTATACAATAAAACAAAACTAGTAAATTTGTTATCTCAGGCTGCCTACAGTATTGTTCATGTGTAAGGTAAACATAATATTGCAATGACAACGATCTGGCTCGTGTCCTGATGTTTCATCTGAATGCACACAGATAATTGTCCATTGTATACAATAAAACTAAACTAGTAAATTTGTTATCTCAGCGTGCCTACAGTATGTTTATGCGTAAGGTAAACATATTATATTGCAATGACAACAATCTGGCTCGTGTCCTGATGTTTCGTCTGAATGCACACAGATTGTCCATTGTATACAATAAAACTAAACTAATAAATTTGTTCTCTCACAACGTTCATGTGTAATGTAAACATATTATATTGTAATGACAACAATCTGGCTCGTGTCCTGAACACAGATTGTCCATTGTATACAATAAAACTAAACTAGTAAATTTGTTATCTCAGGGTGCCTACAGTATGTTCATGTGTAAGGTAAACATAATATTGCAATGACAACAATCTGGCTCGTGTCCTGATGTTTCATCTGAATGCACACAGATAATTGTCCATTGTATACAATAAAACTAAACTAGTAAATTTGTTATATCAGCGTGCCTACAGTAGGTTCATGTGTAAGGTAAACATATTATATTGCAATGACAACAATCTGGCTCGTGTCCTGATGTTTCATCTGAATGCACACAGATAATTGTCCATTGTATACAATAAAACTAAACTAGTAAATTTGTTATCTCAGGGTGCCTACAGTACGTTCATGTGTAATGTAAACATATTATATTGTAGTGACAACAATCTGGCTCGTGTCCTGAACACAGATTCTCCATTGTATACAATAAAACTAAACTAGTAAATTTGTTATCTCAGGGTGCCTACAGTATGTTCATGTGTAAGGTAAACATATTATATTGCAATGACAACAATCTGGCTCGTGTCCTGATGTTTCGTCTGAATGCACACAGATTGTCCATTGTATACAATAAAACTAAACTAGTAAATTTGTTATCTCAGGGTGCCTACAGTATGTTCATGTGTAAGGTAAACATATTATATTGCAATGACAACAATCTGGCTTGTGTCCTGATGTTTCATCTGAATGCACACAGATTGTCCATTGTATACAATAAAACTAAAGTAATAAATTTGTTATCTCAGGATGCCTACAGTATGCTCATGTGTAAGGTAAACATAAAATATTGCAATAACAACAATCTGGCTTGTGTCCTGATATTTCATCTGAATGCACACAGATTGTCCATTGTATACAATAAAACTAAACTAGTAAATTTGTTATATCAGGGTGCCTACAGTATGTTCATGTGTAATGTAAACATATATTGTAATGACAACAATCTGGCTCGTGTCCTGAACAGAGATTGTCCATTGTATACAATAAAACTAAACTACTGTAGTAAATTTGTTATATCGGGGTGCCTACAGTATGTTCATGTGTAAGGTAAACATATTATATTGCAATGACAACAATCTGGCTCGTGTCCTGATGTTTCATCTGAATGCACACAGATAATTGTCCATTGTATACAATAAAACTAAACTAGTAAATTTGTTATCTCAGGGTGCCTACAGTACGTTCATGTGTAATGTAAACATATTATATTGCAATGACAACAATCTGGCTCGTGTCCTGATGTCCTGAATGCACACAGATTTGTCCATTGTATACAATAAAACTAAACTAGTAAATTTGTTATCTCAGGGTGCCTACAGTATTGTTCATGTGTAAGGTAAACATATTATATTGCAATGACAACAATCTGGCTCGTGTCCTGAACACAGATTCTCCATTGTATACAATAAAACTAAACTAGTAAATTTGTTATCTCAGGGTGCCTACAGTATGTTCATGTGTAAGGTAAACATATTATATTGCAATGACAACAATCTGGCTCGTGTCCTGATGTTTCATCTGAATGCACACAGATTGTCCATTGTATACAATAAAACTAAACTAGTAAATTTGTTATCTCAGGGTGCCTACAGTATGTTCATGTGTAAGGTAAACATATTATATTGCAATGACAACAATCTGGCTTGTGTCCTGATTTCATCTGAATGCACACAGATTGTCCATTGTATACAATAAAACTAAACTAGTAAATTTGTTATCTCAGGGTGCCTACAGTATGTTCATGTGTAAGGTAAACATATTATATTGCAATGACAACAATCTGGCTCGTGTCCTGATATTTCATCTGAATGCACACAGATTGTCCATTGTATACAATAAAACTAAACTAGTAAATTTGTTATATCAGGGTGCCTACAGTATGTTCATGTGTAAGGTAAACATATTATATTGTAATGACAACAATCTGGCTCGTGTCCTGAACAGAGATTGTCCATTGTATACAATAAAACTAAACTAGTAAATTTGTTATATCAGGGTGCCTACAGTATGTTCATGTGTAAGGTAAACATATTATATTGTAATGACAACAATCTGGCTCGTGTCCTGATGTTTCATCTGAATGCACACAGATTTGTCCATTGTATACAATAAAACTAAACTAGTAAATTTGTTATCTCAGGGTGCCTACAGTACGTTCATGTGTAATGTAAACATATTATATTGTAGTGACGACAATCTGGCTCGTGTCCTGAACACAGATTCTCCATTGTATACAATAAAACTAAACTAGTAAATTTGTTATCTCAGGGTGCCTACAGTATGTTCATGTGTAAGGTAAACATATTATATTGCAATGACAACAATCTGGCTCGTGTCCTGATGTTTCGTCTGAATGCACACAGATTGTCCATTGTATACAATAAAACTAAACTAATAAATTTGTTATCTCAGGGTGCCTACAGTATGTTCATGTGTAAGGTAAACATATTATATTGCAATGACAACAATCTGGCTTGTGTCCTGATGTTTCATCTGAATGCACACAGATTGTCCATTGTATACAATAAAACTAAACTAATAAATTTGTTATCTCAGGATGCCTACAGTATGCTCATGTGTAAGGTAAACATAAAATATTGCAATAACAACAATCTGGCTTGTGTCCTGATATTTCATCTGAATGCACACAGATTGTCCATTGTATACAATAAAACTAAACTAGTAAATTTGTTATATCAGGGTGCCTACAGTATGTTCATGTGTAATGTAAACATATATTGTAATGACAACAATCTGGCTCGTGTCCTGAACAGAGATTGTCCATTGTATACAATAAAACTAAACTACTGTAGTAAATTTGTTATATCGGGGTGCCTACAGTATGTTAATGTGTAAGGTAAACATATTATATTGGAATGACAACAATCTGGCTCGTGTCCTGATGTTTCATCTGAATGCACACAGATAATTGTCCATTGTATACGAATGCCGGTCGTTTCGCCCACAAGTCGTTACGCCCACAGGCGTTTCGCCCACACTTTGTTTTGCCTTCAGTCGTTTCGCCCACAACTCATAGTTGCATCAGTTAATGCAAGGGAACACAAGACTGCATAGAGATCTGATGGACTGATTGCAGTGGTACTGGTAGAAAACATTGTGTCCTGTGAAAACTTTGAAGCACAAGTTAGCTTGAAGGTGAGCTTTCAGATTTTTTTCAGATATAGTTTTCAATTTTTTCTGAATGTTAAAACTTCCGAATGCTGGGCCGAATGTTTATGTACTCATTTTATTAATATAAAAGTTCGTTTGTATTAAGCTACATACAGATTTGACGTTTGGTAGCGAAACAACTTTATGTATGTACCGAAACGACTAATTTGTAGCGAAACAACCTGTAGCGAAACGACTTTGTAGCGAAAGGACCGGTATATTAAATGGTATTATATTATGTGTGTATTTGGCCGCTACTTATTATAGGTTTTCTAAATTAATACTTTTTGTATTTTAAAAAAATTTTAATTTGTGGGCGAAACGACCTTGGTTTGTGGGCGAAACGACTGTGGGCGAAACGACTTGTGGGCGAAACGACCAGATACCTTGTATACAATAAAACTAAACTAGTAAATTTGTTATCTCAGGGTGCCTACAGTACGTTCATGTGTAATGTTAACATATTATATTGTAATGACAACAAACTGGCTTGTGTCCTGAACACAGATTCTCCATTGTATGCAATAAAACTAAACTAGTAAATTTGTTATCTCAGGCTGCCTACAGTATTGTTCATGTGTAAGGTAAACATAATATTGCAATGACAACAATCTGGCTCATGTCCTGATGTTTCATCTGAATCCACACAGATAATTGTCCATTGTATACAATAAAACAAAACTAGTAAATTTGTTATCTCAGGGTGCCTACAGTATGTTTATGTGTAAGGTAAACATATTATATTGCAATGACAACAATCTGGCTCGTGTCCTGATGTTTCATCTGAATGCACACAGATAATTGTCCATTGTATACAATAAAACTAAACTAGTAAATTTGTTATATCAGGGTGCCTACAGTAGGTTCATGTGTAAGGTAAACATATTATATTGCAATGACAACAATCTGGCTCGTGTCCTGATGTTTCATCTGAATGCACACAGATAATTGTCCATTGTATACAATAAAACTAAACTAGTAAATTTGTTATCTCAGGGTGCCTACAGTACGTTCATGTGTAATGTAAACATATTATATTGTAGTGACAACAATCTGGCTCGTGTCCTGAACACAGATTCTCCATTGTATACAATAAAACTAAACTAGTAAATTTGTTATCTCAGGGTGCCTACAGTATGTTCATGTGTAAGGTAAACATATTATATTGCAATGACAACAATCTGGCTCGTGTCCTGATGTTTCGTCTGAATGCACACAGATTGTCCATTGTATACAATAAAACTAAACTAGTAAATTTGTTATCTCAGGGTGCCTACAGTATGTTCATGTGTAAGGTAAACATATTATATTGCAATGACAACAATCTGGCTCGTGTCCTGATGTTTCATCTGAATGCACACAGATTGTCCATTGTATACAATAAAACTAAAGTAATAAATTTGTTATCTCAGGATGCCTACAGTATGCTCATGTGTAAGGTAAACATATAATATTGCAATGACAACAATCTGGCTTGTGTCCTGATATTTCATCTGAATGCACACAGATTGTCCATTGTATACAATAAAACTAAACTAGTAAATTTGTTATATCAGGGTGCCTACAGTATGTTCATGTGTAATGTAAACATATTATATTGTAATGACAACAATCTGGCTCGTGTCCTGAACAGAGATTGTCCATTGTATACAATAAAACTAAACTACTGTAGTAAATTTGTTATATCAGGGTGCCTACAGTATGTTCATGTGTAATGTAAACATATTATATTGTAATGACAACAATCTGGCTTGTGTCCTGAACACAGATTCTCCATTGTATGCAATAAAACTAAACTAGTAAATTTGTTATCTCAGGCTGCCTACAGTATTGTTCATGTGTAAGGTAAACATAATATTGCAATGACAACAATCTGGCTCATGTCCTGATGTTTCATCTGAATGCACACAGATAATTGTCCATTGTATACAATAAAACTAAACTAGTAAATTTGTTATCTCAGGGTGCCTACAGTATGTTCATGTGTAAGGTAAACATATTATATTGCAATGACAACAATCTGGCTCGTGTCCTGATGTTTCATCTGAATGCACACAGATTGTCCATTGTATACAATAAAACTAAAGTAATAAATTTGTTATCTCAGGATGCCTACAGTATGCTCATGTGTAAGGTAAACATAAAATATTGCAATGACAACAATCTGGCTCGTGTCCTGATGTTTCATCTGAATGCACACAGATTGTCCATTGTATACAATAAAACTAAACTAGTAAATTTGTTATATCAGGGCGCCTACAGTATGTTCATGTGTAATGTAAACATATTATATTGTAATGACAACAATCTGGCTTGTGTCCTGAACACAGATTCTCCATTGTATGCAATAAAACTAAACTAGTAAATTTGTTATCTCAGGCTGCCTACAGTATTGTTCATGTGTAAGGTAAACATAATATTGCAATGACAACAATCTGGCTCATGTCCTTATGTTTCATCTGAATGCACACAGATAATTGTCCATTGTATACAATAAAACTAAACTAGTAAATTTGTTATATCAGGGTGCCTACAGTATGTTCATGTGTAAGGTAAACATATTATATTGCAATGACAACAATCTGGCTCGTGTCCTGATGTTTCATCTGAATGAACACAGATTGTCCATTGTATACAATAAAACTAAACTAGTAAATTTGTTATCTCAGGGTGCCTACAGTATGTTTATGTGTAAGGTAAACATATTATATTGCAATGACAACAATCTGGCTCATGTCGTGATGTTTCGTCTGAATGCACACATATTGTCCATGGTATACAATAACTAAACTAATAAATTTGTTATCTCAGGCTGCCTACAGTATTGTTCATGTGTAAGGTAAACATATAATATTGCAATGACAACAATCTGGCTCGTGTCCTGATGTTTCGTCTGAATGCACACAGATTGTCCATTGTATACAATAAAACTAAACTAGTAAATTTGTTATATCAGGGTGCCTACAGTATGTTCATGTGTAATGTAAACATATTATATTGTAATGACAACAATCTGGCTCGTGTCCTGAACACAGATTGTCCATTGTATACAATAAAACTAAACTAGTAAATTTGTTATATCAGGGTGCCTACAGTATGTTTATCTGTAAGGTAAACATATTATATTGCAATGACAACAATCTGGCTCGTGTCCTGATGTTTCATCTGAATGCACACAGATAATTGTCCATTGTATACAATAAAACTAAACTAGTAAATTTGTTATCTCAGGCTGCCTACAGTATTGTTCATGTGTAAGGTAAACATAATATTGCAATGACAACAATCTGGCTCATGTCCTTATGTTTCATCTGAATGCACAGAGATAATTGTCCATTGTATACAATAAAACTAAACTAGTAAATTTGTTATATCAGGGTGCCTACAGTATGTTCCTGTGTAAGGTAAACATATTATATTGCAATGACAACAATCTGGCTTGTGTCCTGATGTTTCATCTGAATGAACACAGATTGTCCATTGTATACAATAAAACTAAACTAGTAAATTTGTTATCTCAGGGTGCCTACAGTATGTTTATGTGTAAGGTAAACATATTATATTGCAATGACAACAATCTGGCTCATGTCGTGATGTTTCGTCTGAATGCACACATATTGTCCATGGTATACAATAACTAAACTAATAAATTTGTTATCTCAGGCTGCCTACAGTATTGTTCATGTGTAAGGTAAACATATAATATTGCAATGACAACAATCTGGCTCGTGTCCTGATGTTTCGTCTGAATGCACACAGATTGTCCATTGTATACAATAAAACTAAACTAGTAAATTTGTTATATCAGGGTGCCTACAGTATGTTCATGTGTAATGTAAACATATTATATTGTAATGACAACAATCTGGCTCGTGTCCTGAACACAGATTGTCCATTGTATACAATAAAACTAAACTAGTAAATTTGTTATATCAGGGTGCCTACAGTATGTTTATCTGTAAGGTAAACATATTATATTGCAATGACAACAATCTGGCTCGTGTCCTGATGTTTCATCTGAATGCACACAGATAATTGTCCATTGTATACAATAAAACTAAACTAGTAAATTTGTTATCTCAGGGTGCCTACAGTACGTTCATGTGTAATGTAAACATATTATATTGTAATGACAACAATCTGGCTTGTGTCTAGCTGAACACAGATTCTCCATTGTATACAATAAAACAAAACTAGTAAATTTGTTATCTCAGGCTGCCTACAGTATTGTTCATGTGTAAGGTAAACATAATATTGCAATGACAACAATCTGGCTCGTGTCCTGATGTTTCATCTGAATGCACACAGATAATTGTCCATTGTATACAATAAAACTAAACTAGTAAATTTGTTATCTCAGCGTGCCTACAGTATGTTTATGCGTAAGGTAAACATATTATATTGCAATGACAACAATCTGGCTCGTGTCCTGATGTTTCATCTGAATGCACACAGATTGTCCATTGTATACAATAACTAAACTAATAAATTTGTTATCTCAGGTGCCTACAGTACGTTCATGTGTAATGTAAACATATTATATTGTAATGACAACAATCTGGCTCGTGTCCTGAACACAGATTGTCCATTGTATACAATAAAACTAAACTAGTAAATTTGTTATCTCAGGGTGCCTACAGTATGTTCATGTGTAAGGTAAACATATTATATTGCAATGACAACAATCTGGCTCGTGTCCTTATGTTTCATCTGAATGCACACAGATAATTGTCCATTGTATACAATAAAACTAAACTAGTAAATTTGTTATATCAGGGTGCCTACAGTATGTTCATGTGTAAGGTAAACATATTATATTGCAATGACAACAATCTGGCTTGTGTCCTGATGTTTCATCTGAATGAACACAGATTGTCCATTGTATACAATAAAACTAAACTAGTAAATTTGTTATCTCAGGGTGCCTACAGTATGTTTATGTGTAAGGTAAACATATTATATTGCAATGACAACAATCTGGCTCATGTCGTGATGTTTCGTCTGAATGCACACATATTGTCCATGGTATACAATAACTAAACTAATAAATTTGTTATCTCAGGCTGCCTACAGTATTGTTCATGTGTAAGGTAAACATATAATATTGCAATGACAACAATCTGGCTCGTGTCCTGATGTTTCATCTGAATGCACACAGATTGTCCATTGTATACAATAAAACTAAACTAGTAAATTTGTTATATCAGGGTGCCTACAGTATGTTCATGTGTAATGTAAACATATTATATTGTAATGACAACAATCTGGCTCGTGTCCTGAACACAGATTGTCCATTGTATACAATAAAACTAAACTAGTAAATTTGTTATATCAGGGTGCCTACAGTATGTTTATGTGTAAGGTAAACATATTATATTGCAATGACAACAATCTGGCTCGTGTCCTGATGTTTCATCTGAATGCACACAGATAATTGTCCATTGTATACAATAAAACTAAACTAGTAAATTTGTTATCTCAGGGTGCCTACAGTACGTTCATGTGTAATGTAAACATATTATATTGTAATGACAACAATCTGGCTTGTGTCCTGAACACAGATTCTCCATTGTATACAATAAAACAAAACTAGTAAATTTGTTATCTCAGGCTGCCTACAGTATTGTTCATGTGTAAGGTAAACATAATATTGCAATGACAACAATCTGGCTCGTGTCCTGATGTTTCATCTGAATGCACACAGATAATTGTCCATTGTATACAATAAAACTAAACTAGTAAATTTGTTATCTCAGCGTGCCTACAGTATGTTTATGTGTAAGGTAAACATATTATATTGCAATGACAACAATCTGGCTCGTGTCCTGATGTTTCATCTGAATGCACACAGATTGTCCATTGTATACAATAACTAAACTAATAAATTTGTTATCTCAGGTGCCTACAGTACGTTCATGTGTAATGTAAACATATTATATTGTAATGACAACAATCTGGCTCGTGTCCTGAACACAGATTGTCCATTGTATACAATAAAACTAAACTAGTAAATTTGTTATCTCAGGGTGCCTACAGTATGTTCATGTGTAAGGTAAACATATTATATTGCAATGACAACAATCTGGCTCGTGTCCTGATGTTTCATCTGAATGAACACAGATTGTCCATTGTATACAATAAAACTAAACTAGTAAATTTGTTATCTCAGGGTGCCTACAGTATGTTTATGTGTAAGGTAAACATATTATATTGCAATGACAACAATCTGGCTCATGTCCTGATGTTTCGTCTGAATGCACACATATTGTCCATTGTATACAATAACTAAACTAATAAATTTGTTATCTCAGGCTGCCTACAGTATTGTTCATGTGTAAGGTAAACATATAATATTGCAATGACAACAATCTGGCTCGTGTCCTGATGTTTCGTCTGAATGCACACAGATTGTCCATTGTATACAATAAAACTAAACTAGTAAATTTGTTATATCAGGGTGCCTACAGTATGTTCATGTGTAATGTAAACATATTATATTGTAATGACAACAATCTGGCTCGTGTCCTGAACAATCTTCCTGAACACAGATTGTCCATTGTATACAATAAAACTAAACTAGTAAATTTGTTATATCAGGGTGCCTACAGTATGTTCATGTGTAAGGTAAACATATTATATTGCAATGACAACAATCTGGCTCGTGTCCTGATGTTTCATCTGAATGCACACAGATAATTGTCCATTGTATACAATAAAACTAAACTAGTAAATTTGTTATCTCAGGGTGCCTACAGTACGTTCATGTGTAATGTAAACATATTATATTGTAATGACAACAATCTGGCTTGTGTCCTGAACACAGATTCTCCATTGTATACAATAAAACAAAACTAGTAAATTTGTTATCTCAGGCTGCCTACAGTATTGTTCATGTGTAAGGTAAACATAATATTGCAATGACAACAATCTGGCTCGTGTCCTGATGTTTCATCTGAATGCACACAGATAATTGTCCATTGTATACAATAAAACTAAACTAGTAAATTTGTTATCTCAGCGTGCCTACAGTATGTTTATGCGTAAGGTAAACATATTATATTGCAATGACAACAATCTGGCTCGTGTCCTGATGTTTCATCTGAATGCACACAGATTGTCCATTGTATACAATAACTAAACTAATAAATTTGTTATCTCAGGTGCCTACAGTACGTTCATGTGTAATGTGAACATATTATATTGTAATGACAACAATCTGGCTCGTGTCCTGAACACAGATTGCCCATTGTATACAATAAAACTAAACTAGTAAATTTGTTATCTCAGGGTGCCTACAGTATGTTTATGTGCAAGGTAAACATATTATATTGCAATGACAACAATCTGGCTCGTGTCCTGATGTTTCATCTGAATGCACACAGATAATTGTCCATTGTATACAATAAAACTAAACTAGTAAATTTGTTATATCAGGGTGCCTACAGTAGGTTCATGTGTAAGGTAAACATATTATATTGCAATGACAACAATCTGGCTCGTGTCCTGATGTTTCATCTGAATGCACACAGATAATTGTCCATTGTATACAATAAAACTAAACTAGTAAATTTGTTATCTCAGGGTGCCTACAGTACGTTCATGTGTAATGTAAACATATTATATTGTAGTGACGACAATCTGGCTCGTGTCCTGAACACAGATTCTCCATTGTATACAATAAAACTAAACTAGTAAATTTGTTATCTCAGGGTGCCTACAGTATGTTCATGTGTAAGGTAAACATATTATATTGCAATGACAACAATCTGGCTCGTGTCCTGATGTTTCGTCTGAATGCACACAGATTGTCCATTGTATACAATAAAACTAAACTAGTAAATTTGTTATCTCAGGGTGCCTACAGTATGTTCATGTGTAAGGTAAACATATTATATTGCAATGACAACAATCTGGCTCGTGTCCTGATGTTTCATCTGAATGCACACAGATTGTCCATTGTATACAATAAAACTAAACTAGTAAATTTGTTATATCAGGGTGCCTACAGTATGTTCATGTGTAATGTAAACATATTATATTGTAATGACAACAATCTGGCTCGTGTCCTGAACAGAGATTGTCCATTGTATACAATAAAACTAAACTACTGTAGTAAATTTGTTATATCGGGGTGCCTACAGTATGTTCATGTGTAAGGTAAACATATTATATTGCAATGACAACAATCTGGCTCGTGTCCTGATGTTTCATCTGAATGCACACAGATAATTGTCCATTGTATACAATAAAACTAAACTAGTAAATTTGTTATCTCAGGGTGCCTACAGTATGTTCATGTGTAATGTTAACATATTATATTGTAATGACAACAATCTGGCTTGTGTCCTGAACACAGATTCTCCATTGTATGCAATAAAACTAAACTAGTAAATTTGTTATCTCAGGCTGCCTACAGTATTGTTCATGTGTAAGGTAAACATAATATTGCAATGACAACAATCTGGCTCATGTCCTGATGTTTCATCTGAATCCACACAGATAATTGTCCATTGTATACAATAAAACTAAACTAGTAAATTTGTTATCTCAGGGTGCCTACAGTATGTTTATGTGTAAGGTAAACATATTATATTGCAATGACAACAATCTGGCTCGTGTCCTGATGTTTCATCTGAATGCACACAGATTGTCCATTGTATACAATAACTAAACTAATAAATTTGTTATCTCAGGTGCCTACAGTACGTTCATGTGTAATGTAAACATATTATATTGTAATGACAACAATCTGGCTCGTGTCCTGAACACAGATTGTCCATTGTATACAATAAAACTAAACTAGTAAATTTGTTATCTCAGGGTGCCTACAGTATGTTCATGTGTAAGGTAAACATATTATATTGCAATGACAACAATCTGCCTCGTGTCCTGATGTTTCGTCTGAATGAACACAGATTGTCCATTGTATACAATAAAACTAAACTAGTAAATTTGTTATATCAGGGTGCCTACAGTATGTTCATGTGTAAGGTAAACATATTATATTGCAATGACAACAATCTGGCTCCTGTCCTGATGTTTCATCTGAATGCGCACAGATAATTGTCCATTGTATACAATAAAACTAAACTAGTAAATTTGTTATCTCAGCGTGCCTACAGTACGTTTCATGTGTAATGTAAACATATTATATTGTAATGACAACAATCTGGCTCGTGTCCTGAACACAGATTGTCCATTGTATACAATAAAACTAAACTAGTAAATTTGTTATATCAGGGTGCCTACAGTAGGTTCATGTGTAAGGTAAACATATTATATTGCAATGACAACAATCTGGCTCGTGTCCTGATGTTTCATCTGAATGCACACAGATAATTGTCCATTGTATACAATAAAACTAAACTAGTAAATTTGTTATCTCAGGGTGCCTACAGTACGTTCATGTGTAATGTAAACATATTATATTGTAGTGACAACAATCTGGCTCGTGTCCTGAACACAGATTCTCCATTGTATACAATAAAACTAAACTAGTAAATTTGTTATCTCAGGGTGCCTACAGTATGTTCATGTGTAAGGTAAACATATTATATTGCAATGACAACAATCTGGCTCGTGTCCTGATGTTTCATCTGAATGCACACAGATTGTCCATTGTATACAATAAAACTAAAGTAATAAATTTGTTATCTCAGGATGCCTACAGTATGCTCATGTGTAAGGTAAACATAAAATATTGCAATGACAACAATCTGGCTCGTATCCTGATGTTCCATCTGAATGCACACAGATTGTCCATTGTATACAATAAAACTAAACTAGTAAATTTGTTATATCAGGGTGCCTACAGTATGTTCATGTGTAATGTAAACATATTATATTGTAATGACAACAATCTGGCTCGTGTCCTGAACAGAGATTGTCCATTGTATACAATAAAACTAAACTACTGTAGTAAATTTGTTATATCGGGGTGCCTACAGTATGTTCATGTGTAAGGTAAACATATTATATTGCAATGACAACAATCTGGCTCGTGTCCTGATGTTTCATCTGAATGCACACAGATAATTGTCCATTGTATACAATAAAACTAAACTAGTAAATTTGTTATCTCAGGGTGCCTACAGTATGTTCATGTGTAATGTAAACATATTATATTGTAATGACAACAATCTGGCTCGTGTCCTGAACACAGATTCTCCATTGTATGCAATAAAACTAAACTAGTAAATTTGTTATCTCAGGGTGCCTACAGTATTGTTCATGTGTAAGGTAAACATATTATATTGCAATGACAACAATCTGGCTCATGTCCTGATGTTTCATCTGAATGCACACAGATAATTGTCCATTGTATACAATAAAACTAAACTAGTAAATTTGTTATCTCAGGGTGCCTACAGTATGTTCATGTGTAAGGTAAACATATTATATTGCAATGACAACAATCTGGCTCGTGTCCTGATGTTTCATCTGAATGCACACAGATAATTGTCCATTGTATACAATAAAACTAAACTAATAAATTTGTTATCTCAGGGTGCCTACAGTACGTTCATGTGTAAGGTAAACATATTATATTGCAATGACAACAATCTGGCTCGTGTCCTGAACACAGATTGTCCATTGTATACAATAAAACTAAAGTAATAAATTTGTTATCTCAGGATGCCTACAGTACGTTCATGTGTAATGTAAACATATTATATTGTAATGACAACAATCTGGCTCGTGTCCTGATGTTTCATCTGAATGCACACAGATAATTGTCCATTGTATACAATAAAACTAAAGTAGTAAATTTGTTATCTCAGGATTCCTACAGTACGTTCATGTGTAATGTAAACATATTATATTGTAATGACAACAATCTGGCTCGTGTCCTGAACACAGATTGTCCATTGTATACAATAAAACTAAACTAGTAAAATTTGTTATCTCAGGGTGCCTACAGTATGTTCATGTGTAAGGTAAACATATTATATTGCAATGACAACAATCTGGCTCGTGTCCTGATGTTTCATCTGAATGCACACAGATTGTCCATTGTATACAATAAAACTAAAGTAGTAAATTTGTTATCTCAGGATGCCTACAGTATGCTCATGTGTAAGGTAAACATAAAATATTGCAATGACAACAATCTGGCTTGTGTCCTGATGTTTCATCTGAATGCACACAGATTGTCCATTGTATACAATAAAACTAAACTAGTAAATTTGTTATATCAGGGTGCCTACAGTATGTTCATGTGTAATGTAAACATATTATATTGTAATGACAACAATCTGGCTCGTGTCCTGAACAGAGATTGTCCATTGTATACAATAAAACTAAACTACTGTAGTAAATTTGTTATATCGGGGTGCCTACAGTATGTTCATGTGTAAGGTAAACATATTATATTGCAATGACAACAATCTGGCTCGTGTCCTGATGTTTCATCTGAATGCACACAGATAATTGTCCATTGTATACAATAAAACTAAACTAGTAAATTTGTTATCTCAGGGTGCCTACAGTACGTTCATGTGTAATGTAAACATATTATATTGTAATGACAACAATCTGGCTCGTGTCCTGATGTTTCATCTGAATGCACACAGATTCTCCATTGTATACAATAAAACTAAACTAGTAAATTTGTTATCTCAGGCTGCCTACAGTATTGTTCATGTGTAAGGTAAACATAAATATTGCAATGACAACAATCTGGCTCGTGTCCTGATGTTTCATCTGAATGCACACAGATAATTGTCCATTGTATACAATAAAACTAAACTAGTAAATTTGTTATCTCAGGGTGCCTACAGTATGTTTATGTGTAAGGTAAACATATTATATTGCAATGACAACAATCTGGCTCGTGTCCTGATGTTTCGTCTGAATGCACACAGATTGTCCATTGTATACAATAAAACTAAACTAGTAAATTTGTTATCTCAGGTGCCTACAGTATGTTCATGTGTAATGTAAACATATTATATTGCAATGACAACAATCTGGCTCCTGTCCTGATGTTTCATCTGAATGCGCACAGATAATTGTCCATTGTATACAATAAAACTAAACTAGTAAATTTGTTATCTCAGGGTGCCTACAGTATGTTCATGTGTAATGTAAACATATTATATTGTAATGACAACAATCTGCTGGCTCGTGTTTCCTGAACACAGATTGTCCATTGTATACAATAAAACTAAACTAGTAAATTTGTTATATCAGGGTGCCTACAGTAGGTTCATGTGTAAGGTAAACATATTATATTGCAATGACAACAATCTGGCTCGTGTCCTGATGTTTCATCTGAATGCACACAGATAATTGTCCATTGTATACAATAAAACTAAACTAGTAAATTTGTTATCTCAGGGTGCCTACAGTACGTTCATGTGTAATGTAAACATATTATATTGTAATGACAACAATCTGGCTCGTGTCCTGAACACAGATTCTCCATTGTATACAATAAAACTAAACTAGTAAATTTGTTATCTCAGGGTGCCTACAGTATGTTCATGTGTAAGGTAAACATATTATATTGCAATGACAACAATCTGGCTCGTGTCCTGATGTTTCGTCTGAATGCACACAGATTGTCCATTGTATACAATAAAACTAAACTAGTAAATTTGTTATCTCAGGGTGCCTACAGTATGCTCATGTGTAAGGTAAACATATTATATTGCAATGACAACAATCTGGCTCGTGTCCTGATGTTTCATCTGAATGCACACAGATTGTCCATTGTATACAATAAAACTAAACTAGTAAATTTGTTATATCAGGGTGCCTACAGTATGTTCATGTGTAATGTAAACATATTATATTGTAATGACAACAATCTGGCTCGTGTCCTGAACAGAGATTGTCCATTGTATACAATAAAACTAAACTACTGTAGTAAATTTGTTATCTCAGGGTGCCTACAGTATGTTTATGTGTAAGGTAAACATATTATATTGCAATGACAACAATCTGGCTCGTGTCCTGATGTTTCATCTGAATGCACACAGATTGTCCATTGTATACAATAAAACTAAACTAGTAAATTTGTTATCTCAGGGTGCCTACAGTACGTTCATGTGTAATGTTAACATATTATATTGTAATGACAACAATCTGGCTTGTGTCCTGAACACAGATTGTCCATTGTATACCATAAAACTAAACTAGTAAATTTGTTATCTCAGGGTGCCTACAGTATGTTCATGTGTAAGGTAAACATATTATATTGCAATGACAACAATCTGGCTCGTGTCCTGATGTTTCGTCTGAATGCACACAGATAATTGTCCATTGTATACAATAAAACTAAACTAGTAAATTTGTTATCTCAGGGTGCCTACAGTATGTTCATGTGTAAGGTAAACATATTATATTGCAATGGACAACAATCTGGCTCCGTGTCCTGATGTTTCATCTGAATGCACACAGATTGTCCATTGTATACAATAAAACTAAACTAGTAAATTTGTTATATCAGGGTGCCTACAGTACGTTCATGTGTAATGTAAACATATTATATTGTAATGACAACAATCTGGCTCGTGTCCTGAACACCCAGATTGTCCATTGTATACAATAAAAACTAAACTAGTAAATTT